>CAUDMG010001775.1:4840000-5100000 GCA_958450375.1 Homarus gammarus
TTTCTTCACATTTTTTACCAACACAACTCTATTGCTGTCTGTCTGTCTGTCTGCCTGTCTGTCTGTCTGTCTCACCGCCATGTCTTACTGTCTGGTAATTCGAGGGGCATAAACGATGGTATATAATGGCAAAGCTCGCTGGGTATCGAACCTGTGATTAGTAATGATAGTACGAAGCAGCGTACCAAGTTGCCAGTCGAGCAGTGATGCCATTCTCGAGTTATTGAATGGACATGACCAAAAGACAGACAGACCAACAGACAGACAGGGGTGTAATGCTATATGTCATCTCATGTTCTGTCGTGGGTGGTGGGGGGGAGTAACAGAAAACGAGATTTTTGCTGTTTAGTTTGTGTGCATGTTAATCTCTCTCTCTCTTTCTCTCTCTCTCTCTCTCTCTCTCTCTCTCTCTCTCTCTCTCTCTCTCTCTCAGCTGCTTTATTTTCTCTCTTTTATCTTATTTATCTTATTTTCTGGCAATCAAATGTGTGAAAAAGAGAAAAATATACAAAATTTCTCCAGTATATATAGTGTGTGTGTGTGTGTGTGTGTGTGTAGAGGGACTATACAACAAGTATGCTATTCATCAGAGTATCACAGACAACAACCAGCGCCGGACGCCAGCAACGGTGGAGAACTCGATCCTGCTGGCCCCGGTCGACTCACACACGACCAAACACACATTCTAATTCCATTCGAGACGACGTAGGTACCTAGCTCTGCCGGGGCGCCACCACAGCCGCTCCTCAACTGTTTCCATTTATTGTGGCAAATAAATTAATCAAAAACATAACTTGTGTATTAATTTGTTGCATCTTTTTTTTTTCAAACTTAATGTCTGCGTTTTTATGTAAGTGGAGGGTTTTTAATTTAAGAACCAGGTTTCGAAACCCAGCAAGCACTGACTTGCTCCCACCTTCCCCAGGCACGCGTTTTCTGTGGTCTCAGAGGCTTTACATGTATTATCAAGAGATGTTATTATCTTTAGTAATCATTGTGTCTCTCCTCGCTATTACAGGACCATGTGGGAGTGACTTTGTGCACACTGAAATATTTCACCTTCTCAACCCACACGTCAGGACTAAATATGTAAAACAGAGTAATGGCAGTCATGTGGCCGGACTCACTCACCTGTAGCTACGTGGGCGGAGGCGCTGTGTCGCTCTGATGCCGTCACGTGGAAGCTCGCTGCTCTCTCCCTTCTTCTCTTTCCTCACTTCTTCCCCCCCTTTCTCTTCCTCTTCTTCCTCTCCCACTACATCTCCCTCTCCTTCTGATTCCTCCAGTCGATGCTCAGCTGAAGGAGGTGAATGAGTTTCTTCTTCCTGCCATTTGTTCTTAACGTTGTTGGGGTGTAAGTCGACCTCCTCACCGTCATGTTCTGAGGTGCGCTTGGCCTTGAGACTCGACGATTCTCCTTCAGGTACTGTGGTGGTGTTGGGTGATTCCTGTTCCTCGCTCACAACATTGAATTGACTCTCTACTGCAGGACTGGGCTCTTTGAGGGACTTCTTTACAACGCTGGTCTCGTTACTCCCCTGAACAACCTCTTCCTCTCTGTCACTTTCCTCCCTTTCTTTCCTCTCAGGGTGGTCTTGCTGTGTTACTCCTTCAGGTTGTTGCTCTCCTTCCTCGTCCTCAGTTTCGACGATGTCAGAGATGGGCCACGTCTCGTGTTTATTCTCGCCTGTGGTCCTACCTTCGTCCGCATATTCATCGTCTTCCTCCTCGTCTGAGAATGGGAAAGCTAAGACCGTGCGTGATGAGGAGGGCTCGTCAGACTTGGCTAAGGACGAGAGGTATGGCAGGGGTGATGCCTTATCTTTCTTCCACTTACACTCGTCTTTATCCTTCTTCCACCTCTCCTGCTCACGATCATCCCCTCTTACTGCTTTCCACTGAAACTCCTCTCTGTTATTCTTCCATTTGTATTCATCCTTACTCTTTTTCCATTTATATCCATCCTTCTCTTTCTTACACGTGTTATCGTCTCTCTCCCTCCTCCACTTGTATTCCTCGCTGTACTTGCTCCACTTGTTATCGTGATCACTTTTCTTACACTTTCCCTCACCACTGTATTTCTTAAACTCATCTTTATCTTTCTTCCACTTACAAGCATAATCACTGTCCTTCCACTCGCTCTGGTCTTTGCCTTTCCTCCATCTGCCTTGTTTTTGGGCCTCTCCCCCTCCCTTGTGCCCCTCACCCCTCGTGCCGTGCGAGATGATGAGGCCTGGGTGGGGGTCCGCCGGCGCCGCTCCTGGTGGTAGGAGTGTCCTAAAGGGATGGTAGAGACAAGGCTGTGACACTGCCACCGACGAGGACACCAGTCCAACACGCAGGGGGTCCGACGCGCACGTTTGGCAGTAGGGATGTGGGTGTGGGTGGGGGTGAGGGTGGTGCGGGGTGAGAGTGGAGGAAGGAGGGGTGGCGTGGGCGCAACATGGGCGGTGTGGAGCAGAGAAGCTCCGGTGGGTTGGGCTAAAGGGGCTGGCGGTGGTGACAAACTCCCCAGGGGCGGCGCCGTGTGAAGGGCGGATGAAGGCACGGATAGGACCCATGATAACTCACATGGCGGCCACGACAGCACTCTTTTGTTATGGTTTCCTGTTGCTACTCCTGCTGCTACTCCTGCTGCTGCTACTCCTGCTGCTGCTACTCCTGCTGATTCAACTCTCTCCTGAGGTTCACACGTGGGGCCAAACTGCTGCTGTTCCTATGATTCACTAAAATAATCTCACTGGTTGAATCTTTGGTGCATAGGTCAGGTGTCAGTCAGCTCCTTCCTGGCGGAGGTGCGGGGAAGGAGCCCCGTCAGGGACGCCGCATACCGGCGCAGGCGGCGGTGACCCTGGGACCTGCGGGAGGAGAAATGGGTTACTGAAACCCCCACGAACATAAGTTTTGAAAACACCAAGACTCCCAGTACAGCCACACGACTCACAACATCAACTATCATGTTTGTCTCAACTTACTACTGAGAAAAAAAAAATATATATATACATATATGTGTGTGTGTGTGTGTGTGTGTGTGTGTGTGTGATTAAATAGTAGACACGTGTACCAAGAGATAAAACAGTAACTAATATCAAGACACCTGGCTGCCGTTGAGCAACGCCTTGCCGCCCACTACCGCCCCAAACCGGCGTAGGTGGTGGGCGGCAGCGGGCGGCCCGGCTACGCTGTCCACGGCCCCGTGTCCGGCCTCTGCAGCTGGTGGGTCCGGCACAGGTGTTGACCTGCTTTACCCAGCCTGCAGACCACAGCAGGAGTGGGTGAGACAGGTGGTGCACTATACTCACTAGCGGGTGGGCGGTGTGGGCGTGCGGGTGGGCGGGCGTGCCATGGTGGTGCCGCTGTTGCAGGTCCCGGCGGGCCCTCACACAGTGCCAGGGGGCGACTGGCAGGTGTGAGGCCTCGCCCGGCACCCTTACCGGGCACCATGCCACCTCACCACCACTGATTGGCCGCCGCGGTTCCTGGGCGTGGCCATACACACACGCCCCTCAGTTATTGGCTCCCACACGCCCGCCATTTGCCCCGCCGGACACTACCTGGTTAGCCGGCACCCCCCCCCCCCCTCATTCCCTCCCTCCCTCCTACCCCCTCTCACACCCTCCCCTACACCGTCCCCTTACACCACATACACCCAGTAAACTATAACACACTACCCTCGACCTAGTCATGGCGGGGACCTCCTCCTAGAGCACCACTGCCTCCAAGACCTACCTGACGAACAAACCGGCCCACCCTCCCTCCCTTTCACCTCCCGGCCATCTTGTGTTGGGAGAAGAGGAGGGAGGAGGGGAGGGAAGGACGGAGGGGCACCGCCTCACCGATATAAATCCCTCCCTCCCTCCCTCCCTAACTCCCTCCCTCCCTGCCCTGTCCAACTCTCCCTCTCTTGAACACCACCCCCCCCCCCCCCCGCAGAGGAGGGTGGGATGGCGTGTTTTGGGGAACGAGATCATGTTTTCTGGTCTCGACCCCCAGAAACTTGCCTCGTGTCCGGATAAACCATTGCCTGTACGGGCAGTCACCAGCGCCTCGCGTTTTCCCTCCGCCCCGCATTGACACGGCGATTCCAGACGAGCACTCTCGTCTCCTGTCGCCGGTGATGGCGTACTCATGTTACCAGCACTCGCATTCCTCTCCACCCTGCGATGATGTGCTGCTTTCGCCTGACAAACATACGTACGCCTGCCGCTAACAATGGCTAGCCTTTATTCGTTAAACATTGATATGCGGCGCTGATTGTAAACCTACGGAGTCAAAACATTGATCCTCTTCCGCTAAATATCGGAGTGAGTGCGTTGAATATGGTTGTAGTCGTTAAACATCACGTTGTGGTCGTTAAACATAACTCTATAATCGTTAAACATCAAGTTGTAGTATTTAAACATAAATAGATAGTCGTTAAACGTCAAGTTGTAGTCGTTAAACATCAAGTTGTAGTCGTTAAACATTAACTTGTAGTCGTTAAACATCAAGTTGTGGTCGCTAAACATCAAGTTGTAGTCGTTAAACATCAAGTTGTAGTCGTTAAACATCACGTTGTGGTCGTTAAACAAAGATATAGTTGTTAAACATCAAGTTGTAGTCGTTAAACATCAAGTTGTAGTCGTTAAACATCAAGTTGTAGTCGTTAAACATCTAGTTGTAGTCGTTAAACAAATATATAATTGTTAAACATCAAGTTGTAGTCGTTAAACACCAAGTTGTAGTCGTTAAATATCAAGTTGTAGTCGTTAAACATCAAGTTGTAGTCGTTAAACATCAAGTTGTAGTCGTTAAACATCAAGTTGTTGTCGTTAAACATCAAGTCGTAGTCGTTAAAGATTTAATCCTATTAATTAAATATATTTGCATACGTTAAACATCCAGTTCTCATTGAACATCGAATCCGGTGCATTAAACGTAAAAAATCGTTGAACATCTACTCTTCGTTGATCGTCCCAATTTATGCATTATGCATCAATTTATAAGTGTCAAAACATTTTTTTTTCGTTGAACACATCCGCAGTCGACACACTTCCAGCTGAGTGCTTCAGACAAAATGTTATCGCTAAACACTGAATTACTTTCGTTAATCATTGTTATGTGTAATTTACATTACTGTACTTTCATTAAACATTGGGCAATAAGCCTCAAACGCCAGGTTACTGGTGTTAAACAACAATTTATTGTCATTAAACATAACGTTATATTCGTTAAACATCAAATTGATGTCGTTAAACAGCAATTTATAATCGTTAAGCGTCGTCAAAGTATCACACAATAGTTTACAATCGTTATATATAGTTGTGTCTATAAAATTAAATTACATTCGTTAAACTTTAATTAATAGTCGTTAGGTATAATCAACTGCGTAAAATAGTCACGTGCGTTCCACGATAATTTACACTCGTATTAAACTTTAAACATTGAGTTACATCCAGTTATGTGATAAACATCGATTTACGATTTTAGCATTTTATATTATGCATTAAACATTGATTTATATGCCTTAAACAGCGAACTAACATCCCGATATATGTGTTGAAGATCAATTATTTTTATCAAAAAATCTAAAAATAGTCGTTAA
Source organism: Homarus gammarus (assembly GCA_958450375.1). NCBI lineage: Eukaryota > Metazoa > Arthropoda > Malacostraca > Decapoda > Nephropidae > Homarus > Homarus gammarus. The sequence goes on from CAUDMG010001775.1 coordinate 4,845,585, forward strand.
GTACTGATTTTCGTTAAACATTGACCTTTAGGACATTAAGCTTTTAATTGTATGCTCTTAAGGTCAAATTGTAATCGTTGAACACCACATTAACACCACTGAACAACTGAGATGAAATTGTTATATTCATTAAAAACCGTTTAAAACCACCCCACTGAACTCGTTGAACATAATTTTTTCCTTTTTGCATCAGGGACGTTATGCTGCCATCTCTTCGTTAAACACCTAACACGTGATCTAAAGAGACAGATTAAACAAACCAACAAAAAATTTCTCGCATTCAACAATCCTCTTATCATAAGACACTATTTTTTTCCTTAAATGTAGTCAAATACACAAAATCTCGTTAAATAACCACATTTACTCGTTAAACACACCCACAAAACCATTAGATACAAGCAGACACATCTCAAACACTCACTCAAGAAGAGTCTACAGTATACAACCTTTAAATCTATCCGTGTGGCCGCCAGATGTTGAACCAAAACAAAGAACTCTCGGAAAACAGCATTGGATATAAGATAACTTTAGGTCATGTATTGTAGCGTCACTTGAAAGGTCTTTGGGACGTAGTGTAAGGCAGCATTTTACTGATTATATAAAAAGTAAGTTGATAAATATTTAGATAGATAAGGTCAAGTCCTCACACAAGTTTACATGTCATTTCTGTATCAGGTACCTCACATAACACAGTCCACCCTTAAAGAAAACGGAGGCTTGAGACACTAGGAGGGGATACTATGTTAATGCTGGAGGTGAGGAGGCCAAGGTTAGCATTGTGACTTTGTTGTATATATTTTTTATTGTATTTTTTATGAAAGTCATTACACAATATTGATTTATTTCGGTTATTAATTCATCATCTTTTGTTGGTTGTTTATTGTCGTATCTATAACGGTACTTTGTTGTTACTTCTTGTTTGGTAGTCGTTGATGGTCGTATCAGAATCGTTAAACATCAGTACTGTCCTAGCCTGTATTCGCTGTACGGTAACATATGATCCTTAAACACCAACCTGGCAATCGTTAACCCGTAGCTTCTGCTCGTTAAACAACACATTATTCTCGTTAAACACAGATTTATACTCATTAACCATATGATTTACTCGTTAAATTCCAGTTTATAGTCATTAAACTCTTGCTAATAATCATTAAACACCAGTTAATACACGTTAAACATCTACTTTTATTTGTTAAACAAGAATTTATCACCATTAACCACCCGGATGTTCTCGTTAAACATCCCCTAGGCTTCATTATACAATAGAGTATGCCTATTAAACGTTCACGTGTGTTCGTTAAGCAAAATTTACACCCGTTAGATACCCACTTGTATTCCTTAATCACTATCATATACTCGTTAAACATGTATTTGCACTTTTCAGTTCCCACACATACATATACTCATTAAGCTTCAACTTACACTCGTTAAGAACAGCTGAGATCGTTCAACATCCACATATTCTCATGAAGCACATAGTTATCTTCGTTAAGCATACACTCTTATTCGTTCAATATCATATAAAATAGATAAACACTCACATTACTCGTTAAACATCAACCTGTACTCTTTAAACACCAGCTGGTAATTCTGAAACCAACTTGTACTCGTTTAATATCGACTCATACTCATTAATCACTAACTAATACTCGTTAACTGCCAATCTGTAATCATCATGCTATTATATATTCGTTAACCACCAATAATACTAACTTCCATTCATTAATTACCATAAGTTTTGTTCAGGTGTTATCGTTAAACGCTCACGCCGATCTTCTGATATTAAATTAAACCTACATTCGTTAACAATGAATATGTGAAAACTAAATACTAAATAATATTCGTTAAAAAGCAGCTTGTGGTCATTATGTAACGAATCTAATCATTTAATTTCGTTTAGCTGTCATGACATATCGTTACACTACCACCGAGAAATCGTTAACTACCATACAAACGATCATTAAACAGGAATTTCGAAACATGAACTTTCGGAAAACTTTTTAACGAAGGAAATATCGATATTTAACGATAAGAAAGGAGAGTTAAACGAAGGGTAGATTGATAACTTTACTTTTGTCGTTAAACTGACTTATAGTCGTTAAACATTAATCACACCATCACCTCTTCTTTCTCCTATTAATTTCCTCCTCCTTCTCCTCCTCCTCCTTCTCCTCTACCCTTTCCTCTCCTCCTCCTTCTCCTGCCCCTCTTCCTCCCCCTGCTCTTCCTCCTCTTTTTCTTCCCCCTTATTCCTCTTTCTTTTCCTCCTCCTCCTTCCTCCTCTTCCTCTTTGTCTTTTCCTTCCTCCATCCTACTCTTCCTCTTTCTCCTCCTCCTTCTTCCTCCTCTTCCTCATCTTCCTATTCCTTCTTCCTCCTCTTCCTCTTCCGAGACATGTTTCACCATACGAACTATTAAAAGGTTAAACCATCACCTTTTGAGTACATTACTATAGTCGATCCCTTGAGTCAGATGAAATTGTACTCAAGGAATTTGTCATTGTACTCAAGGGGTGAAGTCTCTGCATTCGAGGAGCTAAAACATTGTACTCAAGGCATTAGATCATTGTAATCAAGAGGGTAAGTTATTGTACTCAGTGGGGTAAATCATCGTACTCATGTGGCTCATTCATATGAACATAAGAACATAAGAAAGAAGGAAACTGCAGCAGGCCAAACCATACTGGGCAGTCCCACTTACACCCAACCCCTATCGCTGTCAAGACCTGACTGAATTACTCAGACGAGGCAAACTGTACTACAAGCTTTGTCAATAAATTTTTTAAACTAAAAACTTCTCTCTCTCTCTCTCTCTCTCTCTCTCTCTCTCTCTCTCTCTCTCTCTCTCTCTCTCTCTCTCTCTCTCCTCTTTTCCCCCTTCCCTCTTCCATGCTTCGCCCTCTTTATCACCACTTCCTCCTCTTCTTTCTCCTTTTCTCTGGCTTCCCCTCTTCTCCTTCTTTACCTCCTCAACCTACTTTCCTCCCTTCCCTCTCTTTAGCCCCCTCCTCTTATCTTCCACTTTCGGCCGAGCGGAGGTTTTCCACTTAGAAATTCAACCGCTAAGTGGAGTCTCTACCAGGAGATAGATAGAATAATGGTCGTTGAAGTTGTAAATTGGACAGTGTTAGTCACCAGTGTTAGGCGTGTGTGTGTGTGTGTGTGTGACCCACTTGATATATGGTCACTTCCCTACAAGCGGTGAGCGTGGTTGAAAAAAGTGTACAAGGTTAAGGTGCAGAGGAGAGAGATGAGAACCGAACACTCGTAGGCTGATGTTGTGTTACGGTTAGTACCGCTGTAGCCATACCAGAACACTAGGCATGTAAACTTTGTGATCAATCTTTAAAGCATACACTTGAACACTATATTATTGAATGTGACACCATCAGGCCACCTGACTTATTGTAGCTTGACCTTTGTAATTACTAAATTGAATCGGGGGTGCTTGAGGACATTCTTGCTGCTTATCCCAAATTTGCTAGCCCACACTGACTAGTTTTCAATTAGAATATGACGTCCAATGTATGTGATCCACTGACCTATATATACTGCTAATGAATATGACGTATTTCTTTGTGTACGAACCTCTGTCCTGCATGGCAGTGAACTGTGACATTACCCACATGAATCTGACCTATATATATATATAGCTGTTAATGAATATGTTGTATTTCTTTGTGTATGAACCTCTGTCTTGCGTGGCAGTGAGAAGTGATACCACCCTCAGTGTCACGACCTGACTGAATTACTCAGAATAGGCAAACTGTACTCCAAGCTTTGTCAATAAATTTGTTAAACTAAACAAAGCTAAAGCTCACATATCCATCCAGCCTATATTTGAAGCTATCCAGCGTATTCGAGTTAATGATCATGTTTGGTAACTTGTTCCAGTCATCCACTACTCTATTTATACTCAAGGGTTAAGGCACTGTGGGCAAGGTGATAATTCATTGTAGTCAAGATGTTAGTATATTCTACAAAAGGTGTTAATTCATTGCATTCAATGAGATTAAATCATTGTACTCAAGGGAATAACTCACTGTACTCAGGAAGTAAATTCATTATACTCAAGGAATTAACTCATTGTACTCTAGAGGTTAATTTAACGTACTTAAAGGAATCAATGAAATAACTCCTACATTGCAAAAAAAATTATACGAGAGGAACGATATTTTTAATTTTATACAAGATACCGAAATACCATTGATTTTTTTAAATTTGTTTATCTTATATCTGGTGCTGAGTGAACGTGTCTAGTTATGGTACAGACAGTTGAGACACATAATATATTGAGACGTGTGTGTGTGTGTGTGTGTGTGTGTGTGTGTGTGTGTGTGTAATAATAATAATAATAATAATAATAATAATAATAATAATAATAACAATAGCAATAACAATAACAATAATAATAATAAGAAGAAGAATAAGAATAATAAGAATAATAATAATAATAATAACAATAATAATAATAATTAACGATATATTGATATGCACAACAATTAAAGGTTGAAAATATACAATGGACAACAGTGACTTACATAAGAACATAAGAACATAAGAAAATAAGGAATCTGCACTAGGCCGGTTGACCTATGCAATTAGGGTGTGTCATAGGAGGGAAGATCAGCTAAAACTAATGGCCCATCACTTTTTTGGTAGATTTTAGTGTATATAAACAGAAAATAATTTCAGTTTCAATATTTTGCAACCTTTTGCTAGGTAAATTTTAGCGTGAAATTTATCGAAAATCTAACGTACAGCTGCATTAGTGCATTACAATTAAATAGTGCACATTGCTTTCTGACTTCATTCTTTAACAACCCAACTAACAATATTTTTTTCTGTTTCAGATTCTGATGCATTTATAAGTTGATAATATTTGCGATGGCTGCTTGTGTCAGGACGAGGAACCAAAAATCCAGCCATCTCAGTCACTATCTTGGGTCTGGGAGAGAGCTCCTGAAGTCGGAGTTGCCTACATTGAGAGATGCTTTGAGATACGGTGTTTTAATCAGGCAAATCAGTGAAAAGAACCAAAGAACTTACACAAACAAAGACATTGCCAGTGATATGACCAAAGCTGTCTTGGCACAGTACACTCTGGCTAACGCTCAGTTCAAGCCTCCAGTCATAATAAGTCAGAAGAAGATTAGTGAAAGACTGCTAGCCAGTTGGGAAAAGGCAAGAGATATCTCTCTTGGGAGAGGAAAACTTGCAGTTAAGGACAGCTTTGCCAAGCAACTGGACCAGTTATTTGACATAATTACTTGCAAGTGCCCAATTGTTCTCTGTCCTGAGTTTGGATGCGATCGTGACTGTAAATCCGAGGCCCACATCTCCTGTATTTGCAAGCGTGAACTGAAGATTCCTCTGATCGAACTGGCATTTGTCAAAGCACAGAGAGAGAAGACTGGCAGTATAGGGGCTCTCATGATTTCTAGCCAAGATATTCCGGAGTCCAAGAGACAGGAGGCTGCCACAGAGAGACAGAAGAGGAGAAGAGTTGCCGAGGAAAAGAGACTTGAGAAGGCCCAGGGTGAGGTAAAAAAGGCCGATGATTGGAGTCAAGCTGATTCAGAGTTTAATGACTTCCCCATGGCTGATCCGAGTGCTGACCAGGAGAATGGTGACTTTGTCCCTATCCCAGAAAATAATGATCCCAAACCTTCCAGGCATAAGATTCGAAATAGGAAAGATATCCCGAGCATAGCTCTGGCCAGCATGCGACACCACACTGGTCTCAGAGAAACTGCAGAGATAGCAACAGCTGCCTGGGTTGACGGTGGTTTGATAACACCTGATGATGTTCACCTGGTGATAGATCATAACAAAGTAAGGAGAGCTCAGGAGAAACTTGTCAGTAACCTAGAAGAGGAGTTTGATAAGGGGATAAGAGAAAATGGAATCAATTGTTTGTTCTTTGATGGGAGAAGGGATGACACTAAAGTGTTCATGAAAGTTGGAGATTCTGACAAGTTGTTCCCTGCCATGGTGAAGGAGGAACACTACTCCTGCTGCAGTGAACCAGGAGGGAAGTATTTGTGGCATTTCACTCCAGAGAAAGATGACATCAGGAAACCAGCTGAGATAGTGGCAGATAACATTGTGAACTGGCTCAGAGAGAGGAACGTAGACCAGACCCTGCAGGCCATTGGAGGGGACATCACCAACACGAACACAGGGTGGCAAGGGGGGGGGTCATACAGTGGATAGAGCGGAAGATTGGGAGGAAGCTGGTCTGGATTGTTTGTGACCTCCACACCAACGAGTTGCCACTCAGACATCTGATCCAGGAGCTGGATGGCAAGACTCTTTCAAACAACAGATGGTCTGGTCCTCTTGGCAAGATGCTGGACTCTACCACTGAGTTAGAAATAAATCCCAGTTGGCCCTCCACTCGTTGAGCTTGCACATACTGTCATTGACGACCTGAGTACTGACCAGTACTATGGTTACATGATTTGCAGTGCCATCAAAACTGGGGTCATGCCTGATAGACTTGCTTACCTGCAGATAGGTCCAGTCTCACATTCTAGGTGGCTCACAACGGCTCTCAGGTTCTGCAGAATTTGGGCCGCTCATCATAAACTGAAAGGGAACCAGCTTCACAACCTGAGACTTATTGTCCAATTCATCGTGAGTGTCTACTTGCCAAATTGGTTCAACACCAAGGTCAAGTCATCGTTCTCCGAAGGTCCGAGGCATGTTCTCTTCCAGCTTGAGCTCCTGAGGAGTCAGCCAAGGAAGGTTGTTCAGATTGTGGAGCAGACTGTGAGGAGATCTTCCTGGTATGCTCATCCCGAGGCAGTTCTGCAGACAATGCTCTGCAGTAAGGATGAGGAGGAGAGAAGAGTGGCAGTCAAAAAGATCTTGGATATGAGACTTATGAGAGGATCTGGGCATGACGAATCAGTTGGTGACGATTCCTTCAGGGTCAGGAAGACTCCTGAAGTCAATCTAGGTGCCAAGACCCTCACTGATCTCATAGATCTGGATAACATCCAGGCTGGCAGTGAGCCCCCTCTTACCTGCAGCCTCACCAATGTTCAAGTCAGAGCTTTCCTGGACAACCCCATGCATGTCCCTGCCTGGCCCTCGCACACCCAGAGTATAGAGCGTTGTGTACAGCAAGTGAGCGAGGCCAGCAGTCACGTGTACAGCCAGGAGAGGAGGGAAGGCTACATCCGAGCTCAGGTGGTCAGCAGGGAGGTGATGAGTAGAAACAGAAGCAAGAAAGACATGTTCTCTATGGTGTGCAGCAACACCGGGTCGTAGTAGTAAAACCGGTTTTTGTATTTGATGATTTTGTTTTCTAAAGGAATATTAAATTTAATAAATGTGTCAAGATCATTCGTTTCACTATTCTGGATCATTTTCATCCTAATAAATTAACCTGATACATTTACTTTACTTTAAATAAGCTATTTAGTGGTGATGGTAAAAGGGTGGGAATACTGAATTTTCATAAGATTTCAAGTTAAAATTTACCTAGCAAAAAATAAAAAATTTTCAAATCTGAAGATATCACATGATTCTGCACATAGAACTACATCAATAATACCATGGGCCGATTTTTCAAACTCAAAAAAAAAAAATCGCCTCCGTATGACACACCCTACTATGCATGGCAGGTCCTGTCGAGAGTTACTACCACTTTCTATCATCCATGAATCTATCTAGCCTCCTTTTGAAACTTTCCAGCGTTCCAGCACTTACTACAAAGTTGCTAAGCTTGCTCCACTCGTCCACCACCCTATTTGTGAACCAGTTCCTTCCTATCTCCCTCCTAAACATAAACTTATCCAACTTAAATCCGTTGCTCCGAGTCCTATCCTGCTCGGATATTATAAGAACTTTATCTATATCCCCTTTATTGATTCCTTTTACCCACTTAAATACTTCTAGGGAATGCAAGTTTAGTTTCTTTAACCTATCCTGATATGGAAGGTTTCTAAGTCCCGGAATCATTTTCGTCATTCTTCGCTGCACCGACTCTAGTGAATTGATATCAATTCTATAATAAGGGCACCAGAACTGAACCGCATAATCGAGGTGCGGCCTGACTAGCGCAAGATATAGTTACAATAAGACCTCTGCACTCTTATTACTTACACTTCTAGATATAAAACATAATACTCTGTTTGCCTTATTTCGAACAATTAACGCACTGTTTTCTAGGCCGTAGGTCCGGGCTTACAAGTACCCCTAAGTCTCTTTCACATGTGGACTTCTCAAGGTTGATGTTGTTAAGGTTGTATACATTGACAGTATTTGTTCTTCCAATATTAAGTACGCTGCACTTGCTGGTGTTGAATTTTATTTGCCATTTTTCAGACCACCCCTGCAGTTTATTTAGATCCTCCTGTAATGCATTTGCATCCTGCCCTGAATTAATCTGCCGCCCTATTTTGGTGTCATCCGCATTGGGGAGTAGATTGCTAAACGAAAGCTTTCAATACAAAAGGTGACCTGGAGTTAACATACAAGTTATATACGAGTTATTCATAACTTGGTGCTGCCGAGTAAACATGTGGTTGTAGGTCGCCACACTGCTGGTGTTGTGGAGGTAACACGTGGTTGTAGGCCGCCACACTGCTGGTGTTGTGGAGGTAACACGTGGTTGTAGGCCGCCACACTGCTGGTGTTGTGGAGGTAACACGTGGTTGTAGGACGCCACACTGCTGGTGTTGTGGAGGTAACACGTGGTTGTAGGACGCCACACTGCTGGTGTTGTGGAGGTAACACGTGGTTGTAGGCCGCCACACTGCTGGTGTTGTAGGGGTAACACGTGGTTGTAGGTCGCCACACTGCTGGTGTTGTGGAGGTACCACGTGGTTGAAAGGCCGCCACACTTTTAGTGTTGTTTAGGTAACACGTGATTGTAAGCCGCCACACTGCTGGCGTTGTGAAGGTAACACGTGGTTGTAGGCCGCCTCACTGCTGGGTTTGTGGAGGTAACAGTGGTTGTAGGCCGCCACATTGCTGGTGTTGTGGAGGTAACACGTGGTTGTAGGCCGCCACACTCTTAGTGTTGTTTAGGTAACACGTGATTGTAGGCCGCCACACTGCTGGGGTTGTGGAGGTAACACGTGGATGTACGCCGCCTCACTGCTGGGTTTGTGGAGGTAACACGTGGTTGTAGGCCGCCACACTGCTGGTGTTGTAGAGGTAACACGTGGTTGTAGGTCGCCACACTGCTGGTGTTGTGGAGGTAACACGTGGTTGTAGGCCGCCACACTTTTAGTGTTGTTTAGGTAACACGTGATTGTAGGCCGCCAAACTGCTGGTGTTGTGAAGGTAACACGTGGTTGTAGGCCGCCACACTGCTGGTGTTGTGGAGGTAATACGTGGTTGCAGGCCGCCACACTTTTGGTGTTGTGGAGGTAACACGTGGTTGTAGGCCGCCACACTTTTGGTGTTGTGGAGGTAACACGTGGTTGTAGGCCGCCACACTTTGGTGTTGTGGAGGTAACACGTGGTATTAGGCCGCCACACTGCTGGTGTTGTGGAGGTAACACGTGGTTGTAGGCCGCCACACTGCTGGTGTTGTGGAGGTAACCCGTGGTTGTAGGCCGCCACAGTGCTGGTGTTGTGGAAGTAACACGTGGTTTTAAGCCGCCACACTGCTGGTTTTGTGGAGGTAACACGTGGTTGTAGGCCGCCACACTGCTGGTGTTGTAGAGGTATCACGTGGTTGTAGGCCGCCACACTGCTGGTGTTGTAGAGGTAACACGTGGTTGTAGGCCGCCACACTGCTGGGGTTGTGGAGGTAACACGTGGATGTACGCCGCCTCACTGCTGGGTTTGTGGAGGTAACACGTGGTTGTAGGCCGCCACACTGCTGGTGTTGTAGAGGTAACACGTGGTTGTAGGTCGCCACACTGCTGGTGTTGTGGAGGTAACACGTGGTTGTAGGCCGCCACACTTTTAGTGTTGTTTAGGTAACACGTGATTGTAGGCCGCCACACTGCTGGTGTTGTGAAGGTAACACGTGGTTGTAGGCCTCCACACTGCTGGTGTTGTGGAGGTAATACGTGGTTGCAGGCCGCCACACTTTTGGTGTTGTGGAGGTAACACGTGGTTGTAGGCCGCCACACTTTTGGTGTTGTGGAGGTAACACGTGGTTGTAGGCCGCCACAGTGCTGGTGTTGTGGAAGTAACACGTGGTTTTAAGCCGCCACACTGCTGGTTTTGTGGAGGTAACACGTGGTTGTAGGCCGCCACACTACTGGTGTTGTGGAGGTAACACGTGGTAGTAGGCCGCCATGTATGTGTGCGTGTGTGTGTGTGTGTGTGTAGAAAACGATAATGTTAATTTGAATTAAACATCGTTATTAAATATCAACATTGTATTCCTGTATTCTCGTAAACATTGAACAGATTTTGTTAAATTCACAGGATTTCAAAATATAAGCGTTAGGATTCGTATATACAAGCTCTGATACCTTCTATAAATGTTTTTGTTGTATAAACATGCATCTCTTCTAAAATTTTCGTTCAATAAACATTCACCAGTTTTCTTTATATAGACATTCATCAGTTTTCGTTGTCTAAACATTCAGCCATTTTCGTTGTATAAACATTCAACAGTTTTCTTTAAACATTCAGTAGTTTTCGTTGTATAAACATTCACCAGTTTTCATTTTATAACACTCCTGGGTTTTTGCTGTATAAACATTCATGGGTGTTCGTTGTATAACTATTCTTGGGTTTTCATTGTATAAACATTCATGAGTTTTCGTTTTATAAACATTCATGAGTTTTCGTTTTATAAACATTCATGAGTTTTCGTTTTATAAACATTCATGAGTTTTCGTTTTATAAACATTCATCAGTTTTCGTTGAATAACTCTCCATGGGTTATCATTGTATAAACAATCATGAGTTTTCGTTGAATAAACATTCATGGGTTTTCACCCTTTTAAACATTATTTGTTTTATAAACATTTATCAAGCCTCGTTATCTGAATATTAATTATTGTTTGATCTATAAACGTTCAATAATTTTGCTGTATAAACATAGATTTATTTCCATAAACGTTTATCAGTAAAAGTTATGTAAACATTCCTCAGTATTCCCATTGTAAACATTCATAAATTGGCTCTATAAATATTCACCTATTTTTCATTTAAACATTCTCCAGTTTTCCCAGTACAAACATTCATCAGGTCTCTGTATATAAACCTTCATCAGTTTTTCATCTAATCGTTCGTTAACTTCCCCAATATAATTATCCATCAGTTTTCGTTCTGTAAACATTTGTATAAAGCTTCATTAAGCATTGTATGAGAGATGAATGTTATTAACCCGAGCTTCATTGTATAAACATTAGGCACCGTTTCGTTTCATAAACATTATAATAGCGTTTAATAAACATTACGAAGGTTATGAATTATAGACATTATGTAAATTTTCTTTGCATAAACATATATTCGTTGTATAAACATTATGGTTTAATTCTATATACGTGATAGTTTCGTTCTATTAACATTAATAATAATTTTGTTCCATAAAGTTTCATTCCATAAACATTTACAAGATATCTTTGTCCAAACATTCTCCCGACCTCTTTATATAAACATTTTAAACATATTTAACCATTACTCACAGTTCGTTGCATTAACATTAGCCAAATTGTGTTTATCATCTCTATGGATAAGACTAACAGTAGGTGATGTGAGGTAAATTAGGTAAGGTTAGTTAGGTTAGATTATGTTAAGTTAGGTTTGATTATGTTAAGTTAGGTTAGATTATATTAAGTTAGGTTAGATTATATTAAGTTAAGCTAGATTATATTAAGTTAGGTTGGATTATGTAAGTTAGGTAAGATTATTCTAAGTTAGGTTAGATTACATTAAGCTAGGTTAGATTAGGTTAGGTTGGTTTAGGTTAGCTTAAGTTAAGTAAGGTAGGTCTTGTTTCGGGTAAGTTACTTTGGGTTAAATTAGGAAGTTTCATCATATAGTTCAAGAACGTATGAACAGGTGTTAACAGATAAAGTACATACACATATTTAAGTGTTAAGTGTTTACCACCGAAGTTTTCCAGTTATAAGTGTTTGATGTACTTATTAAGTATATGTATGAATTTCTACTTAAAAGAAGAGGCTATAAATTTTTGTTTGGGTTTAACAAATTTATTGACAAAGCTTGGAGTACAGTTTGCCTATTCTGAGTAATTCAGTCAGGTCTTGACACTGAGGGTGGTATCACTTCTCACTGCCACGCAGGACAGAGGTTCATACACAAAGAAATACAACATATTCATTAACAGTATATATAGGTCAGATTCATGTGGGTGATGTCACTGTTCACTGCCACGCAGGACAGAGGTTCATACACGAAGAAATACAACATATTCATTAACAGTATATATAGGTCAGATGCATGTGGTGGTGTCACTGTTCACTGTCATGCAAGACAGTGGCTCATATACATTGGGCGTCATATTCTAATTGAAGACTAATCAGGCTATGGGAAAGAAAGAGTTAGGGGTGGGTAAGGGAAACGAGGGAGAGGAAGTGTGGTGAGAGGGAAGGAGAGGGTGTGAGAAGAGGGAGGTAGGGAGAGGAAGAGGGACGGAGGAGGGACGGAGAAAAAGAGGGAGGCAAAGTTAGTTAAAGAGAGGAAGCGAGGGAAGAAGGAAGAAGGAGAACGAAGAAAGAATTGAAGGTTAGAGAGGGAGGGGAAAGGAAAAGAAGGAAGGGGTGAAGAAGAAGAGGAATCGAGGGAGTGAGGTGAAGAAGGAGAGGAATCGAGGGAGTGAGAGCGAGGGAGAGAGAAGAAACGAAAGAGAGAGAGAGAGAGAGAGAGAGAGAGAGAGAGAGAGAGAGAGAGAGAGAGAGAGAGAGTGTGTGTGTGTGTGTGTGTGTGTGTGTGTAAACAAGGCACTCGGCCCTCACAACACGCCTCGTCCTGGTAGCTGACCCGAGCGTGACAGAGAGTTTGAACAGGTAAGTTAGTCGTTCTGTTCTTTGTAACATCGTATAATATAAGATGTTTGTTGTTACTTCTCAAACAAAGACATTCGTCATCATCATCATCATCATCATCATCATCATCATTATTATTATTATTATTATTATTATTGTAATCGTCTATAGGATGTTTATTATTTATACTGCTGTTAATTTAATATTTTCTTAAGCGCTGTAGGAATTATCGCTGTATTTTATTTCCGTAATGAGAATCTTATCACCTGCTTGAATGAACACCTGAAAATGGCGTCACACTGGGAGAGTCCCCACCCTCCCCTCCGTCCCTCTAGTCACCTGGCTCTCTCCTCCCCTTCCCTTCCCCTCCCCTCCCTTTCCCTTCCCCCCTTACCCCATGCGCAACTCCTCTTCCCCACGCCACCTCCTCCTCTATTCATCTCCATGCCTCCTCCTCTTACCCTTCTCCATGCCCCCTCCTCTTCCCACTCTTCCTTACGGCTCCTCCTCCTCCTCCCACTCTTCCCCACGTCTCCTTTTTCCTCTTTCCTTCCCCTACCGGGCTTCTTTTACCCTTATCCCTCCTCCTCATATCCCCCTACCTCCAATCTCTCCACTCCTTCTCCCCGCCTTCCCCGCCACCCGTCTCCTCCCTCCCTCCCTCCTGCCGCGTTTTGAGCATGTGACTGGTGGGGCGCGTGCCGGCATGACTGGAGTGTCTCTCTCTCTCTCTCTCTCTCTCTCTCTCTCTCTCTCTCTCTCTCTTGGGTGTCTAATCTTCAGGAGACCCTAAAACTGTACCACTGTATCGCGTTCTGTCATAAACACTCCACACAGTAAACCTCAATACCTGATTTTTCAAAGATTTTTACCTTAAATTATTCTCATAACTTATGCCCTACGTTACAACGGTGGGGAACAATAACTTACGATCCTTTAAGAATCCGTATTTATGTCGTAGTTTAAAAGATGTGGTTAGATACTTCCTCACAACGCCATTTAGGAGGAAGAGGCGGGGGCTGAAGACTCCCTGAGAATTCATGTTTGTGTAATAAGGCAGTTTGATGAGTTGTCGTATCATTTGTTGTGGGAAATTAACATACGAGGAAAATTTTACCCTACATGTCTTTTGAGAATACTGGTAGCTGATTAAGACCCACGCTGAGATTTTTGTATCCCCAGCTGCGAGAGGAAGTGGGAGGAGGTGGGGAGGGGGAGGTGGGTGGAGGAAGGAGAGGGGAATGGTGAAAGTGAGGGGAAGTGGTGACGGTGAGAGGGGGGGAAAGAGAGAGTGGGGAAGGGGGAGAGGGCGAGTGGGTAGGAAGAGGATGAGGAGGGGGAGGAGGTGGGGAGAAATTAGTTGGGGAGAAGGTGGTAGATCTTCTCGTTTTCTTTGAAGTTTGTGTTGTGTGTTTTAAGGAGGTCCTCGTGCATCATTAGTGTTGTCTCTCTTCCAGAAAGGAGAAGAGTAATTTATTGTTTTTCTCCTCCTCCTCCTCCTCCCCTTCCCCCTCCTCCTCCTCCTCCTCCTCAACCACCACCACCACTACCACTCCCCCTACTCTCCCTCCTTAACCACCACCACCACTCCTCCTCCTCCTCCTCCTCCTCCTCAACCACCATCACTACTACCACCTCTCACCACAATCGTCCAAATAACATCCTTAAGATCAAAATAAACTCAAACATCACCCACTATAAGCCATACTCGGTAACCTCGTGTAAAAACTGAGCTATGTGCATTCTTGGTCATGACTTAGTGTAGAGGCCACAGGGACACGTTATATGAATGTCTCTCTCTCTCTCTCTCTCTCTCTCTCTCTCTCTCTCTCGCAAGATCAGTTAAGTATCAAAATATTCACCAGATGGTCCAGTTGGCTGCGTCAGGTTGCTATATTATCTGTAGTTTGAGTTACAGTTGTCATGTTATCTGTCTCTTCAATTATAGTGGTCTTATATTTTGTACCTGCCTATGATACAGATGTTATAGAAGTGTGTGTGTGTGTGTGTGTGTGTGTGTGTGTGTGTGTGTGTGGCAGCGCAAGGTTACCATCGGAGTCTAATTACAAGTTTTTCTTATAAGACTCAACGCTTCCCCCAGACGTTACCATGAGAACCGTAACATACCTCCCACGTGTTATCATGGCAACCAGGACAACCCCTCAGATATTACCATGGCAACCATGATATATCTCCCACACGTTACCATAACAACCATAACATTTCTCTGACTTTACCATGGCAACTACGACTCACCTCCCAGACGTTACCATGGCAACTTCTTGAACGCTGATGAGATGTAAAGAAATTTAAATGTTGTAATAATTTAATGTCAATGTGTTTATAATATTTATTCTCTATAATATAAAGAAACGCCTGAGTATATATATGTCTTAACCAACAAACTCCCTTACCTAACCTAACCCCCCAAGTAAATGATTCCAGGTGTTGTATTGGTCAGTTTTTCCAGGGAATTTTGCCCAAAACTGTACACGAACAAAATACTTCATCTTGTTGAGCCTAACAGTACAGCGACATAGTTGGCAGCGAGGGCATAGCAAGGGTGTGTGAGTCTCTGGTGGATTAGTCTGAACACCACTAAATTTCATCTTTTTTTTTGGGGGGGGGGGAGGGTGGGGGTGTCCGGGAGGGGTAGAGGGGAGGGAGGACAGGGGTTGCGAGGGGGGAGAAAATTTATATCAAGACTTTTGACCAAGTGTATCTCATTTATAACCTATTATCTTCACAAGTTTAGTTTGGATAATTATCTGAGGCACTGGAGTGTTTTGATGACCTGGTTATCAAAGTTCAAAGGTTAGGTTAGGTTAGGTGAAGTTAGGTTAGGTTAGGTTAGTGCCATATCTTGACACAGTAGGTCACGAGAGAAAGTAAGACAAGAGAAAGTAAAATGGAGATGAGTTTCACAATGTAATGAAAGACTGACTCAAGTAGACCACAAGAAAAAGTCTACGAGTTTCCACAAAGACGACATTTGAGAAGCGAGGAAAGCCTGGTAGAGTCAGCACCAGGAAGAGCATCAGGAACAGCACCAGCACCAGCATCAGGAACAGCACCAGCACCAGCATCAGGAACAGCACCAGCAACAGCATTAGGAACGGTACCGGGAACAGCATCAGGAACAGCACCAGCACCAGCAACAGCATCAGGAGCAGCACTAGCAACAGCATTAGGAACGGTACCGGGAACAGCACCAGCAACAGCACCAGGAACAGCATCAGGAACAGCACCAGGAACAGCACCAGGAACAGCATCAGGAACAATAGAGAGAAAGTAAAGAGCTAACTAAAACACCCTCGGTAAAACCTCCCCCGCTCCGTCGTTGCTTCATGGCCCCCTGCGTGCTCTACCATGCGTTTTACTGCACGCTTTTTTGTTATCTCTTCACTTTCTCTCTGCTGGAGCTGTTGGTATTGCTGTTACTGCTTCATCAAGAGGACCACTTAGGCAGCAGACCTAGGCCCTAGATAGTACTCTATGATGATGATGATGATGATGATGATGGCAGAAGAGAGTGGTAATGGCAGGAGTTGGTAGTTGTTTTCTAAGGAAATTTGAGAATTTTTGTAATGGTATCGATGTGGTCTTTTCTTAGTACACCGAGGAGCTTAGATCGTTTACTCTGTGATAGTTGAATTAGTAATCTTAGGAGGCCCGTGTGTTACCGCCGCCACCTTACCTGTTGTAGGCGGCGGGAAGCTTGTGTGGTATTAACTCTTCTCTATAGAATTAACCATTTGTTTTATCTCCTAAATATTCAAATGTAAACACGAGTATAAGGAGGGATTTATCAAAAGCCCACTATTCTAAAAATTTCTTCGGAATTATGAACCCCGCCCCCGCCCCCTCCACCTAAAAAACCCCTGAGGAACATTTTAACTCTCTACATTATCAGGCTTTCCTCGCTCCTCAACTGTCGTCTTTATGGAAACTCGTAGTTGTTTTCTTGTGGTCTACTTGAGTCATTCATTACATTGTGTGACTCATCTACTTTTCCCCAATCTACGCATTACATTGTACAAGTCATCTACATTATATACTTTCCCTTGTCTTACTTTCTCTCGTGACATACTTAGTCCGGATATGGCAGTAATAACACTCCTGACTAGATGCAACACTCGCCTCTTATCCGAACGTTTAAGTCCACCTAGAATTAACTTTACGTTCGATTGCAGTACTATAAAGTTTCCTTCTTGATCACCGTAAGCTTTATGTATTGTATTGTATTGTCCAAGTATTGTATTGTCCCAAGAATTGTATTGTTTCATAAATTGTATTGTCCCAAGTATTGTATTGTATTGTCCAAGTATTGCATTGTCCCAGGTATTGTATTGTTTCATGTATTGTATTGTATTGTATTGTATTGTATTGTCCAGTATATTGTATTGTCTCAAGTATTGTATTGTTTCATGTACTGTATTGAATCGTCCCAAGTATTGTATTGTTTCGTGTATTGTATTGTATTGTATTGTCCAAGTATTGTATTGTCCCAAATATTGTATTGTTTCATGTATTGTATTCTATTGTCCCAGGTATTGTATTGTCCCAAGTATTGTATTGTCCCACATATTGTATTGCTTCATGTATTGTATCGACCCGTATATTGTATTGATTCTCCCATGATTGTATTATAATTTTCCATGTATTGCACTGCATCTCATGAACTATTGTGTTGTTCATACACGTATTGTGATATATTATCTGGTGTATTGTACTGTATTGTCCCATGTACCCTTGTTCTTATTGTAATACAAGTACTGTATTTTTATTGTATTGGAATGTTCCCTGTGCGTTGGTTTCTTCCATGTATAACACTGTTCCATGTATAACACTGTTCCATGTATAACACTGTTCCATGTATAACACTGTTCCATGTATTACACTGTCCCATGTATTCTATTGGTTTCATGTATTTCATTGTTGAACGTATTGTAGAGTTGCGTGTATTGAATCGTCCTGTTTATGTATTGTAATGATTGTTGTTTTTTGTATTAATTGTTGTTTTTTGTATTTTGTCCTGCAATTTATATGGTTTTATTTCATGCATTATCCTGTTTAATGTATTATTGAACTATTGTATGATATATTGTGTGTCCTGTGTATGATATCGATGTATTGTTCCCGTGTATTGTCTGGCGCATTGTATTAGTGTATTTTCCGTTTGTTGTATTTACTTTGCACCGATAATTTTATTGAATGTATCGTAAAATGTATTCTCATGCGTTGTATTGAATAATTAAGCCTCGTATTGTATTATATGTAGCTTGTATTGTATTATAAGTAGTCTGTATTGATTTTTTATGATTGTATTATATAATATATTTAATACATTGTGTTGAATCTCTAGTTCTGTTTACTGTATGGTTGTATTAATGTGTTTATATACTGTATTGATATAATGGGTATTGTATAAGTGCATTTTGTATTGTATTAATGCGTAACCTATTGTATTAATAAATTAAGCATTGTATTAATGTATTAAGCATTGTATTAATGTATTAGGCCTTGTATTAATGTTATATGTATTGTATTTGGATATTGTGTAATGTAATATGTTTTGGTTTAATGTATTACGAATTGTGTTATATTACTTTAAGGTAATGTGTAATAATCATGTATTGTAATAGTAAATTGTGTATGATTGAATATATTGAATAAAGTGTTGTGTGTATGAGTGTAGTGTGTATTACATTAATGTATATGTATTGTAATTCTGTTTTGGGTTGTATTACTACATTACATACATTGTATTAATATAGTGTGTATGGGTTAATGTATATTGTATAATGTATTATCTTAAGTATTTATCTGTACTGTCTTAGTACATTTTGTCCTGTGTGTGGGTGAGTGTGTGTATTTCCTGTAGACATGTTGAATTTTATACTTACATTGTCTCTATACATGCTAAAGTATATACCTGTATTGTCTTTATACATGTTGACTCTATATAAACATGTATAATAATTTTACTCAATAAAACTGACCTGAATTGAAGTAATGCATTATGTATTGTGTTAGCGTATTGTGTATTGTATTATTATTATTATTATTATTATTATTTGTTGAAAGTCAAGTACGTCTCCTATCTGGACAAATAACTGTACAAACAGGCACCAGCGTTATAACCACCATACAAAGAAATATACACTTCTTACACCATACAAACACACTCAGCGTATACATGGGAGACACACACTCTCATACACACACACACACGACCATAGTTCACTCAAAAACTAAGCCCCTCTCAGATTTCACTTAAGATAATCTGTTTGAAAAGGACTTAAAAGGGAGGGTTACATACATTATAGCCTCGTGTGTACAGTAGCTGTCTGGTAATGTATAAAATGAGTTAAGTACTGCTCTAAGGGGTAATTTGGTGGCTCATTTGCATATAGAGATGTTGGTTTGTTATTATTATTATTATTATTATTGTTATTACAGTATTATTATTATTATTATTATTATTATTATTATTATTATTATTATTGTTGTTATTATTATGTGATTCGTATTTTTACCCGAGTCCTATCAAACACATACGCCAAGGTAATACAGTATTCAGTCATTCTTTGTCTTTTTTCCTTATTTTAGAAGATCGACGAAACATTGGACATACTGTACTAAAAAAACGGAAGGTTTAATTTTTCAGACAAAATTCTGGCTGTAGACCATTATTTTGTTTGATTTGGGTTATATTTTTAAAGGCTATGTGTGAAAAACTACCTCATTGTTGTTTTATGAAGTGTATATGGATGTAATTCATTATAATGAGGTATATAAGTAAGAAGAAAAGTTATTAAGAAATATTTTATTTCAGAATTTGTTTAAATATATTTGTAATTTGATGACGATTTTGCATGAATTCAAAGCCACTAATTCCTTTTATTTCCTTGTAAGTCTTATTAAAACATACACATGATTAACATATGCAGGTGTGATAAATTACTCTTCATTAACTCATTATTTTCATATCCTAAACTGTCTTTTTAATAAACCACAAATAAAACACTGCAAAACACAACACAAGCATCTGTTGATAGGAACCGAACAGTTGTGTATAAAGTTAACAGTCAGTGAAGCAAAACTTAACACAACACTAACTCACTAAAACTAAGATACCAGTCAATTGTCTTTGTAACGTATAAAGTATTTGTTAGTTACTAGATTATGTCAACAGAATTTGTCTCTATGTAAAACGGTGGAACTTGAAGGTGGCAGCTTGACTCTCGGCTGACTCCCAGTGTAACAGAAACGGCGTAACACATTCTAAACATTTTCTGTCCTGTTTCGTTATTTTAGCGCTGGCAATATCCTCCTATGACCATTTTTTTATTAGAAATTTTCATTATAATCTTATCCAAGCCTTTAATTAGTTTTAGCCAAGTTTTGAAATGCATTGACGAATTTTTCCACCCTGAACAAATATCGCGGGGATGACTCCTCTATCTGTCCAGCCTTGCTATTTATTATAAATATCTGCGATGTTTTACCTTATCCAAATACTTTTTATTAACTTTATTCAAACATTTAATGATAAATAATAATAATAATAATAATAATAATAATAATAATAATAATAATAATAATAAATCAGTGTACCGTCCTTATATCCGAGGGTTGGCGACCACAGTCCTCCACTCTAATCGTTCTCGGGCTGTTTTTACCAATCCTCTAAGGTTTTGTATCTCTCTGGGGACCCAGTTTTTAATTTCATTAATTCATCTCGGTCTCTGCCTTCCCCTGACCCTCCTACCCTCAACTTTGCCCAGTAATATTTCTGTTATTATTCCCTCATCCCTAACTATATGACCAAAGTATCTAATTTATCCTTTACTGTAAATTTCAAGTAATTTTTCCTAAAGTTTTCGCTAATCTTAGTAATTCTTTATTTGTTTTCCTGTCAGTGTAGCTTATTCTTAGCATTCCAATTACAAACAAGGTAAGAAAAGAAAATAATCAAGACTCGATTAGAAATATATAAAACGTGATACAAAGATAAAAAATAGTAAATCATTAAGAAACTCCCACATTAGTTTGTAGTTATTATAGGATTATAAAACAATGAATATTAATTGGAAACAGAAATGATATGAGGAATTTTAACTCATTTTAATTAATATAAGACTTTGAGATTTGTTGAGTGTTCATTATTTAAGATAATTTGTACAGAGGCTAATTTTCATTGGTAAATAATAATGGTATTTATTTCTCATAATAATAATGATGATAATAATAATGGCAACAGCAATAATGATGGTGCTTATTATAATTATTATTATTATTAGTAGTAGTAGTAGTAGTAGTAGTAGTAGTAGTAGTAATAGTATCATTATTATTATTATTATTATTATTATTATTATTATTATTATTATTATTATTATTATTATACTTATTAACAACATATAATATAATCATTAACCTTACCCAAATTTTAGTTGCATTTCCACCAACACTGTATCTTGGTATTAAGTAATTTATACAATTAAATCTTGATTATTATACATGAATGTCATTAATTACAGGACATGAAAAATAATCCAAATTGTTTGTAATCAATTAGTCTAAGTGAGGGATATAATAAATCACTGTTAATATAATGTGATTTCGCTTTAGTTTATTGTGAGAAAATTCTTATTATACGTAAGTGTTATTGTTATACTGTATTACATAATTATAAAAAAGTTTCATAACATTAATGAATACTTATGATAAAAATTATGTTAGTAATGTGTCCATGTAATTGTAACTCAGTACTTATGATAATTTGGTAATAATGTTCATGATGTATAATTTTAAAGGGTTTAGGTGATAAAAACTAGCAAATTATACGTATGATAATTTTAAGTAACTGGTTATTACACTTTGGAAATGTATTGAGTATAGTAGAACTGTAGGGTAACATACCAAGTAGAAATTATCAGATTTTTAAGTCACCTTAATGATTTGGGAAATTTTGACCTTAAAAGGTGACCCTAAACTGTGACCCTAAACTCCTGACCTTAAGGCGTCATCTACCAGAACCAAAAGTGATTCAGCCGTGTCCTTATTCATTATATAAATTATTTTGCCTCAAGTTTTAAGAAAATCGTTTAGGTCGTTTGCGAGATAATTTATTCACACACACACACACACACACACACACACACACACACACTATAATATATTAAAACACGAAAAACATGAAAAAAAGGCATATAAAAACACGAAATATACCGAAAAATAAAACATACAAACAAAAATAAATAAATAAATATATAGATAGAGATTTGTTTTTTTTTAATTAAACATAAAGAGTTACTTACCTTTGAGTTGTGATAGAGTTAAATTAAAAAAAATTATATGTTTGCATTTACTGAGTTTCATTTGCAGATAGAGAGAAAGTATCAAGGTATTTATTGAGTTAGTGAGAGAAAGTAAAGTAAGGTAGATAAAGAAAAGGAAATTCAAAAGAGAGATGAAGAAGAGAGAGAAAAAAAGAGAGGGAGAGAGAGTGTGAGAGACAGTAAGAGAGAGAGAGAGAGAGAGAGAGCTTATGCATACATGCCATTCCACTTAACAACTTATCATAACAAACCAATATCCGATGCACACACACACACACACACACACACACACACACACACACACGTTATCACTGAGCAGACAGACTTGACTCCAAAACTGGATTGATGATCACATACAGAACTGACTCGGAATTGAAGCGAATCCCCACCCCCCCCCCCCTCCTCCCTTCCCCCAGTCTATAGCACACATGGGTTGAACTGACCATCTTGGACGTAATTCATTTGGGATTGGATTGGACTTGGAGTTTCCCTTCTAAGTTTATTAACCTGTGACTGCGTAAGGTGAATCCCGAAACAGAAAAACACACATGAAACTAAACCTCGGAACTGGAACACAAATGAAGTTGAAACACAGATACAGAGATGAACCTGAACCTTTAAACTGAAACACGGATGAAACTAAACCTCGGAACTGAAACACAGGGAAACTTCTCACCGGTCCCAATTTCCACCACGCTCACCACACCACCACACCACCAAGACCCAACTAAGTTACAAGACATAAATGCACGCTCTCACTCAACCACCTCGAGAACCAGCTGTTAAATGTTGTAATCTCTTCCTCCCCCTCCCCTCTTCCTCCCCCTCCCTTCTTCCTCCCCCTCCCCTCTTCCTCCTCCTCCTCCTCCTCCTCCTTCTGAACCCCATCACCTCCCCCTCCCCCTTCATCACTTCCGTCTCCTCCCTCCTACCCCTAACTCCCTCTTTCTCTCTTCTCAATGTCCTCTCCCCCTCCCCCATGCACTTTTACCACCACCCTCTCCTCCGCTCCCTTTCTCTCCTCACCACCCTCTCCTTCTCTCACTCCCTTACCCTTACACCTGTCTGTCTGGCTGACCCTCTCTTTCCCTCACACCTGTCTGACAGGCTGACCCTCCCTTACCCTCACACCTGTCTAGCTGATCCTCTCTTACCCTCACACCTGTCTGGGTGGCTGACCCTCCCTTACCCTTACACCTGTCTAGCTGACCCTTCCTTACCCTAAAGTCTCAAACAGACACAGGTAGGTCAGGGTCACAGTAGCCAGGGGCGAAGGGAGGGAGGAGGGCCATCATTAACATCAGTATATTTTGTCTCTCTGGTAACATCTGTCGTCTGTCTCTCTTTCCCTTCCTCCAATTCCTCCTTCTCTCCCTGTTCCTCTTTCCCCCCCTCCCAGTGATGGTGGAGGAGCTGGAGGGTGAGGAGGAAGGGAGGGAGGGAGGGAGGGGGAAGGCGCCGCAGCAGGAGGTGAGGGCAGCTAAGCAGGGTCCTCCACACAGTGTAAATAACACGCCTCGTGACTCACCCTCAGCGACTACTGCCCAGACATATTTTTTTTCTTACTTGTCGTGTTGTGTAATTTTGTTTTTGTTTTCACGGTTTTTTTTTTAGGTTTATGCTTTCACGGTTTTGGTTTACTTGGTTTAATTGGTAATTTCAAATAAAATCTGTAATCTATTAACCATCTATATGGTCTTCACATTCCTGAGTAATAGTTAGTTCAGGTTAGTTTAAGTTAGGTTAGGTTAGGTTATTTTGGGTGGACAGGTGACTCCATCATTCGCAAGTGGCTGGACCAAACACCCACCGACTAACTCATCCGTATACAGTATCCACCTATTCACTCACTGGCCAGACTGACTCATCATCTATTCATAAACCAACCTGTTAATCTACTCACCACCTCTACATACCACCTACTAATCTACCAGCTGGATGTACCACCTGTTAACCAGCTTCTGTATCTCCCTTAGTCCAGCTGTTTCTTTCACTTACACATTCATCCACTCATCTTTTTTGTCACCCACCCACCCCACCCACCCACCCACCCACCCAGCGAGTCATTTACCCAGTCACCCACAGACAGAGAAGCAGGGGGGGAAAAAAACAGGGAGGGTGATATACCGTGTGTGTGTGTGTGTGTGTAGAACCGAGACAGACGACCTCCTACAGGGTATATTTCTGGGCCCTCCTCCACCACCGTCTCCAGCTCCTCTTACTAACTAACTTCTCACTGTTATGACTTTATTTTATCCTCGTGATCTTTTTGATGATGATGATGATGATGATGATGTTTATTGATGAAATTGATGGAAAGAAGAAGTAAATATTGATAATTATTGCCACTATTGATGGAGGGAAGTTTATTATTGATGCTATAATTGATGAAGGGAAGTTATTGATGTTACTATTGATGAAGGGAAGTTATTGATGTTACTATTGATGAAGGGAAGTTTATAATGCCAGTAATAGTTATATCAAGTTACATGGATGAACGTTCACAGTTATAATGCAGTTAGTCATATATATTAATTAACACTGGCCTGAGATAAGCCCGGCCGTCAGGTATAAGTAAACAATAAATAACAAACATGTAGTACCTCACAAACACGTCATAAACACGTCACTCATGGCGTGGGGCTACGTGGCTCTTACTTGACGCATGGACACGAGGTAGGGTGGCCTTGATATTTCTGGCCCAGAGAATCAGAGAAAGGCATTTGATATCACAGTTTCCCGGAAGCTGTTTGCCAATCTACACGCTTGTTACACCCCGAGGGAGTGGTCCAGGGGGGGGGGGGGGTTGTCTCTGTTTACACAACTGGTAGTCACTAGCTTGTTAGTATTAGTATTGTAGTTTGTTTTGAGAAGGGTCTCGGCGAGGTGCTACAGCTAGGAAGTGTGGGTGGTAGTGCCTCTGTTTCGTTGTGGTCAGGTAATAGTCAAATAAGAGCCATGATATTTCACGTGTCAATTTATCATATCATCACTGTCAATTTTCACCTTGGAGGCAAAAAAAAAAGTTAGTTCATTTTTTAAGCTTAATTGGCGATTAACATTTCTTACAGTGATAAGTAGATATATATATATATATATATATATATATATATTATATATATATATATATATATATATAAGTGTGTAATATTCAGAAATTTCAGTGTTATTTCAAACGCCTCGCCAATGGCGATGCTGAGTTCAAGGTCGTCTGAGGGAAGACCGCCCTCCCGCACGTAGCAGAGTTTGTGGAACTAGGCCTATATGATATTAAATGTAATTTACCGAGTTAATAGGGACGCGAATCATGATATTAAATATCAGTTATTAAATTGAAAATAATTATAGATCGGGTCCTAGTCTGAAAATGTTGCGTACGTCCTAATTAAGCTGTTAATCGTCAGGTAAATGTGAGAGAGCGTGGCTGGGGAGCTGTGAGAGAGGTCAAGGACCACCTCTGTGCTGTACCCAAGAGAGACCGATCGCGTGACCTGGTTCCTTCGTTTATTTAACATCATTATTAACAAGTAAGTTTTATTCAATCTCAGACAATGCTTGATAGGGCGGTAGGAACAAACGGTGATGTGAGACAATAGCTAACAGCCCGGGTTTTTCAGGGTTCTGTAGACCCCACGCGGTATGATAACGTCCACTGGCGGTATGAGACTCGAGTGGTGAAGCGAGCTGTATGACCGTCCATTGACCTGGGTTTGAGCCACCTGTTGAGTATGGTGAGAGTTGGAGTGAACCCAGCTGTCTAGGTGCCCAACTAACGACGTGACGATCGTTTGGGATCATCAACTCTCCTCTACCTCGGCTCACAATGCCACATATCTTCAAGCAGCTTAGTGAAAACCTTTTACTAACGGGAAGCTAAAGCTTCTCTCAACTGTACAAGGTCTGATTGGCTCACTCCCTTCCGTTTCATGGATGTACTGGGGGTAAAGTGAAGCCAGCTGAGTGATACAGGGCCACACACTGGGGCCAAGAGTCCAGTGGAACTTAGAGGTTGAGTAAGGCTGGTTTGGGCCTTAAACTACGGGTGCCTGTTGGTTGTGCCTTACAAAACTACGGAGTGCAGGTGGAATCTATGTGTTAGGTTAGGAAGCATGGTTCACAGGTATTGGTGGACTCAGTAACTTCTTAATAATAGTGATAATATTTTTGTGACTACTTAATACCATTTTTTCAGTTACTAATGTATGCTGTGTGCATTTAATATTTCCTTATAATTTCAATCTCAGGTATAACCCTTGTTCCCCAGAGTAGCGTTTAAGTTAGGTTAGGAGGTGTGCATCTGTTGGGGTAACATAATTTTGCTGAGTGCCCTGAAGGCCTACTCAGGGTGGAGTTAATAAGTTCTATTTCTTATATCATTTTCTCAGTGCTGGATGATATTTTGTTGAGTGCCCTTAAGGCCTATTCATTGTAGAGTTATTAATTTCTTATTTTTTTATACCATTTTCTCAGTGATTGATATTTTGTTGAAAGCCCTGAAGGCCTGGTTCATGTGTGCAAGCAACATTTCTTAATACTTTAAACTTATTATCCTCTAATGAGGCATTGCCTGAGGTTCTAATAATTTCAACATCATGTAGGCCCTATAACTTTTATTCCCCAGATTAGTATTTTAAGTTCAGGTTAAGAGGTGCGCATATTGGTGTACCACTATTTGATTGTGTTTGTAGTGTTGGAGGGAATATAAGTGTAAATTTAACAGTGTGTCTCATTCATCCCAGTCACAGACACTATCCTTCCACGGGTCACGGACAAGTCATTTTGTTTAGTAAATTTAATTGTTCTTGTGCTGGTTCGGGATTCCTCTCAAAGGGGCGCTTCCACTGCAATTACCATCTAATAATCTTTAATAAACCCCAAATCAAGTGAGAAATTAAAGTCCAGTAAATTCCGACACATACATGAACACATAAATACACACACATACACATAAAATACATACATTGAACATAAGTATAAATACACCTTCTCTTGGAAATTAGAAAAAGGAAAAATCTTTCAATCCTAAAGAGAACCGATCATGTAGGAGATTAACACACATTAATAAGTGTCTTACAGTTTTATTTATTGTTTATCCATTTATTTAGTTCTTCTTCTTCTTCACCTACTCATTGTTCTGGCTGCTGTGTGCAAAGCTGTGAGAAGTACACAGAGCTGAGGCCTTACTGGAGATGCTGGGACAATAACTCTGTAGATGATTGTTTATGGGTCCGTATATCACATGTTTTGGGGTGATGAAGGAGTGGGGGGGAGGATAGGAAGTGGGTAGTATAGGTAGGGGTGGGATGAGTATAGGGTGGGGAGAGGAGGATAGGGTAGCGAAGGGGTGTAAAGGGCATAGTAAGACGATGTTATGCGCTCTGTCTCTCTCTCTCTCAACCTTTATAAACAATACACAAATAAAATGATCTTTCCAATAATACACACACATAGGGAAGGCCACCATGTAAGCTTCGTCACACATACACACACACACAGGGGGCCCGTCCTTAAGACACTGACGTCATAGATAAGTAGCCAATCATAAACGACACAGAAGGAGAGGCCATCTGAGAGGTCTCCCTGTAAACTCTGACGTCACTGTTAGGGTAGAATGATGAAAATACGATAGAAAATTCGTCGTTCTTGCAATATTCCCACTGGTAGGGACGTGTATAAGACAGGGAAGTGACGGGAAAGTGTCATACAGTGGACGGAGTGTTGCACTTAACACAGTAAGGCCACGGAAGCAGAGTCTGGGTGGGGTTGGGGGGGGGGGCATTATCTTATACTGTATACGACAATAATATCTGACACAGTAGTTATGTGCATGTAGTGACGTCATGGATAATAATACTAATAATAATAACTTAATAAAGAACGTTAAACGATTCAATACATTTCAAGTTGAAAACGAAAACACTTTAGCAGGGAAGTGAAGTGGTATTTGAGCCCTAAGACGAAGCATCCTTGGCCATGATGCTTAGTGGCCAGGAAGTCTTCGGAGCCATATAGCTTCAGTGGCCACACCTCAGTTACGGCGCACCACTCATGCCTTATGGAGGGGGGGGGGGGGGGGTGGCCACTTCAAGCTGGTTTAGGTCTGTTACTCCTCAACTCTCGTCCTCCCAAAACAGAAACAAGTCGCATCTCTCGGTGTTCTGTTCAATATTCTCGTCTCAGTCACAAGTCCTAAGCCTTATCTTTTTAAACGTAATACACAACTTTTATTAGATTTAAAACATGTTCTCCATGTACAGTCCTCTTCACTAGTGTGTTTACAGGGGCTCGTCGGGCTTTGTGCAGACCCTGTGTTTGTTTACATTCCAGAGAAGGAAACTCGCAATAGTAAACATACTATGTACTCAAACTAAAACAATATTAAAACAAATATCTCAATGTAATGATATGTGGAATGTTTATGTGACGAGCCCCTGTAAACGCTCTAGTGAAGGGGACTGTACATAATTTTGCCGTAACCGTAAGCGTAATAAAGTATTTTAGGCACGTTGTCACACATTTATATACAATGTTTTATCACTCAGTACTTGGAGGACTGAGAATAAACTCCTTCGTTTTTAACATCCTGGCGTTTTAGTCAACAAGTATGGTAAGCAAGTTATGTCGTCGGCCTCCCAGTTCCAATAATGATCAAAGGCATAAGCAAGAAATAAGCCAAAAGTTTACCTAACCTTCTAAAACTAAATTTTCGCATTTAAACTCTCAAGAAAAAGTTGCCTCCGGGAGTACTAACAGCATTGCAAAAGAGAGACAAAATACCAGCATTTCATTCACCTTCTCAAATTCTATTTTAAATGTAAGAGTCTTTTTAAAATCTTTTTCTTATTCATTATTTACATACACAAGTTACTTTCTGAAGTTCATCTCTCAAGGTGAAAGCCTTTTATAAATATTGTTTTCACATTTCTCACAATTATAACCAAAACAACAGCACTATATCCACCTTCAACAACTCCACTCTCGCATTCAAAGTCTTTTATAGAAAAATATTGCCACAAACAAAAGCTCAACTGAATGGAGGAGAATATTACTTAACATCGGCCGGAGCCTCTATAGTTATATGTCAACACATAAACAATGTTCTCTGGTGAAGGAAGGTTTCACTCGTGGAGTTTGATGGACAGTTATTGATGTGTGATGATGAAAGAAGCTTATTGTCATGCCAGAGATTCTTGTCCTCCTCTGAGTCTTGTATCGGGATCACTTGATTTCATTTTTTCTTTTGTAAATGAGTATTCTTAATTAAAACCTAATGTAATTGGTAACACTTGGATTAAAGCCTTTTGACTGAGAATATTTTGGTTAAAGCATTTTGACTTGAAGAAACCTTCTTCCGTCACTGAGATCACTCGGTTAAAATCATTTGTCATTGAGAACGCTAAGCTAAAACCTATCGCTGTCAGATGCATTTATAACTGTCTACATTTTCTTTCGCCTTGTAGATCACTCGACAAAAACATCATCGTCCCAGAACTACCGTGATTCAAAATCCTTTCTCGCTGTCTTCCAGAACTATGAATCAAGAGAGTCTAAGATCGCTTCCTGAGGCTACAGGCGAACGTTCACTCGCCTTCTGCTTGCGGTGGTCTTCTTTCACGGTACGACCAACTGTCCTCCAACAGAAGGCTTGCAAAAAGAAATGGTACTTGAGGATGTCTAAGGGCGGTATGTGGCGCTACATTAGGCTACACACGCTCGAGGTGGAGGAACTGGCTGCCTGGGGCACCTTGGGAAGAGCCGCCTCCTGGAAGGTCACGATCTCGGCTGTCACTACCGGCTGCTGTTGCTCCTGCTCGGCCTTCGTCAGCCGTATTCCCAGGAGCTCAGCTGCTACCTGTGAAAAGGAGCAGGAGTAATCGAATATTTTGTATGAGAGAGAAACGGATAGAGAACAGAAATATATACAGAAAGAGAAAATAAGAGGAATGACCATGTGCCAATTTAACATTCCATGACTGACGAATGAACACAAGAAAAATATAGTACAGTATATCACGACCACGAAGACACATTTATAAGTAAAAACAATTAAACTAAAAAAAAAAGTGTCAACCAACACAACAACATTTTTGCTTAATGGAGTCGCTCTCCGGAACCTCCAACCCCCCCCCCCCCCCCCTCCACTTTGTCCAGGTCAGCGCCTCACCTTCTGAAAGGAGAGAGAGACGCCCTCGCCTGTCTTGGCCGACACCACGTAAGACGTCATCCCGTGTTCGTTGGCGAACCTGTGATGGCGTTCACTTTTCACCTGTGGACGAAGACATGGGTACACAGGTACACTTTAGTAGAGGAAATAGTGGGGGAGGCAGGTGGAGAGGAGAGGAGACACGGTCAAAAGTCACGGAAGATTTATTCATGGCCTATATGATTAGTTACCAAGTTGTTGACATTATACTGACACCTGGGCATTATACTGACACCCGGGCATTATACTGACACCCAGGCATTGTACTGACACCTGGGCATTATACTGACACCTGGGCATTATACTGACACCCAGGCATTATACTGACACCCAGGCATTATACTGACACCCAGGCATTATACTGACACCCAGGCATTATGCTGACACCCAGGCATTATACTGACACCCAGGCATTATACTGACACCCGGGCATTATACTGACACCCAGGCATCATACTGACTCATGCCTTATACTGTCCTAACTTATCCCCTGTGCTTCTGATGTCTTCTCACACCTTATGTTACCTTGGACCACCTCTCATCCTCTATACATTGTCAGTAACCCATGTAAAGGCCAGAAGGGTTAACTTATCGGATAATTCAACTACTGGTATAGTGTTCCATCCTGAGGTGAGCTTCCCGAATATGTGGCAATGTCGGAATCACTTTATGAATGAAACATTATCGAAAAAATATATTGTTGGTAACTGCTCTCCTCACGTTACATATTCATTCTTAAATATATTTGGAAAGATAACCTAAGGATGGAGCACTATACCTGTGGCCAACTGTACATACTGAGTACTTTGTTGTGATGTGTTAGGAATAACCATATATCCTATGGGGAGGCAAATTGGAAGGTGAGTGTCATATGGAAGAAGACCTTTAGAATTCTTCAAGGAGATCCGCACAGGTCTCTCCCCTTCTCTCTCTCTCTCACTCACCTGTCTGGCGTGCTCAAGATCTGCCTTGTTAGCCACCAGAGCCAGTATGGGCGGCCTCTCCTGGGCGCGAGCTGCTCTGCGGACGGCCGTCACCCAGTCCTGCAGTGTGTCTAGGGAGTTGCTGTTGGTCACGTCGTACACGAACATGATGGCGTGGGCTCCGTACAGGTACTGAGGATGATCAAACTCGTCAGGAAATACTGCAACTACGACAAACACGAGAAAGAACTTAAGACTACATGAGATTTACAGACGTAGAATACAATCCGGAATCTGTCTTTAACAGGGCTGTCTATCTATCTTACCTAGTTACAAAATAAATGACGCGCAGCAACACAATGCAAATTTGACATCAACTCTTGAAACGTCAAAATTACCAGAGCGATAACCATTATAAAGTGATAAAAGATATGTTAATAAGCTTGATGCAGTCATATAAACTAATGTCATTCTAAATATTTTGTGGGATTGAGATTTTCAGGAACATTGATAACGAAAATTGTACTTTGTATACTAGCACTATCAATGTACAGTGCATGGGAGCTTCGATAACAGCTTTACTGAAGATATTATTAATTTGTTGAAACTAGATACTGTTCATCTCGAGCTGATAAATATATTACTATATAAAATACAAAGATTATAAATACCTTATCAGTCATCTTGCCGGCCAGTGCTGAACCGGCAACGTCCCAAATTTGAACATTGACGTTACGTTCATTCCCCAGGACCAGCCGCTTTAAATAAAAGTCCACCCCCATCGACGCCTGAAACCACAAGAAAACGTAAACAATAAAGAAAACTTGTAATTTTCAGGGTAAGCTGTGTTATACTACGTTAGTCTCTAAACAATATCATGAAACAAATTTATGAAATAATAGAATAAATATAACTAGATTTCTTTGCACTTTCAAAGATTGAACAGCCCTTACTGACTCACCCATGACTTAAGTCACGGACTAAAGTACCTCATTGACCGCGTTCAACTAACCACCGCAACTGACCGGAAGTGTGACTCATCTATTGCGTGACTCACCGCATACACTTTGACCCACCTACCGCGACTTACTAGACCATGACTCAACTACCACATGACTCCTCTGCTGCAAGACACACCTACCACATGACTATACTTTATAACTCGCCTCAAAACCTTACTGACTCACCTGGTAAGACTTGTTGATTGTGTCTTGAGTGTACCTGAGGGCGAGAGAGGTCTTGCCCACCTGAGGAGGCCCCACCAACACCACCTTCACCTGCCTCTCCACAGTCTCGTCCTCGGAGTCTGACATGGCGTATCAGTTAGTGACCTGGTGGTGGTTCAGTTAGAAACCAGGTAGTGATCAGACGGCGAACATGTGGCAATCAGATAGCGAAGAGTAGGCGATCAAATGGCGACCAATAGGCGATCAGACAGCGAACAAGTTACAATGGGCCAGATGAGGATCACTTGACGATCAGTTGACGAAAAGTTGGCGATCAGATGGCGACCAAGGTAATAGCTCTTAATATTGCACGAGTTTCATGACTGACATAGTGGACCCAACTGAGGTGATGGCTCCGACCTCCGCTGACGTGACCACACCTCCTCCTCCTCCTCATCACCCCGACAAGAGAGCAATGTCTGTACAGAAGAGGGAAACACTTTGAGTATGATGACTTGACCTCATAAATATGATCATAATAGACACCCCTATTTGAGTATGATGACCTAGCCTTATCATTATGGTGACTTTAACACCTTGAGTACTATGACTTTAATCCCTTCGATATGATGACTTCTATACTATAATGATTAAACCCCGTAAGTACGATGATCTAACACTTCGAGTACGATGACTTAACCACTTCAGTATGATGACATCACCTTAAATAACATGACTATATCATTCACACTACAGGTCATTGTATTCAAGAGGTTAGCATAACTTTATCATTGAGATCATCAGGATACTGTATACTAACGAGGGATGTTAAAGACGGTCCCACTGGAAAACCAAGTAGACCAAGAAAAGCTTCACTTAAATCCTCCTCTCCCTCTTTCTCTCTCACGGTCATCACCCTATCCAAACCCTGCGTGACCTAACTGGGTGGAGGACGGAGTTGGGCTGTTTGTGTGGGCGGGCGAGGTCAGGGAGAGCGTGCGACACGACACTCCTCCACACAGTAGTCTGACATGTTTATTCTGATCTAGTCTAGAGTTATGTAACACGGATGAGGTAACTAAGGCAAGGTTAGGTAAGTTTAAATCTCTTAACATTAAAGGGTCTTAAATGCATCTGATTGGTTTATGCAGGTTGACAAAAACATGGATTCTCAATACTTCTTACGTCAAATCATTCGCTGTAATTGGATTTGTTAAAACGTATTATAATTGGCTCGCTAAGTTATGACACAAAAATGGATTCTTAAAGGTCTTTAAGTTAAATTTTCACCCTAAATACATATATGAAAATCCGTGTAACAACCCTCCCCCCCCCCCCCATCAAACTACGTCTAAGAAATTCAGTCTCAGCTCAGAGGTTCGTACGTTAAAAGGTAATGAACTAGGTAGTACATAATGTAAAGAAAGGTATATAGGGTAAGAAATATAGAAATATAATGAGACCAATTATCTGGCAACACTGTAGTTTATATACAGCCGACGCTCAAGCGGTGAAATCAATAACAGCTGGCGCTCAACAGTATAAATAATCAGAAATCAATATTATCATATCCATTTTGAATATACCCATTATGAGATATTAATCATATTATTCTTATTATATGTGCCTGTATAAGTAACTTTCATTATTTGCTGATATACAGAATATGTGAGTGTAACAGAGAGTAACCAAAGTCCTATTGGAATGCCAGGCTGACGTACACCCTAGCACAACGAGACACGAAATCAACACTAAAATCCTTAAAATTGATTGAAAAACTTATATTTTTTCTTGTAAATATACGTTATAGAAGTCATATTAGGGACAGGTCATCTTATCGAATCCTCAACGAAAGCAAGAAACGAGAAACCAAGTGATAACAAAGATGGTGAGAACCTAGACAATTAAAGAAAATGGTATTAATCATGAAAGGGATAACAATCTTAATATATTTTTCTTTGATTTCATTCGTTTTATATATTTGATAGGGATATGCAATCACATGCTTCCTTATTGATCACTCAGACGATGAATATTATCACTTAAACTTTACATTTCAAAACATTTCGTTCATTTCCACCAGTCTTCGAGGTTTATTTTCCTTGACGTATTACCCCCACGTTTTTCAGAGGGACATCCACCACCTCTGACCAGATATCAGTCACAGCAGCCCTCCAGAGCGTTACTTACAGCACAGACTACACCATTAAAGATCTACTCGCAGCAATTGTCACGAAGAGATACTGAGAGGCGGGAGATAACCGGCTATCACAGAGAAAATATCACAAAATAAGAGAAGAGAGGGGCCGTCATCTCCCTTCGTCGTGGCCTCTGTTGTTGTGTCTCACCGTTGTCAAGGCCCGTTGCTACACACGCCGCCTCAGGTGCCAGGTATACAGATTCCTTATAGACAGAATTTATTCAGTAAAATCATCCTTCAGATTTACATTTGGTTCAGTTTTTTCATAAATGACACAGATATATAAATGTTAATAAACAGAAAATTAATTTAATCAACGATAACCCATTAAAGGCATTAGACTTATTTCATGAGTGCTTAAAACGTCTCTTTTATTATATATCACCAAATTAACCAAAATGTAAGCAGTATATTATCTCCATCGTAAACTTTAATAATTTAATCAGTGGTATATACAGCATAGTCTACCATATATTAATGTTTCTACACTTAAGAAGAGATGAAACGTACGACTAACCATCTGCATTGAGAGATACAGTATATCGCTGTTATCATATTATTTTTCCCCTCGCTGTTTATAAAATGAAGTATTAATTAATTCATATAATTCAATAACTGATAACACTAGCTGTCCTAAACACATGTATATGAAATTTATGACAATATAAATGAAAAGCAAAGATACGACAGATTTTTTTAAGGCGTTGTTAGTTATCGTACATCAGGCAGCGGTGAGTCAGGTGTGATCATGTACTACCTGTGTTGCAGCTGTCGCCTCCACTCAACGACAGGTAAAAGAATAAGTACAAGAACGAACACATACAGGTACAAGTACAACACCTACACATAAAGGAACAATTACAACAACGATACGTACAAGGACAAGTCCAAGAATGACACGAACAAGTATAATAACATGTACAGTAAAATACAAAACCACACATAAAGGAACCATTACTGCACGCACAGGAACAATTACAACACGTACAAGAACAAGTACAAAATTACCTAATAAATTGAGAAAAACATTCAAGAACGACACATAATTACGTACAAGAACAAGAACGACAAGAACAAGTACAAAACCGTCATGGACAATAGAGATTCCTAAAAAAAACTCAATCCCTACTAGACATTCACCCAATTGGAATTTTCTTTTACATTGATAAATATTGACAGATTTATATATTTACATTTCAATAAACCGTCACTAAAGGCTCTTATTTGTTCTCATATTTTCTTTGTTTATAAAATGTATACTGATCGACAACTCAAAACATTACATTGAAAAAAAAAATTACAGTAATGTTTGTCGTATGTGTGTGTGTGTGTGTGTGTGTGTGTGTTTCAAATTTTTAGAGAGACAGGTTAAAATTTATCTACCTTAACCCCCTAAGTACGACGACATAACCCTTGAAAACCATGACCTAATTCCTTGAGTACTATGACATTGTACTCAAGGGGTTAAAATATATTTTCGAACGTGTATGCATCCCCCCCCACCCTCCCCCTCTCACCCGCACCTTTCCCTCCCTCTCACCCCCCTACCCTGTCCTTCCTCCCCCCCCCACCCACCCCCCTTCTCCTCCTGGACCAGCTGTAAGTAGGAGTGGGGGCAGATGGTGCGGTGTAGCAGCAGCAGGTGTTATAAAGCTTTGGAATCACGCCAGTGTGCGCCATCTAGCTCAAACCTGCAGTGATCGCCGGCAGTGTATGTATGTGTATGTGTGTGTTTTAATTCTTCAACTTGATCTTCATTTTGATTTGTTTTGACTTGATTGTTTACGCTCTTGTTTATCTCTTGTGGGTGTTTGTTTATATTCTTGTTTATCGCTTGTGGGTGTTTGTTTATATTCTTGTTTATCTCTTGTGGGTGTTTGTTTATATTCTTGTTTATATCTTGTGTGTACGTTTGTTTGTGTTTTTCTTTATCGCCTGTGTATGTTTGTGTCTATATTTATATCTTGTGTGTGTTTGTTTGTGCTTCTTTATCAGTTATGTGTGTTTGTCCTTGTTTATCACTTGTATGTGCTAGTTTGTTCTTGTTTATCACTTATGTGTGTGTGTTTGTGTTCTTTATTTCTTGTGTGTTTGTGTTTTTGTTTATCTCTTGTATGTGTGTTTGGATTTCTTGTTGATTATTTGTTAATTGTGTATTTTAATGACTTGTGTTGCCCTTTTGTAGAGCTACTACCTCTCTCTCTCTCTCTCTCACAACACAAAACAAAGCAATAGAAGTTTGAAATCATTTTGGACTGGGCGAGGGCGAGATAAATCCATAGTTGGCACCTGCTGGCTGAATCATAGAAAACTGTTGTTGTTGGCAAATTAAGAGAACACTTATTTCTTTCTCTGTGTCTCTGACGGTGGACTCTACTTGTACCTTTATCCTCTTCGCCACTGTTCGCCGCATTAGCCGCTTGGGCGGTCGTTCATGTCTGTTACACTTTGTTGGCAAGTACTGGACATGTACTGAATTCCTTTACGTATAAGGAAATATATATACCTTATAGAAAAAAAGTCATATTTTCATTTACAGTTCGCTGTCCTTACACAACTAGACCTGACATGCACCTCGGATACTGAGACAAATATGGCAACCACTCTTATTATTCTTTTACATGTTTTATTTACTTTATTACTATAGTATAGTAGATTGTTCAAACAAGCAACAAGCACATGTGAACAAAGAATCACTGCATTAACCTCAAACCTCCTCTTGTTCAAAACTTAAGTTATATGTCTTTGATTCGCTGCCATCAGAGAACCTGATGCTGTATTGATGTAATTGTCGTTTTCGTATTAAATAAAGTCTTAAAACAGTGTTCAGAAAATGTCCAAACCTCCAGTCTGGTCGTCTAACGGCCATGTGTAATTCATTACATATGTCTTAAACACTTACTTCACAAGAAATGAGTATGTTAATCTGAACATTTGTAACCAATGTAATTGATTCATTGCAAGTTCCAAAACTGATAAGATTAAAGGATTAGCCTTAAGAATTAATGTAGAACCCTTATTACTAATTTTCATAAGCCAACGTGTACCGTAACTGATCCCGATAAATACTGTAGGTCTGTAAAAATCCCAACTATTAGTTTTTTCCTCTTCACCACTAGTCGGCTCGTTAGCCGCTTGGGCGCTCAGTCACGTCTCTGTTTCCCCATCTTTGTTTAGTGGGAACTTTGAATATAATCCACGGATTTAGTAGCAGACGCTGTATGTTGGGACCTGTTGCCATCCAACCCTTTGTAATCAATTTGATTTTGCTTTTGATAGCTGAGTCAGAGCATTGTTAGTGAAGATAATAGTAAGGAATGAAACTGAGTTCATAGTCTCAGTTTCAACGTCAGAGTGTACAGTAAATTAATTCATCAGAATAGAAGTAGGTGGACTCCCAGGTCTGTTTTGAGTGAGGGCCCCGCGGGCATTTCTACCGTTAGTGAGTGCCCGTCCCTTCATCCATACAGATCCCATGGTGATTCTTGAATTACTCTACCATCCAATAACGGCCTCGGATGTATTAGATGTCCAGTTGGGATCATATATGAGAAGATGGCACCGAGGCGGCCTGATTAATGTGCCCCACGGCTTCGTTGGGCCAGACCCCAGACTCGCCATGCGTCTGGCTACCCCACAATAACAACAGCCCCAAGGCTCTACCCTGGGTTACTCCTTGGAAGTATATGTCCACAGAGAGTGTTGTAACCTGTATGTTAGGGATAATTAGTTGGAAGTAATTATCCCATGTTGGGGTAGTGGACCCCTGCATATTCTAGTATCATTGTTTACGTATATGTTGAATAATCTACAATGAGTGCCATGTAATGTACCACCAGTAATGTTGTGAGTAAGAGTAAAGAAGAAGGAATTGAGTTTGCACGAAGCCCAGGAGGTGAGCCTGGAAATTATATGATTAATACAATATCTTTCCCCCATTGATTGCATATTAAAAAATTTATTTTTAGAGTACTTTAGGTGTATTCATTTCCCCCACAGTATTTTACCTTTATTTCCATCCAAGTGACCTGATACCAAAATTACCATACTCACGTGCCTAGACCCTCGACCATGCTACCCAACAATAGGTGACGGAACCGAGTAAGAGTACGCACTGGAGAAGTAAGTAAGATGAGGGTGGTGTAGAAAAGGAGAGGGAACTGGCCCCCTCACATTGGTGGCAAGACCAAGAATCGGCCCCCTCACATTGGTGGCAGCCCAAGAATCCGCCCCCTCACGTTGGTGGCAGCGGTGGGATGTAATTTATATGGTATCAAGGTCAGGAGGAATAAATGTGGTACTGTGGGTAATTTCTGTGAGCTGTAATAACCATTTATCCGTGCATCTACCTAACCATGTCACTGTAACTAATGAATATTTCAGAGTGCTAATAATCTTGTAATGGAAATTTTTCCCAGTGTACAGTATAGTGTAATTCCGTGCAAAATTTTTTTTGAGGTTACGGAGATGTTGAAAACAGTTCACGGCAAATACTTTACTGAGAGTTAGGTTAGAACATGGGCCTCGAGAAAATTAGAAATCTGTTTTAAAGTAAAGTGTACAGTAAAATGTATTGAAAATGTCTGAAAACAGAGGTTAGCTACCTAATTTTTTTTGCAGTCTTTTGTGAAATCTCAGAAAAGTGTTGGTTGTATGCCAAGGTAAATTTTTTTTGGGCGCCTCTCTGCACTGGTACCATAGCAATTGTTGTGATCACTCGAGTTAATACTTTGTTATTTACAGACAATGAGGGACGTGATCATGTGCCGTGTTACGAGTGTTGTGGACAGTGTCGATTTCTGAGTGTACCGGAAGGCCATAATTATATTAAAGTTATGTAACAGTGTTATTTGTAATTGACATAATATGGGTGTAGTTATTTTAATTTTGATTGGAAGTGTTTTAGTTATAAGTTGAGGTCAGAATTGGGAAAGGGAATTTATTTGTATAACCTGTGTTGTGTTAGATGCCCGAGTATTTTGTATTTTTTGTATTGTTTATATTAGTATGATTTTTAGTGCATAGAGCATTAGTGTCTAGCAGTGTAGACTTACAGGCAATGTCATTAAGTGTGTTTTATGTTTATTTGAGATCTAATACATGTATAATTTCAGCAATTGCTTTGATGAGTTGAGGACTCTATGGTGATATGGACATCTGTAAAAGAACGCAATCTTTGAAAATTGATTGGTGAAAGTACATGTAAGGACGCCCCCCATTTGTGAGTACAATAGAGTAAATTGTGAAATGATAAGTGTTGAAATTATTGCAATTGAAAAGACAGTGAATATTTGTTGAGTACTGAGGGGACAGTCTCGTAAAGTATTACAGTATTACCACTTTATTTTTGTGAGAGTGACCCAGTAATGGAAATGTCTGATTCTTTTTTTTAAGTTTGATTTGTTAAAGTACGGTGTAATTCCGGAAGAGTTAATACAGTGTTGCACCCTACAGAGATTGACAATAACAAGTACCATTGCCTTTGAGTGTGCACAGTAAGTTTGTCTTGAAAAGTGACAACAAAGTTCAAGTTAACATTTCAGTATTATTTCTACGGGTAATGAGTCATAAGTTGAGTAGTAATTTGTGCAATAATTTTGAGCCAGTATTTCAAGTGTTCTCATGTATTAGAAGGACAGTTAGGCAGTAATCCATTTGTTTTTGAAAGTGTGCACTGTGCCCGTGTTGTGTAGTACAGTGAGTAGTTGTGACCTCCAGGCTTGATGGCCGTCACAAGAGAACAATTCAGGGCAGTCAGCTCAGAACCTGTGTCCAGTAAGTTGATGTGTAGACTTGAGAAATATGAGGGTGGAGACATGTTCATTCTCAGGAATGACACCCAGGTTTCACCACCAGTTGCTTCATCAGGTGCATGGCCTGATGGACAAGGAAGTGTAGAAAAGAAGAGTGTGGAATGCCTCTCTTGCTAGTTATGTGAGAGACGAGCATCAGTGTTACCGAGATTTCTTTAAAGGGCTGTAGACTTTGACTGGAAGGAATTGATTGTTGACATGCATGGTGAAGAGTGATGTTTTGCATACATGTGTTGCAATTGAGAAATACAACTGGTAAGTGAGTACATTGTTGCCATGTGAGTTGGGAATGTTTGGGTGTGTGTAGGTGTTTGTGATTTTTTTTTCTTTGTTTTTTATGGGGATTGTCAAGTGCAGTAGACACAGAGATTGGAAGATGGATTGGCTGTTATGCAATCATCTGATGGGTATCTGTTACTAGTTGAGTAAAGATACCAGTTGAGAGTTCTCAAGTTTTGCCGGTAAAGCCCTAGCTAGGCTTATTGTGGATGTGTATAGGAGTAATGTTCGTGACTTTTAGGTGGAGTCAGGCCTCGACAATGGCGCTGATTTTACTACATGGCTAATGCCATAAGTACAGATGGTTTTAGGTTTGACTGTACTCCCACAAGGACCATTAGGATGTGCATGTATTCTTAGGAGTCTCTGCTCGTTGGGGATCCTTCGAAGGTTGCTGCCTTTCGCGAGTAGGTGAGGGCTCTTTAGTTTAAAGCCCAACATGTCATTCCTTCGACTTGATGGGGTCTGTTCATCTACGTCCTAGCTTGAGAAGTCTAAGTTAAATCTCAGTGGTGTCGAGTAAGCATTTGATCAGTCTTCTCTTTGAACTATGATATGAGAAACGGTGTCTTCAGAGTTTGTATTGTGTAACAAATTTTTTATGTTATGTATGTAACCCCATTTTTATGTTTTTTCTTTATTGTTGCATTATTTTCCTATGTATGTTTAATTACTTGTATTTTGTTTCTCTATGCCATGTTGTCAATGATGATGGATTAATTTTTTTTTGCTACTGTTTATCCCATGTACGTAACCATTGTTTGTTTTTATTTTGTATGCTTTTGTACCAGATTCCTGTAAGAGTCCTGATGTGTTTTACGAGTGTATGTAGTGTGAAACCATGACGAAAGGTAACAGTTGTTTAAAGAATCTGTGTAATTACCGTACATGTTTTGCGAACGTTACCGCATAATATAAATCTTGGGGAAGGGGGAAGCTTTGTCATGATCATGATGACGGCTAACCTGAAAACCTTAAGGATTCATATTACGCTCAAACGTCCACTAAACCTTCCGAGTCCCCCAGTGGAAACGTCCCCCGTTTTCTCTGTTTCCCCATCTTTGTTTAGTGGGAACTTTGAATATAATCCACGGATTTAGTAGCAGACGCTGTATGTTGGGACCTGTTGCCATCCAACCCTTTGTAATCAATTTGATTTTGCTTTTGATAGCTGAGTCAGAGCATTGTTAGTGAAGATAATAGTAAGGAATGAAACTGAGTTCATAGTCTCAGTTTCAACGTCAGAGTGTACAGTAAATTAATTCATCGGAATAGAAGTAGGTGGACTCCCTGGTCTGTTTTGAGTGAGGGCCCCGCGGGCATTTCTACCGTTAGTGAGTGCCCGTCCCTTCATCCATACAGATCCCATGGCGATTCTTGAATCGCTCTACCATCCAACAACGGCCTCGGATGTATTGGCTGTCCAGCTGGGATTATATATGAGAAGATGGCACCGAGGCGGCCTGATTAATGTGCCCCACGGCTTCGTTGGGCCAGACCCCAGACTCGCCATGTGTCTGGCTACCCCACAATAACAACAGCCCCAGTGCTCTACCCTGGGTTACTCCTTGGAAGTATATGTCCACAGAGAGTGTTGTAACCTGTATGTTAGGGATAATTAGTTGGAAATAATTATCCCATGTTGGGTAGTGGACCCCTCCATATTCTAGTGTCATTGTTTACGTATATGTTGAATAATCTACAATGAGTGCCATGTAATGTACCACCAGTAATGTTGTGAGTAAGAGTAAAGAAGAAGGTATTGAGTTTGCACTAAGCCCAGGAGGTGAGCCTGGAAATTATATGATTAATACAATATCTTTCCCCCATTGATTGCATATTAATAAATTTGTTTTTAGAGTACTTTAGGTGTATTCATTTCCCCCACAGTATTTTACCTTTATTTCCATCCAAGTGACCTGATACCAAAATTACCATACTCACGTGCCTAGACCCTCGACCATGCTACCCAACAATAGGTGACGGAACTGAGTAAGATTACGAACTAGAGAAGTAAGTAAGATGAGGGTGGTGTAGAAAAGGAGAGGGAACCGGCTCCCCTCACATTGGTGGCAAGACCAAGAATCGGCCCCCTCACATTGGTGGCAGCCCAAGAATCCGCCCCCTCACAACAATACTCCAGATGGGGAAGCACTTTACTCTTGAAGATCGTTACGAGGGACGGACCGTCTAAATATCTGAACGGCCTTCTTTTAAGACCCAATAATTTATTTGCCTGATTTACCTTCTTCTGGCAATGGCCCGAGAATTTCAGCTCATTGTCAACATACACACCTAGGTCTTTCTCACATTCAGTCTCAAATAGTGCAGTTTCTTCATCCCGTTGGGACATATGATACGCCTCCTTACCGTTGGTACGCCCCAGGTGCATCCTCTTACACTTCGTGACATTGAATTTCAGCAGCCATTTCTTCGACCATTCTTGGAACCCACAGAGGTCCTTCTGCAGCACTTCACAGTCCGCTTGGTTCTTGATTTCCCGAAACAAATCGGCGCCATCTGCAAGCACTTGTATGGAGGAGTGTATGTAACCACATAGAATACCTTCCCATGACAGTAGGAATATCTTAGTATTCCCATTTAACAAATATTTTTTCTCAAATTCCTCTACAACTGAAAACCTGAAACATAAATGTATCGTTTAGTAACTCTTGCGCTGTAAAATAAATGCAGGTGGAGGAATTTAAAAGGTTCCTTGCAAGGAATGTGTTATGTTCTACTTCGGCCAGATGGGTAAAGATCTCATTACTAGACTAAACAGCATAAATATAGTGTTAGTGTCATGGTCACGTTGACTGCTCGTCTGTTTTAACTAATGATTTTTATTATACTCCACAAACGCAAAACATGAGTGGGTTAGCTATCCCCTAGAAGAAGCGTGTTTTTACCGTTCTATGTTTACAGTCATGATCCCTCCCAGTAAAGCCTGCCTTCGAACACAGTTGGCAATACGTTTTTTCCACTTCTGCTGGCAAGCTCAATCTTGAATTAGTCTGTGTAAATCAACTTTAGTAATTCGCCAGACCTTTGTCAACTGAGGGTCATCCTTGAATGAGTAACAGTCGAGTTGTTTTTAATTTCTGTCATTGCGTGAGTAGCGATCGCTGGCAACTCAGGGGTATATATACCAAGGAGGAAAGGAGAGACGTCCTCCCGTGACGCTCTCCCGTTTGTCTCCAGATTCCAGGGTGGGCATATTCGAACACCCCATCGGCTGCTGAGCCGGTGGGTAACCAGCAGGGATCAATATATGCATTGATGTTGGTGATTCAACATGATTGAAAAGGCAGGTCCACCTCGTGGGCCAAGGTGCACCAGACCCACTTCGTGTAGGGGTGTAACTGACCACAACAGCAGTCATTAGTTGTTAGAGGCGCCAGTGCTATACCCTGGGACATGCCTTGGAGTTATATGGTCCAGAGTGTCTGTTGTAAAGGCTTGGGGATAATTAACTGGAAACACTTATCCCATGTTGGGCAGTGGACCCATGTATTTGTTGGTATCAGTATTAATGTGTTGTAGTGGACGTCTCCCCTACAACTGCTTATCGCATTCCGACGTGCCGTCTCCTAGCAACCAAGTGAGAGCTGACGCCAGATGGTACGGTTGCTTAGCAACGAAACTAGTCACCGGCAACTTTCTGGGTTTTCCCAACATGATTCATAGAGGACTCGCGGCTGCTGCTGGGTATATAAGCTCTGTCTCTCCATTGAGATTCAGTCTGACCATTCTTCTTGAACAAGCAACACCTCCTCCGCTGCCTGGCTGCCTTCGCTTCTCCTCGCCTGCCTGGCGGCCCTCGCTCCCGCCAGCGAGCATGGCGACCCACCAGCTGTCCTTCTCTGAGCTTCCTCACCAACCAGCTTTCATTCTGCCCATCTTCCTGAACAAGCAACACCTCCT
This sequence comes from Homarus gammarus, assembly GCA_958450375.1. Classification (NCBI taxonomy): domain Eukaryota; kingdom Metazoa; phylum Arthropoda; class Malacostraca; order Decapoda; family Nephropidae; genus Homarus; species Homarus gammarus. Next base: position 4,890,371 of record CAUDMG010001775.1, read on the forward strand.
CCAGCAAGCTCCACGCTGTTAGCATTGATTCAATCAGGAAGCCAGCAACAGGCAACATCTTCTCAAACGAAGCTCCTGCACATCTACCTCCTTCAACACGCTACTCACCGAACGTCTTCTACTGAGCAGCTCCCCACCACACGGCACCTCCAGCACCAGACTGTCTATCATATAACTTATATTATATAAGAATACCACATTAAAGTTTCCTTCCATCCTGAGTGCTAGATAACATTAATATCTCGATACCCCTACAGTGTTGTGTGTGAGTGCATCTCCTATGAACTACCAACACTCTGTGGAGTATCTAAAGTAAGGTTGTCTTATAACTGGATGTAATGAGAAGTACCCAGTAATGTTTGAGAAGTGAAGTTGTCCCCTAGGGACTACCTCAGTAAAGACAAGGAGTTGTCATGTGACTATGTATTGTGAGTAGGGCCAAGGAACTGGTACTGCTATGTAATGTAACGTAACACCAGTAAAGGTGTGAGTAATAAGAGTGTAATATCTGAGTAACTTGCAGAGGAGTAAAATTAAGAAAATAAGTAAATAAGAAATACTGAGTTTGGTGGCGCCCCCAGGGGCCCACCAAGGGGTAACGTCGCCCCAAGGGGCTCTTCTTAGGGGAAGCGATGCCCCCAGGGGATGTCCTCAGGGTCAGCGGTGCCCCCTGGGGATCTTCCAGAAGCAGTGGGGCCCCAAGGAGCGGCAAGACCCTAAGGGGCCCTCTCAGGGGCCCTCCCAGAGAAGCCCCCAGCCAAGAGAACTATAGCTTTGCGTCGTGGTGTCGTGCATATTACATACGTCCACCAATCCCTTGCTTAGCTGTGATTGGTGGATTAAAATATAAATCCAAATAACAGCCAATAGGAGAACAGAGCAGACAGTCAGCACAACACCCCAACTTATGTTTTCCTGTTGGATATTTATTCTCCTTTACATTGTTGATGGTGTGATGATACTGGATATGCTATGGGCGGTGTTTTTATTCAGATCTCCCAGTGTTCTAAATGTGCAAAAACAACTGCCCCCACACGTTAATCCAGTGATAGTGTCCCCTGGCGCCCTCCTATTTGCCCTACCAGGTGCGTCGCCCTTAGGGGCTATCCCGTGGGTGTCGGTGCCCCCATGGGACCTCTCAGGTGTGTGTTAGCGCCCCCAGGGGCCCACCAAGGGGAAACGTCGCCCCCAGGAGCCTGTCAAGGGGTAACGTCGCCCTAAGGGGCTCTTCTACAGAAGCGATGCCCCCACGGACTCTCCTCAGGGACAGCGGTGCCCCCAGGGGATCTTCCAGAAGCAGTGGCGCCCCAAGAGGCAGCTGGACCCTCAGGAGCCCTCTCAGGGGCCCTACCTGAGGAGCCTCCTACCAAGAGACCTATAGCTTTCGGTCGTGGTGTCCTACATATTACATACATCCACCAATCATTTACTTAACTGTGATTGGTGGACTAAAATATATATCAAAATGACATCCAATAGGAGAACAGGGCAGTCAGTCAGCACAACACCCCAACTTATGTTTTCCTGTTGGATATTTATTCTCCTTTACATTGTTGATGGTGTGATGATACTGGATATGCTATGGGCGGTGTTTTTATTCATATCTCCCAGTGTTCTAAATGTGCAAAAACAACTGCCCACACACGTCAATCCAGTGATAGCGTCCCCTGAGGCCCTACTATTTGCCCTACCAGGTGCGTCGCCCTTAGGGGCTCTCCCAGGGCTGTAGGTGCCCCGAGGGGCCTTGCCATGGGTGGCGGCGCACCCAGGGGCCTTGCCATGGGTGGTGGCGCACCCAGGGGCTTTACCAGGTGCGGTGGCGCCCACAGAATCTCTCCTAGGAGCACCGGTGCCCCCAGGACACCTTTCAGGTGTGGTGGCGCCCTCAGGGGCCCGCCAAGGGGGAACGTCACCCCCAGGGGCGCGCCAAGGGGTAACGTCGAACCCAGGTGCCCACCAAAGGGTAACGTCGCCCCCAGGGGCCCGCCAAGGGGTAACGTCGCCCCAAGGGGCCCTTCTTAGGGGAAGCGATGCCCCCAGGAACTCTCCTCAGGGTCAGCGGTGCCCCCAGGGGATCTTCCAGAAGCAGTGGGGCCCCAAGGGCCGGCTAGACCCTAAGGGGCCCTCCCAGACGAGCCCCCTGCCGAGAGAACTGTAGCTCCGGGTCGTGGTGTCGTACATATTACATACGTCCAGCAATCCCTTACTTAACTGTGATTGGTGGACTAAAATGTAAATCCAAATAACAGCCAATAGGAGAACAGAGCAGACAGTCAGCACAACACCCCAGCTTATGTTTTCCTGTTGGATATTTATTCTCCTTTACATTGTTGATGGTGTGATGATACTGGATATGCGATGGGTGGTGTTGTTATTCATATCTCCAAGTGTTCTAAATGTGCAAAAAAAACAACTGCCCCAACGGCCAATCCAGTGATAGTGCCTCCTAGGGCCCTCCTATTTGCCCTACCAGGTGCGTCGCCCTTAGGGGCTATCCCGTGGGTGTCGCTGCCCCCATGGGACCTCTCAGGTGTGTGTTAGCGCCCCCAGCGCCCACCAAGGGGAAATGTCGCCCTAAGGGGCTCTTCTATAGAAGCAATGCCCCCAGAAGCTCTCCTCAGGGTCAGCGGTGCCCCCAGGGGATCTTCCAGAAGCAGTGGCGCCCCAAGAGGCAGCTGGACCCTCAGGAGCCCTCTCAGGGGTCCTACCAGAGGAGCCTCCTACCAAGAACCCTATAGCTTTCGGTCTTGGTGTCCTACATATTACATACGTCCACCAAAGACTTACTTAAGTGTGATTGGTGGACTAAAATGTAAATCCAAATGACATCCAATAGGAGAACAGGGCAGTCAGTCAGCACAACACCCCAGGTTATGTTTTCCTGTTGGATATTTATTCTCCTTTACATTGTTGATGGTGTGATGATACTGGATATGCTATGGGCGGTGTTTTTATTCATATCTCCCATTGTTCTAAATGTGCAAAAACAACTGCCCCCACACGTCAATCCATTGATAGTGTCCCCTGAGGCCCTACTATTTGCCGTACCAGGTGCGTCGCCCTTAGGGGCTCTCCCAGGGCTGTTGGTGCCCCGAGGGGCCTTGCCATGGGTGGCGTCGCACCCAGGGGCCCTGCCATGGAGGAACGTCACCCCCAGGGGCCCGCCAAGGGGGACCGTCGCCCCCAGGGGCCCGCCAAGGGGTAACGTCGCCCCAAGGGGCTCTTCTTAGGGGAAGCGATGCCCCCCAGGGGCTCTCCTCAGGGTCAGCGATGCCCCCAGGGGATCTTCCAGAAGCAGTGGGGCCCCAAGGGCCGGCTAGACCGAAAGGTGCCCTCCCAGGGGCCCACCCAGAGGACCCCCCAGCCAAGAGAACTATAGCTTTGCGTCGTGGTGTCGTGCATGTTACATACGTCCACCAATCCCTTACTTAGCCGTGATTGGTGGATTAAAATATAAATCCAAATAACAGCCAATAGGAGAATAGGGCAGACAGTCAGCACAACACCCCAACTTATGTTTTCCTGTTGGATATTTATTCTCCTTTACATTGTTGATGGTGTGATGATACTGGATATGCTATGGGCGGTGTTTTTATTCATATCTCCCATTGTTCTAAATGTGCAAAAACAACTGCCCCCACACGTCAATCCAGTGATAGTGCCCCCTGGGGCCCTCCTATTTGCCCTACCAGGTGCGTCGCCCTTAGGGGCTATCCCGTGGGTATCGGTGCCCCCATGGGACCTCTCAGGTGTGTGTTAGCGCCCCCAGTGGCCCACGAAGGGGAAACGTCGCCCCCAGGAGCCTATCAAGGGGTAACGTCGCCCTAAGGGGCTCTTCTATAGAAGCGATGCCCCCACGGGCTCTCCTCACGGTCAGCGGTGCCCCCAGGGGATCTTCCAGAAGCAGTGACACCCCAAGAGGCAGCTAGACCCTCAGGAGACCTCTCAGGGGCCCTACCAGAGGAGCCTCCTACCAAGAGACCTATAGCTTTCGGTCGTGGTGTCCTACATATTACATACGTCCACCAATCCCTTACTTAGCTGTGATAGGTGGATTAAAATATAAATCCAAATAACAGCCAATAGGAGAATAGGGCAGTCAGTCAGCACAACACCCCAACTTATGTTTTCCTGTTGGATATTTATTCTCCTTTACATTGTTGATGGTGTGATGATACTGGATATGCGATGGGTGGTGTTTTTATTCATATCTCCCAGTGTTCTATATGTGCAAAAACAATTGCCCCCACACGTCAATCCAGTGATAGTGTCCCTTGAGGCCCTACTATTTGCCCTACCAGGTGCGTCTTAGGGGCTCTGGCGGGGCTGTCGGTGCCCCGAGGGGCCTTGCCATGGGTGGCGGCGCACCCAGGGGCCCCGCCATGGGTGGTGGCGCACCCAGGGGCTTTACCAGGTGCGGTGGCGCCCACAGGGTCTCTCCTAGGGGCACCGGTGCCCCCTGGACACATCTCAAGTGTGGTGGCGCCCTCAGGGGCCCGCCAAGGGGGAAAGTCACCCCCAGGGGCCCGCCAAGGGGTAACGTCGCCCCCAGGGGCCCGCCAAGGGGTAACGTCGCCCCGAGGGGCCCGCCAAGGGGTAACGTCGCCCCAAGGGGCCCTTCTTAGGGGAAGCAATGCCCCCAGGAACTCTCCTCAGGGTCAGCGATGCCCCCAGGGGATCTTCCAGAAGCAGTGGGGCCCCCAAGGGCCGGCTAGACCCTAAGGGGCCCTCCCAGAGGAGCCCCCTGCCGAGAGAACTGTAGCTCCGGGTCGTGGTGTCGTACATATTACATACGTCCAGCAATCCCTTACTTAACTGTGATTGGTGGACTAAAATGCAAATCCAAATAACAGCCAATAGGAGAACAGAGCAGACAGTCAGCACAACACCCCAGCTTATGTTTTCCTGTTGGATATTTATTCTCCTTTACATTGTTGATGGTGTGATGATACTGGATATGCGATGGGTGGTGTTTTTATTCATATCTCCCAGTGTTCAAAATGTGCAAAAAAACAACTGCCCTCACGGCCAATCCAGTGATAGTGCCCCCTGAGGCACTACTATTTGTTGTACCTGGTGCGTCGCCCTTAGGGGCTCTGCCGGGGCCCCGAGGGGCCTTGCCATGGGTTGCGGCGCACCCAGGGGCCCTGCCATGGGTGGTGGCGCACCCAGGGGCTTTACCATGTGCGGTGGCGCCCACAAGGTCTCTCCTAGGGGCACCGGTGCCCCCAGGACACCTCTCAGGTGTGGTGGCGCCCTCAGGGGCCCGCCTAGGGAGAACGTCACCCCCAGGGGCCCGTCAAGGAGTAACGTCGGTCCAGGGGCCCACCAAGGGGTAACGTCGCCCCCAGGGGCCCGCCAAGGGGTAACGTCGCCCCAAGGGGCCCTTCTTAGGGGAAGCGATGCCCCCAGGAACTCTCCTCATGGTCAGCGTTGCCCCTAGGGGATCGTCCAGATGCAGTGGGGCCCCAAGGGCTGGCTAGATCCTGAGGGGCCCTCCCAGAGGAGCCCCCTGCCGAAAGAACTGTAGCTCTGGGTCGTGGTGTCGTACATATTACATACGTCCAGCAATCCCTTACTTGACTGTGATTGGTGGACTAAAATGTAAATCCAAATAACAGCCAATAGGAGAACAGAGCAGACAGTCAGCACAACACCCCAGCTTATGTTTTCCTGTTGGATATTTAATCTCCTTTACATTGTTGATGGTGTGATGATACTGGATATGCGATGGGTGGTGTTTTTATTCATATCTCCCAGTGTTCTAAATGTGCAAAACAACAACTGCCCCCACGGCCAATCCAGTGATAGTGCCCCCTGAGGCCCTACTATTTGCCCTACCATGTGCGTCGCCCTTAGGGGCTCTCCCGTGGCTGTCGTTGCCCCGAGGGGCCTTGCCATGGGTGGCGGCGCACCCAGGGGCCCTGCCATGGGTGGTGGCGCACCCAGGGGCTTTACCAGGTGCGGTGGCACCCACAGGGTCTCTCCTAGGGGCACCGGTGCCCCCAGGACACCTCTCAGGTGTGGTGGCGCCCTCAGGGGCCCGCCTATGGAGAACGTCACCCCCAGGGGCCCGTCAAGGGGTAACGTCGCTCCAGGAGCCCACCAAGGGGTAACTTCGCCCCCAGGGGCCCACCAAGGGGTAACGTCGCCCCAAGGGGCCCTTCTTACGGGAAGCGATGCCCCCAGGAACTCTCCTCATGGTCAGCGTTTCCCCTAGGGGATCTTCCAGATGCAGTTGGGCCCCAAGGGCTGGCTAGATCCTAAGGGGCCCTCCCAGAGGAGCCCCCTGCCGAGAGAACTGTAGCTCCGGGTCGTGGTGTCGTACATATTACATACGTCCAGCAATCCCTTACTTAACTGTGATTGGTGGACTAAAATGCAAATGCAAATAACAGCCAATAGGAGAACAGAGCAGACAGTCAGCACAACACCCCAGCTTATGTTTTCCTGTTGGATATTTAATCTCCTATACATTGTTGATGGTGTGATGATACTGGATATGCGATGGGTGGTGTGTTTATTCATATCTCCCAGTGTTCTAAATGTGCAAAAAAACAACTGCCCCCACGGCCAATCCAGTGATAGTGCCCCCTGAAGCCCTACTATTTGCCCTACCAGGTGCGTCGCCCTTAGAGGCTCTGGCGGGGATGTCGGTGCGCCGAGGGGCCTTGCTATGGGTGGCGGCGCACCCAGGAGCCCTGCCATTGGTGGTGGTGCATCCAGGGGCTTTACCAGGTGCGGTGGCACCCACAGGGTCTCTCCTTGGGGCACCGGTGCCCCCAGGGGCCCTCTCAGGTGTGGTGGCACCCCCAGGAGCCCGCCAAGGAGGAACGTCACCCCCAGGGGCCCGCCAAGGGGGACCGTCGCCCCCAGGGGCCCGCCAAGGGGTAACGTCGCCCCAAGGGGCTCTTCTTAGGGGAAGCGATGCTCCCAGAGGCTCTCCTCAGGGTCAGCGGTGCCCCCGTGGGATCTTCCAGAAGCAGTGGGGCCCCAAGGGCCGGCTAGACCCTAAGGGGCCCTCCCAGAGGAGCCCCATGCCGAGAGAACTGTAGCTCCGGGTCGTGGTGTCGTACATATTACATACGTCCAGCAATCCCTTACTTAACTGTGATTGGTGGACTAAAAGGTAAATCCAAATAACAGCCAATAGGAGAACAGAGCAGACAGTCAGCACAACACCCCAGCTTATGTTTTCCTGTTGGATATTTATTCTCCTTTACATTGTTGATGGTGTGATGATACTGGATATGCGATGGGTGGTGTTTTTATTCATATCTCCCAGTGTTCTAAATTTGCAAAAAAACAACTGCCCTCACGGCCAATCCAGTGATAGTGCCCCCTGAGGCCCTACTATTTGTTGTACCTGGTGCGTCGCCCATAGGGGCTCTGCCGGGGCTCTCGGTGCCCCGAGGGGCCTTGCCATGGGTTGCGGCGCACCCAGGGGTCCTGCCATGGGTGGTGGCGCACCCAGGGGCTTTACCATGTGCGGTGGCGCCCACAGGGTCTCTCCTAGGGGCATCGGTGCCCCCAGGACACCTCTCAGGTGTGATGGCGCCCTCAGGGGCCCGCCTAGGGAGAACGTCACCCCCAGGGGCCCGTCAAGGGGTAACGTCGGTCCAGGGGCCCACCAAGGGGTAACGTCGCCCCCAGGGGCCCGCCAAGGGGTAACGTCGCCCCAAGGGGCCCATCTTAGGGGAAGCGATGCCCCCAGGAACTCTCCTCATGGTCAGCGTTGCCCCCAGGGGATCTTCCAGATGCAGTGGGGCCCCAAGGGCTGGCTAGATCCTTAGGGGCCCTCCCAGAGGAGCCCCCTGCCGAGAGAACTGTAGCTCTGGGTCGTGGTGTCGTACATATTACATACGTCCAGCAATCCCTTACTTAACTGTGATTGGTGGACGACTAAAATGTAAATCCAAATAACAGCCAATAGGAGAACAGAGTAGACAGTCAGCACAACACCCCAGCTTATGTTTTCCTGTTGGATATTTATTCTCCTTTACATTGTTGATGGTGTGATGATACTGGATATGCGATGGGTGGTGTTTTTATTCATATCTCCCAATGTTCTAAATGTGCAAAAAAATAACTGCCCCCACGGCCAATCCAGTGATAGTGCCCCCTGAGGCCCTACTATTTGCCCTACCAGGTGCCTCGCCCTTAGGGGCTCTGGCGGGGCTGTCGGTGCCCCGAGGGGCCTTGCCATGGGTGGCGGCGCACCCAGGAGCACTGCCATTGGTGGTGATGCGCCCAGGGGCTTTACCAGGTGCGGTGGTACCCACTGCGTCTCTCCTTGGGGCATCGGTGCCCCCAGGGGACCTCTCAGGTGTGGTGGCGTCCCCAGGGGCCCGCCAAGGAGGATCGTCACCCCCAGGGGCCCGCCAAGGGGGACAGTTGCCCCCAGGGGCCCGCCAAGGGGTGACGTCGCCCCAAGGGGCTCTTCTTAGGGGAAGCGATCCCCCCAGAGGCTCTCCTCAGGGTCAGCGGTGCCCCAGAGAATCTTCCAGAAGCAATGGGGCCCAAGGGCCGGCTAGACCCTAAGGGGCCCTCCCAGGGGCCCTCCCAGAGGAGCCCCCAGCCAAGAGAACTATAGCTTTGCGTCGTGGTGTCGTGCATATTACATACGTCCACCAAACACTTACTTAGCTGTGATTGGTGGATTAAAATATAAATCCAAATAACAGCCAATAGGAGAATAGGGCAGTCAGTCAGCACAACACCCCAACTTATGTTTTCCTGTTGGATATTTATTCTCCTTTACATTGTTGATGGTGTGATGATACTGGATTTGCTATGGGCGGTGTTTTTATTCATATCTCCCATTGTTCTAAATGTGAAAAACAACTGCTCCCACACGTCAATCCAGTGATAGTGTCCCCTGGGGCCCTCCTATTTGCCCTACCAGGTGCGTCGCCCTTAGGGGCTATCCCGTGGGTGTCGGTGCCCCCATGGCACCTCTCAGATGTGTGAAGCGCCCCAGGGGCCCACCAAGGGGAAACGTCGCCCCCAAAAGCCTGTCAAGGGGTAACGTCGCCCTAAGGGGCTCTTCTATAGAAGCGATGCCCCCAGGAACTCTCCTCAGGGTCAGCGGTGCCCCCAGGGGATCTTCCAGATGCAGTCGGGCCCCAAGGGGGTGCTAGACCCATAGGGGCCCTCCCAGAGGAGCCCCCTGCCGAGAGAACTGTAGCTCCGGGTCGTGGTGTTGTACATATTACATACGTCCAGCAATCCCTTACTTAACTGTGATTGGTGGACTAAAATGTAAATCCAAATAACAGCCAATAGGAGAACAGAGCAGACAGTCAGCACAACACCCCAGCTTATGTTTTCCTGTTGGATATTTATTCTCCTTTACATTGTTGATGGTGTGATGATACTGGATATGCGATGGGTGGTGTTTTTATTCATATCTCCCAGTGTTCTAAATGTGCAAAAAAACAACTGCCCCGACGGCCAATCCAGTGATAGTGCCCCCTGAGGCCCTACTATTTGCCCTACCAGGTGCGTCGCCCTTAGGGGCTCTGCCGGGGCTCTAGGTGCCCCGAGGGGCCTTGCCATGGGTTGCGGCGCACCCAGGAGCCCAGCCATGGGTGGTGGCGCACCCAGGGGCTTTACCAGGTGCGGTGGCGCCCACAGGGTCTCTCCTAGGGGCACCGGTGCCCCCAGGACACCTCTCAGGTGTGGTGGCGCCCTCAGGGGCCCGCCTAGGGAGAACGTCACCCCCAGGGGCCCGTCAAGGGGAAACGTCGCTCCAGGGGCCCACCAAGGGGTAACGTCGCCCCCAGGGGCCCGCCAAGGGGTAACGTTGCCCCAAGGGGCCCTTCTTAGGGGAAGCGATGCCCCCAGGAACTCTCCTCATGGTCAGCGTTTCCCCCAGGGGATCTTCCAGATGCAGTTGGGCCCCAAGGGCTGGCTAGATCCAAAGGGGCCCTCCCAGAGGAGCCCCCTGCCGAGAGAACTGTAGCTCCGGGTCGTGGTGTTGTACATATTACATACGTCCAGCAATCCCTTACTTAACTGTGATTGGTGGACTAAAATGCAAATCCAAATAACAGCCAATAGGAGAACAGAGCAGACAGTCAGCACAACACCCCAGCTTATGTGTTCCTGTTGGATATTTAATCTCCTTTACATTGTTGATGGTGTGATGATACTGGATATGCGATGGGTGGTGTTTTTATTCATATCTCCCAGTGTTCTAAATGTGCAAAAAAACAACTGCCCCGACGGCCAATCCAGTGATAGTGCCCCCTGAGGCCCTACTATTTGCCCTACCAGGTGCGTCGCCCTTAGGGGCTCTCCCGGGGCTGTCGGTGCCCCGAGGGGCCTTGCCATGGGTGGCGGCGCACCCAGGAGCACTGCCATTGGTGGTGGTGCACCCAGGGGCTTTACCAGGTGCGGTGGTACCCACTGGGTCTCTCCCTGGGGCACCGGTGCCCCCAGGGGACCTCTCAGGTGTGGTGGCGCCCCCAGGGGCCCGCCAAGGAGGAACGTCACCCCCAGGGGCCCGCCAAGGGGGACAGTCGCCCCCAGGGGCCCGCCAAGGGGTAACGTCGCCCCAAGGGGCTCTTCTTAGGGGAAGCGATGCCTCCAGAGGCTCTCCTCAGGGTCAGCGGTGCCCCCAGAGAATCTTCCAGAAGCAGTGGGGCCCAAGGGCCGGCTAGACCCTAAGGGGCCCTCCCAGGGGCCCTCCCAGAGGAGCCCCCAGCCAAGAGAACTATAGCTTTGCGTCGTGGTGTCGTGCATATTACATACGTCCACCAATCACTTACTTAGCTGTGATTGGTGGATTAAAATATAAATCCAAATAACAGCCAATAGGAGAATAGGGCAGTCAGTCAGCACACCACCCCAACTTATGTTTTCCTGTTGGATATTTATTCTCCTTTACATTGTTGATGGTGTGATGATACTGGATATGCTATGGGCGGTGTTCTTATTCATATCTCGCCATTGTTCTAAATGTGCAAAAACAACTGCCCCCCCACACGTCAATCCAGTGATAGTGTCCCCTGGGGCCCTCCTATTTGCCCTACCAGGTGCGTCGCCCTTAGGGGCTATCCCGTGGGTGTCGGTGCCCCCATGGCACCTCTCAGATGTGTGAAGCGCCCCCAGGGGCCCACCAAGGGGAAACGTCGTCCCCAAAAGCCTGTCAAGGGGTAACGTCGCCCTAAGGGGCTCTTCTATAGAAGCGATGCCCCCAGGAACTCTCCTCAGGGTCAGCGGTGCCCCTAGGGGATCTTCCAGAAGCAGTCGGGCCCCAAGGGGGTGCTAGACCCTTAGGGGCCCTCCCAGAGGAGCCCCCTGCCGAGAGAACTGTAGCTCCGGGTCGTGGTGTTGTACATATTACATACGTCCAGCAATCCCTTACTTAACTGTGATTGGTGGACTAAAATGTAAATCCAAATAACAGCCAATAGGAGAACAGAGCAGACAGTCAGCACAACACCCCAGCTTATGTTTTCCTGTTGGATATTTAATCTCCTTTACATTGTTGATGGTGTGATGATACTGGATATGCGATGGGTGGTGTTTTTATTCATATCTCCCAGTGTTCTAAATGTGCAAAACAACAACTGCCCCCACGGCCAATCCAGTGATAGTGCCCCCTGAGGCCCTACTATTTGCCCTACCATGTGCGTCGCCCTTAGGGGCTCTCCCGTGGCTGTCGTTGCCCCGAGGGGCCTTGCCATGGGTGGCGGCGCACCCAGGGGCCCTGCCATGGGTGGTGGCGCACCCAGGGGCTTTACCAGGTGCGGTGGCACCCACAGGGTCTCTCCTAGGGGCACCGGTGCCCCCAGGACACCTCTCAGGTGTGGTGGCGCCCTCAGGGGCCCGCCTATGGAGAACGTCACCCCCAGGGGCCCGTCAAGGGGTAACGTCTCTCCAGGAGCCCACCAAGGGGCAACTTCGCCCCCAGGGGCCCACCAAGGGGTAACGTCGCCCCAAGGGGCCCTTCTTACGGGAAGCGATGCCCCCAGGAACTCTCCTCATGGTCAGCGTTTCCCCTAGGGGATCTTCCAGATGCAGTTGGGCCCCAAGGGCTGGCTAGATCCTAAGGGGCCCTCCCAGAGGAGCCCCCTGCCGAGAGAACTGTAGCTCCGGGTCGTGGTGTCGTACATATTACATACGTCCAGCAATCCCTAACTTAACTGTGATTGGTGGACTAAAATGCAAATGCAAATAACAGCCAATAGGAGAACAGAGCAGACAGTCAGCACAACACCCCAGCTTATGTTTTCCTGTTGGATATTTAATCTCCTTTACATTGTTGATGGTGTGATGATGCTGGATATGCGATGGGTGGTGTGTTTATTCATATCTCCCAGTGTTCTAAATGTGCAAAAAAACAACTGCCCCCACGGCCAATCCAGTGATAGTGCCCCCTGAAGCCCTACTATTTGCCCTACCAGGTGCGTCGCCCTTAGAGGCTCTGGCGGGGATGTCGTTGCGCCGAGGGGCCTTGCTATGGGTGGCGGCGCACCCAGGAGCCCTGCCATTGGTGGTGGTGCATCCAGGGGCTTTACCAGGTGCGGTGGCACCCACAGGGTCTCTCCTTGGGGCACCGGTGCCCCCAAGGGCCCTCTCAGGTGTGGTGGCACCCCCAGGAGCCCGCCAAGGAGGAACGTCACCCCCAGGGGCCCGCCAAGGGGGACCGTCGCCCCCAGGTGCCCGCCAAGGGGTAACGTCGCCCCAAGGGGCTCTTCTTAGGGGAAGCGATGCTCCCAGAGGCTCTCCTCAGGGTCAGCGGTGCCCCCGTGGGATCTTCCAGAAGCAGTGGGGCCCCAAGGGCCGGCTAGACCCTAAGGGGCCCTCCCAGAGGAGCCCCATGCCGAGAGAACTGTAGCTCCGGGTCGTGGTGTCGTACATATTACATACGTCCAGCAATCCCTTACTTAACTGTGATTGGTGGACTAAAAGGTAAATCCAAATAACAGCCAATAGGAGAACAGAGCAGACAGTCAGCACAACACCCCAGCTTATGTTTTCCTGTTGGATATTTATTCTCCTTTACATTGTTGATGGTGTGATGATACTGGATATGCGATGGGTGGTGTTTTTATTCATATCTCCCAGTGTTCTAAATTTTCAAAAAAACAACTGCCCTCACGGCCAATCCAGTGATAGTGCCCCCTGAGGCCCTACTATTTGCTGTACCTGGTGCGTCGCCCTTAGGGGCTCTGCCGGGGCTCTCGGTGCCCCGAGGGGCCTTGCCATGGGTTGCGGCGCACCCAGGGGTCCTGCCATGGGTGGTGGCGCACCCAGGGGCTTTACCATGTGCGGTGGCGCCCACAGGGTCTCTCCTAGGGGCACCGGTGCCCCCAGGACACCTCTCAGGTGTGATGGCGCCCTCAGGGGCCCGCCTAGGGAGAACGTCACCCCCAGGGGCCCGTCAAGGGGTAACGTCGGTCCAGGGGCCCACCAAGGGGTAACGTCGCCCCCAGGGGCCCGCCAAGGGGTAACGTCGCCCCAAGGGGCCCTTCTTAGGGGAAGCGATGCCCCCAGGAACTCTCCTCATGGTCAGCGTTGCCCCCAGGGGATCTTCCAGATGCAGTGGGGCCCCAAGGGCTGGCTAGATCCTTAGGGGCCCTCCCAGAGGAGCCCCCTGCCGAGAGAACTGTAGCTCTGGGTCGTGGTGTCGTACATATTACATACGTCCAGCAATCCCTTACTTAACTGTGATTGGTGGACGACTAAAATGTAAATCCAAATAACAGCCAATAGGAGAACAGAGTAGACAGTCAGCACAACACCCCAGCTTATGTTTTCCTGTTGGATATTTATTCTCCTTTACATTGTTGATGGTGTGATGATACTGGATATGCGATGGGTGGTGTTTTTATTCATATCTCCCAGTGTTCTAAATGTGCAAAAAAATAACTGCCCCCACGGCCAATCCAGTGATAGTGCCCCCTGAGGCCCTACTATTTGCCCTACCAGGTGCGTCGCCCTTAGGGGCTCTGGCGGGGCTGTCGGTGCCCCGAGGGGCCTTGCCATGGGTGGCGGCGCACCCAGGAGCACTGCCATTGGTGGTGGTGCGCCCAGGGGCTTTACCAGGTGCGGTGGTACCCACTGGGTCTCTCCTTGGGGCACCGGTGCCCCCAGGGGACCTCTCAGGTGTGGTGGCGTCCCCAGGGGCCCGCCAAGGAGGATCGTCACCCCCAGGGGCCCGCCAAGGGGGACAGTTGCCCCCAGGGGCCCGCCAAGGGGTGACGTCGCCCCAAGGGGCTCTTCTTAGGGGAAGCGATCCCCCCAGAGGCTCTCCTCAGGGTCAGCGGTGCCCCCAGAGAATCTTCCAGAAGCAATGGGGCCCAAGGGCCGGCTAGACCCTAAGGGGCCCTCCCAGGGGCCCTCCCAGAGGAGCCCCCAGCCAAGAGAACTATAGCTTTGCGTCGTGGTGTCGTGCATATTACATACGTCCACCAATCACTTACTTAGCTGTGATTGGTGGATTAAAATATAAATCCAAATAACAGCCAATAGGAGAATAGGGCAGTCAGTCAGCACAACACCCCAACTTATGTTTTCCTGTTGGATATTTATTCTCCTTTACATTGTTGATGGTGTGATGATACTGGATATGCTATGGGCGGTGTTTTTATTCATATCTCCCAGTGTTCTAAATGTGAAAAACAACTGCCCCCACACGTCAATCCAGTGATAGTGTCCCCTGGGGCCCTCCTATTTGCCCTACCAGGTGCGTCGCCCTTAGGGGCTATCCCGTGGGTGTCGGTGCCCCCATGGCACCTCTCAGATGTGTGAAGCGCCCCCAGGGGCCCACCAAGGGGAAACGTCGTCCCCAAAAGCCTGTCAAGGGGTAACGTCGCCCTAAGGGGCTCTTCTATAGAAGCGATGCCCCCAGGAACTCTCCTCAGGGTCAGCGGTGCCCCTAGGGGATCTTCCAGAAGCAGTCGGGCCCCAAGGGGGTGCTAGACCCTTAGGGGCCCTCCCAGAGGAGCCCCCTGCCGAGAGAACTGTAGCTCCGGGTCGTGGTGTTGTACATATTACATACGTCCAGCAATCCCTTACTTAACTGTGATTGGTGGACTAAAATGTAAATCCAAATAACAGCCAATAGGAGAACAGAGCAGACAGTCAGCACAACACCCCAGCTTATGTTTTCCTGTTGGATATTTAATCTCCTTTACATTGTTGATGGTGTGATGATACTGGATATGCGATGGGTGGTGTTTTTATTCATATCTCCCAGTGTTCTAAATGTGCAAAACAACAACTGCCCCCACGGCCAATCCAGTGATAGTGCCCCCTGAGGCCCTACTATTTGCCCTACCATGTGCGTCGCCCTTAGGGGCTCTCCCGTGGCTGTCGTTGCCCCGAGGGGCCTTGCCATGGGTGGCGGCGCACCCAGGGGCCCTGCCATGGGTGGTGGCGCACCCAGGGGCTTTACCAGGTGCGGTGGCGCCCACAGGGTCTCTCCTAGGGGCACCGGTGCCCCCAGGACACCTCTCAGGTGTGGTGGCGCCCTCAGGGGCCCGCCTATGGAGAACGTCACCCCCAGGGGCCCGTCAAGGGGTAACGTCTCTCCAGGAGCCCACCAAGGGGCAACTTCGCCCCCAGGGGCCCACCAAGGGGTAACGTCGCCCCAAGGGGCCCTTCTTACGGGAAGCGATGCCCCCAGGAACTCTCCTCATGGTCAGCGTTTCCCCTAGGGGATCTTCCAGATGCAGTTGGGCCCCAAGGGCTGGCTAGATCCTAAGGGGCCCTCCCAGAGGAGCCCCCTGCCGAGAGAACTGTAGCTCCGGGTCGTGGTGTCGTACATATTACATACGTCCAGCAATCCCTAACTTAACTGTGATTGGTGGACTAAAATGCAAATGCAAATAACAGCCAATAGGAGAACAGAGCAGACAGTCAGCACAACACCCCAGCTTATGTTTTCCTGTTGGATATTTAATCTCCTTTACATTGTTGATGGTGTGATGATACTGGATATGCGATGGGTGGTGTGTTTATTCATATCTCCCAGTGTTCTAAATGTGCAAAAAAACAACTGCCCCCACGGCCAATCCAGTGATAGTGCCCCCTGAAGCCCTACTATTTGCCCTACCAGGTGCGTCGCCCTTAGAGGCTCTGGCGGGGATGTCGTTGCGCCGAGGGGCCTTGCTATGGGTGGCGGCGCACCCAGGAGCCCTGCCATTGGTGGTGGTGCATCCAGGGGCTTTACCAGGTGCGGTGGCACCCACAGGGTCTCTCCTTGGGGCACCGGTGCCCCCAAGGGCCCTCTCAGGTGTGGTGGCACCCCCAGGAGCCCGCCAAGGAGGAACGTCACCCCCAGGGGCCCGCCAAGGGGGACCGTCGCCCCCAGGTGCCCGCCAAGGGGTAACGTCGCCCCAAGGGGCTCTTCTTAGGGGAAGCGATGCTCCCAGAGGCTCTCCTCAGGGTCAGCGGTGCCCCCGTGGGATCTTCCAGAAGCAGTGGGGCCCCAAGGGCCGGCTAGACCCTAAGGGGCCCTCCCAGAGGAGCCCCATGCCGAGAGAACTGTAGCTCCGGGTCGTGGTGTCGTACATATTACATACGTCCAGCAATCCCTTACTTAACTGTGATTGGTGGACTAAAAGGTAAATCCAAATAACAGCCAATAGGAGAACAGAGCAGACAGTCAGCACAACACCCCAGCTTATGTTTTCCTGTTGGATATTTATTCTCCTTTACATTGTTGATGGTGTGATGATACTGGATATGCGATGGGTGGTGTTTTTATTCATATCTCCCAGTGTTCTAAATTTTCAAAAAAACAACTGCCCTCACGGCCAATCCAGTGATAGTGCCCCCTGAGGCCCTACTATTTGCTGTACCTGGTGCGTCGCCCTTAGGGGCTCTGCCGGGGCTCTCGGTGCCCCGAGGGGCCTTGCCATGGGTTGCGGCGCACCCAGGGGTCCTGCCATGGGTGGTGGCGCACCCAGGGGCTTTACCATGTGCGGTGGCGCCCACAGGGTCTCTCCTAGGGGCACCGGTGCCCCCAGGACACCTCTCAGGTGTGATGGCGCCCTCAGGGGCCCGCCTAGGGAGAACGTCACCCCCAGGGGCCCGTCAAGGGGTAACGTCGGTCCAGGGGCCCACCAAGGGGTAACGTCGCCCCCAGGGGCCCGCCAAGGGGTAACGTCGCCCCAAGGGGCCCTTCTTAGGGGAAGCGATGCCCCCAGGAACTCTCCTCATGGTCAGCGTTGCCCCCAGGGGATCTTCCAGATGCAGTGGGGCCCGAAGGGCTGGCTAGATCCTTAGGGGCCCTCCCAGAGGAGCCCCCTGCCGAGAGAACTGTAGCTCTGGGTCGTGGTGTCGTACATATTACATACGTCCAGCAATCCCTTACTTAACTGTGATTGGTGGACGACTAAAATGTAAATCCAAATAACAGCCAATAGGAGAACAGAGTAGACAGTCAGCACAACACCCCAGCTTATGTTTTCCTGTTGGATATTTATTCTCCTTTACATTGTTGATGGTGTGATGATACTGGATATGCGATGGGTGGTGTTTTTATTCATATCTCCCAGTGTTCTAAATGTGCAAAAAAATAACTGCCCCCACGGCCAATCCAGTGATAGTGCCCCCTGAGGCCCTACTATTTGCCCTACCAGGTGCGTCGCCCTTAGGGGCTCTCCCGGGGCTGTCGGTGCCCCGAGGGGCCTTGCCATGGGTGGCGGCGCACCCAGGAGCACTGCCATTGGTGGTGGTGTGCCCAGGGGCTTTACCAGGTGCGGTGGTACCCACTGGGTCTCTCCTTGGGGCACCGGTGCCCCCAGGGGACCTCTCAGGTGTGGTGGCGTCCCCAGGGGCCCGCCAAGGAGGATCGTCACCCCCAGGGGCCCGCCAAGGGGGACAGTTGCCCCCAGGGGCCCGCCAAGGGGTGACGTCGCCCCAAGGGGCTCTTCTTAGGGGAAGCGATCCCCCCAGAGGCTCTCCTCAGGGTCAGCGGTGCCCCCAGAGAATCTTCCAGAAGCAATGGGGCCCAAGGGCCGGCTAGACCCTAAGGGGCCCTCCCAGGGGCCCTCCCAGAGGAGCCCCCAGCCAAGAGAACTATAGCTTTGCGTCGTGGTGTCGTGCATATTACATACGTCCACCAATCACTTACTTAGCTGTGATTGGTGGATTAAAATATAAATCCAAATAACAGCCAATAGGAGAATAGGGCAGTCAGTCAGCACAACACCCCAACTTATGTTTTCCTGTTGGATATTTATTCTCCTTTACATTGTTGATGGTGTGATGATACTGGATATGCTATGGGCGGTGTTTTTATTCATATCTCCCAGTGTTCTAAATGTGAAAAACAACTGCCCCCACACGTCAATCCAGTGATAGTGTCCCCTGGGGCCCTCCTATTTGCCCTACCAGGTGCGTCGCCCTTAGGGGCTATCCCGTGGGTGTCGGTGCCCCCATGGCACCTCTCAGATGTGTGAAGCGCCCCAGGGGCCCACCAAGGGGAAACGTCGCCCCCAAAAGCCTGTCAAGGGGTAACGTCGCCCTAAGGGGCTCTTCTATAGAAGCGATGCCCCCAGGAACTCTCCTCAGGGTCAGCGGTGCCCCCAGGGGATCTTCCAGAAGCAGTCGGGCCCCAAGGGGGTGCTAGACCCATAGGGGCCCTCCCAGAGGAGCCCCCTGCCGAGAGAACTGTAGCTCCGGGTCGTGGTGTTGTACATATTACATACGTCCAGCAATCCCTTACTTAACTGTGATTGGTGGACTAAAATGTAAATCCAAATAACAGCCAATAGGAGAACAGAGCAGACAGTCAGCACAACACCCCATCTTATGTTTTCCTGTTGGATATTTATTCTCCTTTACATTGTTGATGGTGTGATGATACTGGATATGCGATGGGTGGTGTTTTTATTCATATCTCCCAGTGTTCTAAATGTGCAAAAAAATAACTGCCCTCACGGCCAATCCAGTGATAGTGCCCCCTGAGGCCCTACTATTTGCCCTACCAGGTGCGTCGCCCTTAGGGGCTCTCCCGGGGCTGTCGGTGCCCCGAGGGGCCTTGCCATGGGTGGCGGCGCATCCAGGGGCCCTGCCATGGGTGGTAGCGAACCCAGGGGCTTTACCAGGTGCGGTGGCGCCCACAGGGTCTCTCCTAGGGGCACCGGTGCCCCTGGACACCTCTCAAGTGTGGTGGCGCCCTCAGGGGCCCGCCAAGGGGGAACGTCACCCCCAGGGGCCCGCCAAGGGGTAACGTCGCCCCCAGGGGCCCGCCAAGGGGTAACGTCGCACCGAGGGGCCCGCCAAGGGGTAACGTCGCCCCAAGGGGCCCTTCTTAGGGGAAGCAATGCCCCCAGGAACTCTCCTCAGGGTCAGCGATGCCCCCAGGGGATCTTCCAGAAGGAGTGGGGCCCCCAAGGGCCGGCTAGACCCTAAGGGGCCCTCAGAGGAGCCCCCTGCCGAGAGAACTGTAGCTCCGGGTCGTGGTGTCGTACATATTACATACGTCCAGCAATCCCTTACGTAACTGTGATTGGTGGACTAAAATGCAAATACAAATAACAGCCACTATGAGAACAGAGCAGACAGTCAGCACAACACCCCAGCTTATGTTTTCCTGTTGGATATTTAATCTCCTTTACATTGTTGATGGTGTGATGCTACTGGATGTGCGATGAGTGGTGTTTTTATTCATATCTCCCAGTGATCTAAATGTGCAAAAAAACAACTGCCCCCACGGCCAATCCAGTGATAGTGCCCCCTGAGGCCCTACTATTTGCCCTACCATGTGCGTCGCCCTTAGGGGCTCTCCCGGGGCTGTCGTTGCCCCGAGGGGCCTTGCCATGGGTGGCGGCGCACCCAGGAGCACTGCCATTGGTGGTGGTGCACCCAGGGGCTTTACCAGGTGCGGTGACACCCACTGGGTCTCTCCTTGGGGCACCGGTACCCCCAGGGGACCTCTCAGGTGTGGTGGCGCCCCCAGGGGCCCGCCAAGGAGGAACGTCACCCCCAGGGGCCCGCCAAGGGGGACAGTCGCCCCCAGGGGCCCGCCAAGGGGTAACGTCGCCCCAAGGGGCTCTTCTTAGGGGAAGCGATGCCCCCAGAGGCTCTCCTCAGGGTCAGCGGTGCCCACAGAGAATCTTCCAGAAGCAGTGGGGCCCCAAAGGCCGGCTAGACCCTAAGGGGCCCTCCCAGGGGCCCTTCCAGAGGAGCCCCCAGCCAAGAGAATTATAGCTTTGCGTCGTAGTGTCGTGCATATTACATACGTCCACCAATCACTTACTTAGCTGTGATTGGTGGATTAAAATATAAATCCAAATAACAGCCAATAGGAGAATAGGGCAGTCAGTCAGCACAACACCCCAACTTATGTTTTCCTGTTGGATATTTATTCTCGTTTACATTGTTGATGGTGTGATGATACTGGACATGCTATGGGCGGTGTTTTTATTCATATCTCCTATTGTTCTAAATGTGCAAAAACAACTGCCCCCACACGTCAATCCAGTGATAGTGTCCCCTGAGGCCCTACTATTTGCCCCACCAGGTGCGTCGCCTTTAGGGGCTCTCCCAGGGCTGTCGGAGCCCCGAGGGGCCTTGCCATGGGTGGCGGCGCACCCAGGGGCCCTGCCATGGGTGGTGGCACACCCAGGGGCTTTACCAGGTGCGGTGGCGCCCACAGGGTCTCTCCAAGGGGCACAAGTGCCCCCATGACACCTCTGAGGTGTGGTGGCGCCCTCAGGGGCCCGCCAAGGGGGAACGTCACCCCCAGGGACCCGCCAAGGGGTAACGTCGCCCCCAGGGGCCCGCCAAGGGGAAACGTCGCCCCCAAAAGCCTGTCAAGGGGTAACGTCGCCCCAAGGGGCTCTTCTTAGGGGAAGCAATGCCCCCAGGAGCTCTCCTCAGGGTCAGCGATGCCCCCAGGGGATCTTCCAAAGCAGTGGGGCCCCAAGGGCCGGCTAGACCCTAAGGGGCCCTCCCAGAGGAGCCCCCTGCCGAGAGAACTGTAGCTCCGGGTCGTGGTGTTGTACATATTACATTCGTCCAGCAATCCCTTACTTAACTGTGATTGGTGGACTAAAATGTAAATCCAAATAACAGCCAATAGGAGAACAGAGCAGACAGTCAGCACAACACCCCAGGTTATGTTTTCCTGTTGGATATTTATTCTCCTTTACATTGTTGATGGTGTGATGATACTGGATATGCTATGGGCGGTGTTTTTATTCATATCTCCCAGTGTTCTAAATGTGCAAAAACAACTGCCCCCACACGTCAATCCCCTGAGGCCCTACTATTTGCCCTACCGGGTGCGTCGCCCTTAGGGGCTCTCCCAGGGCTGTCGGTGCCCCGAGGGGCCTTGCCATGGGTGGCGGCGCACCCAGGGGCCCTGCCATGGGTGGTGGCGCACCCAGGGGCTTTACCAGGTGCGGTGGCGCCCACAGGGTCTCTTCTAGGGGCACCGGTGCCCCCAGGACACCTCTCAGGTGTGGTGCCACCCTCAGGGGCCCGCCAAGGGGGAACGTCGCCCCCATGGGCCCGCCAAGGGGAAACGTCGCTCCCAGGGGCCCGCCATGGGGTAACGTCGCCCCCAGGGGCCCGCCAAGGGGTAACGTCGCCCCAAGGGGCCCTTCTTAGGGAAAGCGACACCCCCAGGAACTCTCCTCAGGGTCAGCGGTGCCCCCAGGGGATCTTCCAGAAGCAGTGGGGCCCCAAGGGCCGGCTAGACCCTAAGGGGCCCTCCCAGAGGAGCCCCCTGCTGAGTGAACTGTAGCTCCGGGTCGTGGTGTCGTACATATTACATACGTCCAGCAATCCCTTCCTTAACTGTGATTGGTGGACTAAAATGTAAATCCAAATAACAGCCAATAGGAGAACAGAGCAGACAGTCAGCACAACACCCCAGCTTATGTTTTCCTGTTGGATATTTAATCTCCTTTACATTGTTGATGGTGTGATGATACTGGATATGCGATGGGTGGTATTTTTATTCATATCTCCCAGTGTTCTAAATGTGCAAAAAAATAACTGCCCCCACGGCCAATCCAGTGATAGTGTCCCCTGAGGCCCTACTATTTGCCCTACCAGGTGCGTCGCCCTTAGGGGCTCTCCCGGGGCTGTCGGTGCCCCGAGGGGCCTTGCCATGGGTGGCGGCGCACCCAGGAGCCCTGCCATGGGTGGTGGTGCACCCAGGGGCTTTACCAGGTGTGGTGGCACCCACAGGGTCTCTCTTTGGGGCACCGGTGTCCCCAGGGGACCTCTCAGGTGTGGTGGCGCCCCCAGGGGCCCGCCAAGGAGGAACGTCACCCCCAAGGGCCCGCCAAGGGGGACCGTCGCCCCCAGGGGCCCGCCAAGGGGTAACGTCGCCCCAAGGGGCTCTTCTTAGGAGAAGCGATGCCCCCAGGGGCTCTCCTCAGGGTCAGCGGTGCCCCCGGGGGATCTTTGAGAAGTAGTGGGGCCCCAAGGGTCAGCTAGACCCTAAGGGGCCCTCCCAGGGGCCCTCCCAGAGGAGCCCCCTGCCGAGAGAACTGTAGCTTTGGGTCGTGGTGTCGTACATATTACATACGTCCACCAATCCCTTACTTTACTGTGATTGGTGGATTATAATATAAATCCAAATAACAGCCAATAG
Source organism: Homarus gammarus (assembly GCA_958450375.1). NCBI lineage: Eukaryota > Metazoa > Arthropoda > Malacostraca > Decapoda > Nephropidae > Homarus > Homarus gammarus. The sequence continues at coordinate 4,912,944 of CAUDMG010001775.1, forward strand.
GAGTACAAGGCAGTCAGTCAGCATAACACCCCAACTTATGTTTTCCTGTTGGATATTTATTCTCCTTTACTCTGATAAAAAGTTCTTGCTCGCCAGATTCATCCAAGTTTTGGTGATTGCTATAACGTCTACATTCTTCATACATACATCCGCTCTCAGCAAGTCTATTTTTTTTCTAATGCTCCCTTCCCTGGTACTGTTTTACCCCGTGTCCTGAGTAACCAATTTTACTTCCCAGGACCTGCTTGTTTTTTGACTCTCACTTACCCCGACCTCTCTCTACTGGCAAACTCCCCCCCCCCCCTTTGGAGTGACAATTTCACGCTCCACGGATGCAGACAACGTCTTTACCTCCCCGGGAGACAAATGTACTCCGTCACGACTGCACAGGTAGCCGTTGCCATTGAATGGTTGCCAGTTATCAGTGAATGCCCAACCCATTGCTTGCACAATGTTTTACCAGTCGGCAATTGCCCTGGACAGCCATTCACGACCAACTCCTGTTCTAGGCAAGACACCACATACTATCAGCATCCCTCCCCTATCTCTAACCGTCCTCAGCGCCTCCCTATGCCTCTTGAAAAGTTCCTCACTCCTAACCTTTCTTATGTCGTTACCTCCCTCACTACTGGATTGGTACCCTCCCATGACAAAACCCGATCCATCCTCTCAGCTCCATGCCCTATCCCAGGTAAACACACCCTAGTCCTACATTTCCTATCTCTTGCACAAAATGTTCAATCTAAGAACCTCATAGCAGCAACCGCTAGGGCCCTACCAGGTGCAGCAGATCCCCCAGGGATTCTACAAGGTTCTATGAGGTTCCATGGGGTTCTATGGAGTTCCATGGTGTTCTATGGGCTTCTCTGAGGCTGTATGGGGTTCTATGGGGTTCTCTGAGGGTCTATGGGGTTCTATAAGATTCTACTGGGTTACGAGGTTCTATGAAGTTCTATGGGGTTCCATGGGGTTCTCCGAGGCTCTATGGGGTTCTACAAGGTTCTATGGATTTCTGTGAGGTTCTATGGGGTTCTTCGAGGCTCTATGGGGTTTCTATGAGGTTTTATTGAGTACTATGAGGCTTTGTGGGGTTCTATTATGTTTTATAGGGCTCTATGGGGTTTTATGGGGTTCTATGAGGTTCTATGGAGTTCTGAGGATCTATGAGGTTCCATGGGTTCTATCAGGTTCAATGAGGAGGCTTCCGGGCTACGAACGGGTTTCATTCCTGAGGACGTTCTTAAGTTGGACGTGAAAGTAAGTCGGAACACATGCTACATGCATGTTTAAAATCCCACTATATCATAGCCTAAGTCCTTATATACATTACTTAATTTAAGACAAAAGAAAAAATAGAATGACAAAATACAGTAAATGAAAGTAAAAAATAATTCATATGGTCAATAAAATACTGTAAATTTCAAGTTTAACCCCGTTTGTATTGGCAGGCGTTTGTAAGTTTGGGACCTCCTGTACATACAGTGAATCCTCGAAGATCCGGATTAAAAGCCATAATTTTGAGCAACTTGTAACTGAACTCAAATGTACTACTCGAATGGACTAAAATTTTGATCTCTTGTGCAAACTACAGTGGGGTATGCTATAACGAACGGATTCTACTACGAATATTCCTATAACGAACGGTTTTACCTATAAAATTGAGAATGCTATAACGAACGCAACTCCTACAACGAACGCGGATGAATACAGGACTATTTCGTCTGGTGTATGAATATTGTTGTACTGCGGCTCACATAAAGAGCGTCAGGCGCCATATTGGTTCATTGTGTAGTCAGTGCACCACTGAACTTGTTGAAATTTCGTCTTTTGATGTGGAAATTCGTGTTATTTTTATAACTATTTTGTTATACATGTGTACAATTGTAACAATGAATCGTCAAAAGTGAGTGAGAAAGCTAATAACCCTTGAAACTAAGAAAGAAATTATAAATAAACAGACAAAGTGCCTGTAAGACAGTCACCAAAGAGGGCTAGGAAGGATGACTCCTCTCCTTCCACCTCTTCTCCATAATTCTCTCCTCCCCCCTCCTCCTCTGCCTCCTGTCCTGCATACTAACAACACTAAGGTAAGATAAAGTACCGTATTTTTTACAATTTCCACAGAAAATGTTCAGTGTTAAGTGGTTGTATTTGGGGGCCTGGAACGGATTAATCCTATAACGAACTAATGCTATAACGAACGAGGTTTTAGAACCAATTAGATTCGTTATAGCATACCCCGCTGTGATGTTTCTACTCAAATTAATCACTATCTTGCAAAGATTCCAGCAATTTAAGCTGTATTCTGCTAAGTTTAGTCTGTGACATTATATAAGATAAAAACTTAAAGCCTAAAACTACCTTCACTGTGGCTGAGGGGAGGGGGTGAGGTGAGGTGTTAACAGCCAGGCTGGGAGGTTACCAAGTGCGCAGTTGTCGGTTAAATGGAGGGAATTTATGTTTTTCACTTTTCAAATGTCACTGAATTGACTTCACAGAAAATAACTTACATTGCTGGAATTCTTGCAAGACAGTGATTAATTTGAGTAAAAACATCCCATAGTTTGCAATAGACATAAATTTTTTTTAATTAACTTTGTACATTTGAATACAAGTTTGCCCTTAGGACAATTATTTCTTTTACTTTTTCACAATATGTATTTAGACGGTGTGTGCATGTAAATGAGCAAAAATAAATTAAGAAAGTTACGTATATCTACCCGAAAATAAGAGGTGAAAAACAACAATAACACCTCACAGCTTGGCCCAGTAGCCTGGTGGTTGCTGTGATGAGTCTAACCTGGCTACAATGCCATGATAAATCAGTTAAGCATAATTTTATCAGTAAACACTAATAATAACAGTAAATCCAGTGAAATATGGCAGGGAGGGAGGAGAGTTAAGTGCAGATGATACATTAACTAGCAGTTACATGACTTACTCCCTTTACCCACACCCGTTGCCAGGCGTACAATCAAAATACGTATGGGAGAAATATATATCTTGTAGTCTAATTTGAAGACGGTGACAGGCACAGTGATAAACAAATTAAAGAAACCATGCATTTACTTACGATAACTTAACAAGAAAGATTGTATCATTACGAGGGTGAATGAAATATTCCCACAACAATTGACAACTGTTTATGATTCCCACCTCCTCAGGAACCTGTGTCCGGCGCGACCGATTGGTCAACCAGCGCCCACGGGCCTAAAATGTTCTTTGCTCTGTTTTGGGAATGCTTCTTAGGCATGCTTCTGGGAGGCTGCTTAGCCCAAAACCCCCTAGTAAAAATAAAGAACATTTTCGGCCCATGGGCACTGGTTGATCAGTTGGTCGCTCTAGACAGAAGTGCCAGAGGTGTCTCAGTAGGTGTGAATGTATTAATGGAATTAATCTTGATTTAGCAAACTAGTTCACTAAATCAAGTGAAAAATAATGAAAAAATGCCTTCCACTAAATCGAGAATTTGTTATATTGGATTCCATTAAATCGAGAGTATACTGTATTTGCACTACTTAAAAGGGGTTATTGATACAAAGCTTTACAAGAACAAACATTTATTTGTGTTAACATTGGAAAGGTAGCTTGATCAATTCATTGTAAAGTTAAGACAACCAGAATTACCCATTGGCATAAAGCGCTCTCAATGTTTTATAATTGTGCAAATTTTTTCTTAAGATATGGTGAAATCTTTCAAAAATCCACATTGGAACGAGTTATTTGATACTAGTTTCCTCTGTACCCTGTTGAGCAAATAGGGCTAAGAAATGATTACATACTCATAAAAAAAGTGTACATCCTTGGAATGCAATGCTCATTCACTTACAGTTCAAGTTTACTTATATACCAAGTTCACAATATCAAATATCATGAAAAAGAAAATGCTGACAAAAGAAAAGATTACTGCTTGACTGACACTGGGCTCAATCCACATCCAAAAACTTGGGACACCAGGAAATTAATCCTCAGTGTAACATTCATACACTATTCCTGAGAAGTGTAGCTCATTAATTTCATCAGAACATTTATAAAATACTAAATCAAGGTTTCACACATTAAAACCATCTGTGATACTACTATATATATTCATGTTCTGGAAAGTTTCAATTTTAGTCCCCCAAATTATTATATTTATTTTTCAAACAACATGGCCATGAAAAAAAATTGAAGAGTTTTTTCACTTCAAGAGTTTGTTCTAAAATTTGGTCAGTAATAAAGTAAGATACTAAATAGTCTAATCTTTTAGTATTTCTTACTTAATCAACCTTCAATAAAGTACACTCAAAGAGCACAATGAGAACTGACTTGCACATTACACAACAAAAGCAAGATCTCACATCAACATTATAACGGAGCAAAAGAATATGCTACACACTGTTGATATAAAAGATGTGGTAATACATATAGTTGGCTTATTTACAGGGTTAACCCATACTGATACATACAGTAAATCTGTCTGTAGGAATGATATACACTGTAAGTAGCAAGAAACTCTTTGGGTGTACCTCTTCACTCACCCTTCACAACACTAAGTTTTGTCACTTTATTACATAGCAATATAACAATTTGTAAATCAAACCTACATGATATGACAAACACTTATGGGAGTGTGATTTACAAACTTAATATTCACATTACTGTGAATCCTTCTTAGTAACAGAAGAATAATTGCCACTTCCTTAAAATTCTAAATGTTATAGTAGGTAGATTATGATAAATATGCATCATGACTGCTACATTGTGCAAAGCATTCTCCCAAGCATAAACCTTATATACAAAACTCTCAATATATACCTACCAGTATAAAAGAAAGAAAGAAAAGAGAGCCACTTTAAAAGTTGTATAAAATCTTAAAATGAACTTTGACTAAATACACAGACAGCAGCCATACATCAACAGTTAGCACAGAACAATATTTTTGGCTTGTTTTAATATCTCTATGAATATCTAAAATACTAGGAAAAGAATCCCCAACTAGTAATACCCTATGTAGAAATATTATTTATTACAATAGTGTACTCATGTTTTTAACTTTGCTAAGCGGTAAACACCCGTAGTTTTAATCACCCTCTTCTGTTGATGGGGGTAGTCGTGTTTACAACCAGTTTTAAAATTTTGAGTCGAGAATAACACCGCACTATAGTACTTGTCGGGGAGGTGCGGCAGTAAAATAAACTAATTCCAACATTATTAGTTAATTTTACCACCACATCTCCCAGTCAAGCACTGTAGTGCAGTGTCATTCATGACTCAAAATTTTTAAAACTCTGGTTGTAAACACGAATATCCCCATCAACAGAAGAGGGTGATTAAAACTCCGGGCATAACAACCTTCTTATTACATTCAAGCAAAGTAAAATCATGGCATGGGACTAGCAGCAAAACACTAACAGCATGCAAGCAAGTCACTTCTCTCGGTCACTTTCATTAGATACGGGCTGGCAAGACGATGGCTCTACTGAAAACAACATTGTAAAGCTGTAAATGAGCACAACCGCCCGGCATACACTAATGTATATGGAATGTACATTATACAGTGACAGACTTGTAAATCTTCTGAAAATGTAGATTAAATTATATTTTCTGCACAGAGCCCATGTTTAAGTATTCCAGAAATACTGTACCATGATGAATTCAACATGAGAGAGCAAAATAGATATGGCAACTTGAAGACCCATTACTGGGTCTAATATTTGGCCTCATGTGAAGTGGAACTAAGGCTCACATTTACCAAGGGTTAAATGAGGTCTCACTTGACCCTAAGACTATTCATTCAAAAAGACGAATACAATACATACTATTACATTAGGAAAGATACATACACCGTATAAAACTTACACTGTAACACATACGTAATTTGAATAAGTTCCTACAAATAATAATATAAAAGACCTATCTGACAAATGCCTTATCATCCACTATGAGTTTTTCATATAAAACTAATCTAATACACTCAATAAAAATTGTAATCTTCGAGAAATGTGTGCCCTAACAGCTCCTAATGAAAAGTCTGACATTAAATACACAAATACCTGCACTATCCAGGACTGTAAAAAAATACAAATATCAAGAACATCATGTACTTGTTACTAATTTCAATTGTTTTTGTTTTTTGTAGGCAATCTCTTCAAAACATGTACATGGAGAGCAACATGCAATGCCCTCAAAGCAATTTCCTGGATTACCAGAGCCAAATATTTGTGTCCATTGGCAAGCAGAACCATCCTTCTGGATGCAAACTTTTCCATCATCATGAGTTTGAGTGTTGCAGACCTTATCATGAGTTTGAGTGTTGCAGACCTTGTAAAATCGGAGACAATCATACTTGAACATCAATATACACTCTTGTGCACCTCGATTCCATTCACAAACAATAAACGTATGGCAAGGAGATTCTAACTCCTCATTACTAATAAAACTATTCCTGCTGCGGCGAGTCAGTTGTGTGTACAATGGGTGACGAGATCAGAGATAACGAGCATTATGCAGGTTTTCTGCAAGAATTTATCGAGCATTATGCAGGGTTTTCTGTGAGAACTTTATTATTCTTCCCAGTGAAACTGATGGAAAGTATAGTCTCAGGGAAGTATTACCTACAGTACCCATAATTCACGACAAACTGATCCCGTCACACTTGATCACAGTCAACAGGTGGTAGTTATGTTGACTAGTGTGCTGCACCCTGCCCCCGTTGATAGAACAACCCTCTGCCATTACCCAACAAAATACTTGGGGGACAATAAAGACGACATCCTCTCAAGATATTAAGAGGAATAATCATACAGAGGGCTGGTGTGGTGGGTTGGGGGAGGGCAAATTAACACACTCCAGAAAAAATTATCATCTACAGAAAACATGTCATGACATTCACCACGTCAGTAACAGAATGCCACTATTTTGATTAACAAATCAGGTGAACAATGGACAATGGATTACACAATGAGAACTGAGAAAACAATGTTGACAAAGTTGGGTAGTGGAGAATACATAAATTATGGTGAGTCAGTTTGACTCTTTCTTGTACTGGAAATCATCACTATTGTAAAAAAAAAAGTGCAATACTACTCTAAACTTTCAATATAAATGTGGTTAAAATAAACAGATCTATTCTGTATTTGAACATTTTTCAAACTAATAAAAACATTTTAAAACAAACCTCTAATCTCAGGAGGAACTAAATGAGATATCATGACAATGAGAGGATCAAACAAGAAAAATTCAGCTTTGTGATAATGAGAATGATCAACTAAAGTTACTGTAGAAGTGTTCTGGAGCGTGCGCAGACTTATCACTAAACCGCAGCAGGAGCTAACCGTCAGTTCCATTTTGCTTTCTGTGCGTAGATGTCAGCTCGCAGGTTCTGAGCAAAGCAGATGCCGAGGATCTGGAAGTAAAGGAGGAAGTAAATGGACAGTAAACAGACTAGGGGAAAAAACTACAAGCACAGACCCTTAAATACGGACCTCTGACAACCAATATTTTCTTCCCTGAGTTAGATTAATTTTCTTTCCTTGGTTCATCCAGGTGAAGTCAAATTTTACTTATGCACATTCACTTAAATTCAGTTGAAAGTTTGTTTCATTCCATAACTAACAAAATCAGAAAATATCGTTGTACAGTAAGTCCTCGTATAACGTCGCCCTTCTTAACGTTGTTTCGGTACTATGTCGCTACTCTTTAGATACCAATAATTCGTTTAACGTCCCGACGACTCAATTTAACATCATTTTTGCGTCATCACGGACTACTTTTTACAGTGCGTCACCCTCTCGTCTGGCCGCGTTAACTCTCACTAGCAGAACATCATAGCATCCCCAAGCGACGCCAAGCCAGTCTTTGTTACGCTTCCACATCATTCGTGTGTGCTTAAGTGTTTTTGCTCTAAATCCTGTATTCTAACCATTCGAAATGGTTTCCAAGCGCCCATCAAGTACTACTGACGCTAGTGTTGTGAAGAAGCAACATAAGACCATTAGCCTTGCTACGAAAATGGAGGTTTTAAACCGGTAGGAGGAGCCACCATGCTGGGTCTCAGTGACTCACCCTCCTCCGCTCCACTACCCACCACACACTCGCTCCACCACCTCCGTCCATCAGTGAGTACAATACAAAATTATTTCATTTATTTATATATATACTATTTTCTATAAAAATGCCATTGAATTTCTGTATATGTAATGTATTTCATGGGGCAAAGGGAGGCTCAGAAACATAAGTCCTGTACTTTATCTATTTCTTATGGGGAAAATTTATCTGCTTAACGTTGTTTCATATAACGTCGTGTTTTCAGGAACAAAACCTCAATGTTAAGCGAGGACTTACTGTACAGGTATACCTCGATAACCGACGCATAAGTGGACTGCGAAAAATCAACAGTTTTCGAAGAGGGAAGGGACCAGCCACCCCCCAAAATTCACATCTACCCTTGATATGTCTCTGTCGTTCAGACTGTCAAGCAAGAAAAAGGTAGACATATAAAACAAGCATAATAAGCATTAATAAAGAAATGTAAGCATAAATTGAGATTGATATTCACCAGTGTTGAAGCATTGGGTCCACGTAGAGTCGTCATTCCTCGTATATTCTATTACAGTAGTACCCCGATTTACGCGGTCAATTGAACCCATGGGGTACCGCGGAAAGTGAACAACAGAACATATGGGATTAATTCCAATAGAGACTGGCCCGACCCCCAAACTCCACTTTTTCCGACACAATACCTATGTTGTAGTAAAAATAACATCTTAATTTTATGATGGTATGCTCACACAATTAATATTTAAGAGAAATACAGTCGCCAGGTTAATGTCCATTCAAATAATGGATTCAAATCCCTCCCCCCCCCGCCCTCATCCCAGCTCACTAGCTCCTACCTCTCTGAGAAATGTTTGGGTGAAAACACTAGATTTTAACATTTAGTAATAAATAATACCTGAGACTAAAGTTAGGATAATATAATTGACATTTCTGGATTCCTTGCAGGTCAGGGAATATTTTGAATGTAAACTTCATATATTTTGCACAAACGATAAAATATTTGCTTTGTGTAAACCAAATTATTACATTAGATCTAAAATTTGTATGTCTAATGCAAAATCCATGATGTTTATATTCAAAATGATCATCATATTGTAAGAATTCCAGCAATGTAAATTATATTCTGGCCGGGTAATTTGTATGAATTTTATGAGCTAAATAAAAAATAAAAATAAATTTTACTTCACTACATATATGAGTAGATGCACCAAGGAAAGTGAAAGTCCGGTTCTCGCAAGGTACCACGTAAATGAGAAATCGCGGAAAATGAAGAAAGTGAAACCGAAACCGTGTAAAGTGGGGTAATACTGTGTTTGAAATATTATATCATTTATGAAGAAACATACACCTAAGAGGCTGATCATATGAGAATATAGTAATGAATACTGTATATAACAAGAATCTGGCAAATGTGACATGGCCAGTCACTCCCCCCCCCCTCCTTTATGAGGGAGGGGGGGGAGTGATGAGGGAACAGGATTTCCATGTGATTTTGCTTGTCTTTTATTTTGAAGTCAAATTATATAATGAATCATATTTTGTTCTATTATTTAACACTGTATGCTATATTATGTATTATGAAACATACACCATAATAGGCTGACCATAAGAGAACACTGTACAATAATTATATAACATTGAACTTGAGATTGTGACATGGCCAGTCCCACACATCAAGTGTCATCACATATCTATTAGCTCTCGTTTGGCCTAAATCAAATCCAACTACTGTATATATACTCTACTTGCAGCACTAGCCATCGTTTATGGATTAAACAGAAGAGGAAGTATTGCCGGGGCATTTAGGCATGATTGCACAACACACCTAACACACAAAGTCAAAGAGAAAGAAGAAAATAAAAGATTAAGAAGAAAAGAGAAGAGATGGATGATCCCAGGAGAAAAAATTTAAACTGACCCAGGAACTAGAGAAATTGAAAAATTCTAAAAACTAGTTTGGTTTTAGTCCCAAGGGTCCTGAATTTAAGGGTCTATACCTGCATTTCTATATATCTCAAATAAAAAGAAGTTAGAATAAATTGATTCAAAGGTTTAATTATTCACTGATACCTGTATATGCTTTGTGTTTCATGTGAAGAATATTAAAAATTAGTTTTTTCAAATTTCAAAAAAAAGGAAGAAAAAGAGCCATATAACAGACCCTACCTCATTAAAGCATAAGACTTAATAATACTATGTAAAAATTCCTGCAGACAATCTTTGGATGGTTTTCGATAGCCTGGGAGAATTATCAGGTTGCAACGAATTCATCAGAGAAAAAAGTGCACCAATTGAAGACCTCATATCCCCTAATTATCTAAACCACTGAGATATGGATTAATCTTTCACTAAACAGGCATTAAGAAGTACTTCCCTACAGACAGGTAGCATTTAAAATTTGAACATCCTCATATCCTGTAAAGCATCTTAAAAGGTCAAACTGGATTTTACTTAAACAAAATTTCTTACTTTTAAAGGAAAATACCAGAGTACTACATGCAACATTACTGTATCATGGTTTCAACAAGTGGTTGTGGAGAAGATGCAATCAAAAAGTTAATTAGCAGACATACATACAGTACTTACAGAGGAAATACCTGTAGAAGGATTACATCCCCACTCTTCAAATTAAAGGAATAAAAACCCTACATTTCAGTAATAGGTCAAGGCAGATCTACGAAGACTCACCTGGTATATTGCCGGCATATGAGACGCACTTTTTCCCACAAAAAAAAAATATATATAAAAGCCTGTCTCTTATGCAAACTGTGTTACCGAATAATGCTGGAAAAGGGATGGCCATTTTCTACATTTAGATATGCCCAGGGTAACATGCAGTTCCCTAATGAACCCCAAATACAGTATACACATTCATATTTTGTTACTGTACTATAACAAATTTAAAATACTGAAAAACAGAAAAAATATAAAAAAGATGTAAAGTACCACCTCCATGGTAAGTCAAAAGACTGAAGCAAACTTACTACTACTTTCCCCAGCATTGATATGCCATACCACCTACCATTCTTATGTTATATAATACTTGTGCTACATCAAGCAACATTTGTATACAGTACTATCAAGATAAAAAAAAATTAATGAACCTAAAACCATTAAGGAAATGCTAAATGAATTTTCAACACAATCATCATTTGCACAGATGCACAACCAAAACAAAACATTGGAAGCTAGCACAGCTGGTCAGGTTGATTGGAGTGATATTGTCCTTATTTACCCTTAACTTTACATTTTTCCTTTAAGGATGATAAATAAAACCTTTATGCTATTTTTGTTTTCCTTTTTCCTGCTACCTATGTATGGTACAGTACTAAAACTTATATTCTAGGCATATAATCCACAATAACAAAAGCATATAAATAGCCTAAGGAGAGCATAAAAAAAAACAATAATAATACAAGTTCATGAATACACATTGCATCAGTCTCAAGGACGCTGGTTGGTTGGTTGGGACGCTGCCTCTGCCTACCCCCTAGCAACCGGGCTCCATTACTCTGCTCCCCAGCTCAGCGCGCTAATTCTCACTCACATATGAAAATTTTTTTATTCCCTTATGTTTTTGGTCTCCTGATAATTATTTCTTTAATTTTTTTTGCACATTCTGTATGTAGGATTGTGTATGCACATTATGTAACTGTATAAAAAAATAAATAAATAAAGGAAGTCACGTACTGTACTGGATATCTACCCGAAATTAGAAAATGAAAAGTACGTAACCACAACATAGCTCACAGCTCAGCTTGGTATGGAGAGGGCCTGGGGATGTGGCTACAATAACTAGTCCAACATGCCAACAATGCCACCAGTGATGTTAACAGATGCAAATGAAAAGAAAATTATCAGTACCTGTAAATCTATCATTTGCATCAGGTATTTAGAAATTTAAAGTGGCATATACAATGAATGACGTTCTGTTCATGTAGCAACATAAAGATAGAATCTAGGGGTATGGTTGGCAAGCCCAGGACAAAGAGTCAGCTTACTGGTAAGGATAGCCTACCACGAGCATGTACTAGGTAGCTATTCTTTACCATAAATGACCCACGAAAATGTGTGAATATTATTATACATCCAGAACTTATGATTACCTATTTTATTCCAGCATATACAGTAATGTATTTACCAGTACTATATATGCACAAAATCTAATGTTTTTCATCTAAAAACACTTTAAAATCACTTTCAATTCATGCTTGATGAATTGTACTTAAAAAAAATTAAAAATAATCCTTGGAATACAGTATTACCCCGCCTAACGCGGTTTCACTTAACGCGTTTTATCATATACGCGGCGCCTCGCCAGAGCTGAACTTTCACTTAACACGGATTTTTTCCACATATACGCGGCGAGTGTCCGGCTCGAGACGCTATTTTTAGATTTGCCCCACCCACCACCCTGCCTGACTGCCTGTTTTAACTCATAAAATTCATACAAATTACCCGGCCAGAATATAATTTACATTGCTGGAATTCTTATAATTTGGTGATCATTTTGAATATAAACATCATATATTTTGCATTAGACATACAAATTTTAGATAAAAAATTTTCTCAGACTAACTGTTATCTTTTGTGCAAAATATATGACATTTATATTCAAAATATTCCTGGTCTTACAAGGAATCCAGCAATGTCAATTGTATTATCCTAACTTTAGTTTGAGGTATTATTTATTAAAATTTAGTGGTTTTCCCCCAAAAATTTCTCAGAGAGGAAAGAGCCAGCAGTGTAGTGTGAGAAGAGGGGGAGGGAGTTGAGTCCATTATTTGAATGGACATTAACTTGGCGACTGTATTTCTCTATTTCTCTTAAGTATTAATTGTGTGCATGTACCATCATAAAATTAAGATGTTATTTTTACTACAACATAGGTATGTGCCTTCAAAAAGTGGAGTTTGGGGGTCGGGCCGGTTTCTATTGGAATTAATCCCATATGTTCTGTTGTTCACTTAACGCGGATTTCACTTAACACGGGACCCTCTGGGTTCTATTGACCGCGTTAAGTGGGGTACAACTGTATAGGGATGCATCTTATATGCCGGCAAATACTGTACTTAAGAAATGTGGTGGCAGGACTAATGTTCAATTAGAAGAAGAAACATCCAATGCTTTTTCATATAATATACTATACTGTACTGTACAGTAAACCCTTGATAACTCGTCATTTGATATCTCGGAATTTTGTATAAATCAGCAAGTACAGTAGCTAAAACAACTACAGTGTCTGTGCTTACTTTGTGGAAAACAATACGAGACCATGGACGATAAATTTTGGTATATGAGGGCTGTCACTAGTCACCCGTAAAATTTTGGAGCATATCGACCCCCACCTGCACAGATAGTTGTTTTAGCTACTGTACATGGTCTCGGAATTTATTATAAAATAACTCGGGAAATTCAGAGCTATATAAAATCATCTGGGAAAATCTCGACATATTAGGCGTGTGGGTAACACTCGCTGTGCCGCGCTCCATGCTTGGTCAGTCTAATGTTGTTGTTGTTGTGGTCGGGTGTATGCCGACTCATTCCACCCAGCACATGGATGTGGGAAGGGAGGATGCTCTCGCAACCCAATATTTTGGGTACAAAGTACTATACATTGCACCACAGAGTATCTAGGGCACCAGAATTAATATTCAGCACTCCTGGTAAAATTTGCTTCTTGCCATACTAACCCATTAACACCCAACAACCTCCACCATTCATGTCAGGCCACCCAAAGTATGCAGAACGTCTCCTCTATTATGGTACATCCAATGTCAAAGATTTTATTAAATTTACAGTGCAATTCATTTTATATGAATTCCAACTACTGTATTTGATTCTTCCAGGTATCCCAACTTTGTCCCCTTTGGTAAAAATTTAAATTTAGTCCAATAATCCAAAAGCAACTGAAGTCATTTATTCGAGTCTAACACCAGTAACGATATAAGAGCACATATTTTATGTACAAAAAAAATAGCTCCTTCCACATTCAAACCATCATCAAAGTGATGCCACAATTCAGCCAGGCAGTCAACCACCTGCCCGAGACATATGTATGTATGTATGTATGTATGTGTGTGTGTGTGTGTGTGTGTGTGTGTGTGTGTGTGTGTGTGTGTGTGTGTGTGTGTGTGTGTGTGTGCCGTGACGTCACATGGGAGGGAGGGAGGCGGGTGAGTCAGCCACACAGTACAAATCACCGGGTGGCCTTCACATATGTTCACCTTCCACACACACACACACACACCCATGCTCTTCTTTTTTCTCATTTTATAGTTTCATATTATACCCAGTATTTTCTTTATTTCTAAGCCATATGAGAGTATTTTAATTTATACTCTTTTGTTCTGTAATAAAGAAAACGGTTTTACTAGGGTGGACTAATATCCTGAGTGATATACGTTACGTGTTTATTTACATACTGTACAGCTTGCCCTTCAAATTTGTGGATTTTTAATTTGCAGACCTTGATTATTCGCGGATGACACCCTGGATGTACCCAAGAATGTCTAAGGGTAATTTTAAAGTTACTGGCATTTTTGTAGCCAGGACAGGGAGCCACTCGTTCTAGAGACAGTAATTTCCTTTGCCTGTATTGTATATACAGTTTGTGTGTAGACACACTCACACAAAACACATTCAAATTAATAATAATGTTTTGTGAGCGCACAAACGTGCACGCACACACACACACATGTATAATACAGATAAAAGAAATAATTGTCTCAAGGGCAAACATATAAAGGGAATATACATTTCTTTGTACACAAGTTAAAATGTACCCCCCCCCCCCCCCCGGGTTAGCAAATGTTATTTGCGGATTTGGCGATTCGCGGCCATTTTCAGAATCTAATCCCCGCAAATTTGAAGGGCATGATGTACTGTACTTAGATTTTAATTACGTATACGTAGAGAAAATTATTTTTGCTAAAATTTATTCTTTATTTTTGTACAAGTGACCAAATTACGATAGTATACGTAAGTGCCGCACTGTTTATTGATTATATAGCATTTCCCCTCCATCAGCTGCATCACCTACCATGCATCTGTGTCAACTACTACAATGCTTCATTCTTCAACTGCAGTGATGGTAAGTGTTATTTTTTTAAATTAGTAATTACATGTACACAAACATGGGCCGATAATTTTTTACTACATTTTTGTTGGGGGTGGGGGATGCCTCGATAATTTGGTATTTGGGATAATTCGGTAAGGTCAGAGCCCCATACATGCCGAGTTATCAAGGTTTTACTGTAGCTACCAGTGGGTACCTGGTAAAGTGTTTCTTGGATAAGACACAAAGTACACATGGTACAGTGCAGTAAATCCTCTATTTACTGTACAATAAGGATGTGTTCCTGGACAACATGATGTTAGGCAAATCAACATAAATCAAACACTATTTTACTACAGTAATAACAAAGACAAGTACAGCCTGTATTTAAGACACTCTAAGGGACATCTTTTGATTGTCAAAATTTGCATCTGGCCTTTGACTTACCTGCAAGAAGGCCACTCCTACTGCTACACCCGCAACAAAGAGCAGGTTTCTTTCTAACCACTCCTCTCCTGCTTGTAAACAGCCTTTTTCATATATATGTGATGCGTCGAGTCGCTGAAGCAGAAGGGAGTGCAAATGATAATACAGCCACTATTACCTTTGATTACAATTTAAAGTGTAACTAAATATTGTCCATGCAAATTCCATATAAGAATTACAAGCTGAGAATCTACACTGTGAGTGGAACATTAAACCATTGACTTAACCGTGCAATATGAGTTTATAAAAGACTAAGGATCTTAAAGGTTAAATGCATGCAGATTACTATGAAGCCTCTGTGAAAAGTGTAATCCAAACTCCCAGTAGATTGTATGAACTTGACAGTATGCAAATGTGATACACTGGGACATGTATATATAAAAAATAAGATTTTACAAAGCCAATGATTTATACTTGTATGTGAGTGCAAGCATGCCCTTTATCAATATCTACCATTTATATGAAAGTCCATTGAAGAAACACAATATAAAATCATGCCACTTACAGCAAGCTCTACCATCATGCAGAAGATTAGATTGTTAAATATCGTGAGTGGTCAGTGGACTCCCAGCCACCGCCTACCTGCAGCACCGCCACCCCCACTGCTACCCCTGCTACAGGCACTAGGTTCGACTCTATCCATTCTTCACCCGCTCGTAGACATCCACGATCGTAAATAACCAGGGAGCGATCGCCATGCTGTGGAGCCCATATGTCCCAACACCCATGATAGTTAATACTCGTTTATCAGCAAAACTAAGTGAGTTTATTTATAATACCCAATGTAATGTTGCAGGATATAAACAATAACTATAAAATTTACATTGTAATCCTGCACTGTGTCCTTTAATTGTTAAGAGTGTAATTGATTATTCCATTTTCTGTATCATCACATGTCCAATTAAACCCCAACAGCCTCAGTCATCAAACAAGATTTAAAAATAGCCAGTGTTATGAGTCTACAACACAGTAATATAAGCCATTTTATTTTCAAGGAAATACTGTACAAAAAAATGAACATTTTTCATCCCATCAGCCTGCCTCAGGATGGTGTGGCATCTTCCAAAACAAGATACACAAGCTTTAGAACTGAGCGTATATACAATAAGCTTTCCGAATATATCACATAAAATATTGACATGCCCTGAGATTAAATTTCCATTTCTATTTCATAGGCTCACACACACATATCCAGTACAGTCATTTCTGCTACAACGCGATAGTTGCGTTCTTGTGAAACCTAGCGCTATAGAAATTTGTGCAATAAAAATAACAGGGCTTCTGGAGAAAATAGGGTTAGGTGCAGATTACCCCCTGATGATCTAAAACTGAGAATATTCTACCTTCTACCACAGCACATATGACGGTACAGCCAATCCAAAAAGTATCAAGACCTCGGAGTCTGATGGAACAGAAAATGAACGATAACCTCAGACACGTTCATGTGTCCGTTGGGCCGGTCTTCACCCACTGTTTCATATTCTTTTGGACACCTGGGGTCTCAAAATTATTTTGGATTGGCTGTACAGGCAGAAAATTAAAATTTAGCGCTGTACTTTACTGTGTCATAAACTCATAACACTGAAGCCACCTATTACATCATGCCTCTTAAAGCAACCCCTGAAAATCCCATCACCATCACAAGTTACCTGCAATATGAACAATATATGTATGAATTAAGCAAAGAAAATACACCAGTATATACTGTATATATATATGTATACCTGTATACAGTACTGTATATACAGTACAGTATGCCATAATTTACAGATTCTGAAAATTTTAGAATACTGTATATACAGTAAAGCCTCGTTGCTGTATGGTGATAGGAACCATAGTACACTGTACAAAACTATGTCCACATTCTAATTGGTAAACTCTCTTTTACAGTTATACTCCTCGGTTAACACGATAGCTACGTTCCTAAAAATGATTAAGTTTAGTGAAAATGTGTCGAGTAAAAATAATTATCCAAAAGAAAAACATGTAAAAGGTGAGGGCTGTGTGTTTGAGAACTGTGAAACAAATATTAATGTCTTCAGTGTTTAGTACAGTACTGTATGTCTGCAGAGAATAAATAAAATAAATATGATCAATGCAAATAAAATAAAATTTCAAAACCCCAAAATCCAAAGATCCACAATGCTCAAGAACCCACATGGTTTCAGATTTAAAGTGGGCGCCAAGATTTGAGAATGAGTTTGCCCACTCCATGTCCTGCTGTCACTCCTGTGTGTGGCTGTGTACATGGTGTGGTATTCATTATCAATTCTCACAAAAAATTTTGGTAGCCTTTGTATAGAGACCTGACCAGCTGCATGTGTGATTGGTGTCTCAGTGTGGAGAGTGGCTTCAGGCTGTTGACAGTCTTTTGGTAGTCAGCATTTGAACAGCTTCCTTCTCATACTGCTCAATTAATTCCATTTTTGCTTTTTACCAAAAGAGCTATCCATTGCTTTTTGGTTACAGATGCACTTTTGTACCTTAATGCTCACTTTACATTCGTGATTATTAAAGGTGCCACTGGTAAATCTCTAAAAACAAAGGTTAGCTACAAACATGTGAGGTGACAGGGTCAGAATTGATTACTGTTGTGGCGAGTTTGGGGACTCAAACTTTGTCCAGGATAGAACCACAATATGTCATGTACTGACTGTGTTAAACTGGAAACAAATCATGTTTTGTGAAAGTGTTCCCTAATTGGTAAATGGTGTCAAAACAAATGTTAACCGAGGAATACCTGTACAGTATTACTATATACCTATCAGTTAACCCTCTTTTATCATTACATCCTTACTGGAAAAACCTGTTTCACTTCATCACACTTGCAAGGAAATGTTTTGTTTCTATGGATTAAGGAATAGAGTTATCAGTCCACAAAATAAACATTCTCTCAAATGACATCAACATTTACCCTTCTTATAGTAATTACTACAACAGTACAGTAAAAACCCTGAGTACTGGACACCCGAGTAATGCCAATAAGAACACATCACCAATAAACGCTCAGTTCCCGAGATAATATAGAAATTTGGAACTTTGAATTTACTGACAGCATATCATAAGGGTGATTCACTTTATCTCCATTGATATTATATCCCATACACTCGCATAATCTTCACTTTATAACACACGTTGCCAGGCAGCTGTGGCCTTGAGTTGGCTACGCATGTTGCCACTGATTCATGTAATAAAACTGTAAACACAGTGGGAAAATAATTTAGTACACTAATGTGACTTAGAAATAAAGGATACATTTTGTATGTCGTGCTGTATACTCGTTCACAACCAATCTCATATATTGTATATAGTTTGACCCCTGATTTTTTAGTAAATAAGCCTGAGTTTTTCATATATCTCTTGTATAATTCAACCCTAGCTTTTGAGAAATATTAGGTATAGTCCTAGACATAATTTGTAGCAAGACACCGGATTCACAGCAAAGCATCTTAGCCACGACCACCACCACAACAGCTGACACTATGAATAGTGTTACCAACTCTGAAACTGAATTCCCACAAGTTACTAACTCCAATGAGGAAGATGATAAAATAATATTTACCAGTATACTGTAAATGTGAGGAATAAATAAAAACAATACCAATAAATAAAATAAAACCTGTAGTACTGGAATCTATGGAACAGTTCAGTACAGTTTATAAATTTTGTTATATACAAGTTCGGTATAGAGAGGTAACACTGTCTATCTCAAGAACGATTATTTTAATTGAACTAATTTATTATGAGCATAAATAAGCCAACCTGTGTTAGTGTAATATGCTGCCTGTTGTTTTGAACAGTTGTGCCTCCCTGCTGACATGGACATCCGAATAATGGATTCCAACTGATTAACGACATTGCGGTGCCTTAATTAGTCCAGTACAGTACTTGGGGTTTTTACTGTATACTATGTGATATAAAAATCTGATTTAACATATTCTGTACCTCAAAATAAACTATAAAAAAGTCTGCCAACTGATGAGCATCATTTTCAGTTATATAGAGACAAATTACCCAATATATATTCATTATCTTTGCTTCTCACCAATTTTCATAAAATGGATCAAGATATATTATATAGAAACCTTAAGGAAAGAGACAATTAATGAGGGAGAATGGTATAAAAATGAGAGAACAGCATAAAATAACCAGAGAGAACTGAGACAACAATTGGAACTACGTATTCAAATATACCAACTCAATAATTGAATACATTTATGAAACAATATATTATACCAGCAACATTAAATATTTCATTATACTCACATAGTCTTGCTTTCTCACATCATAACCACACTGTTTGTTCTTTATTATTTCCTGAAAAAGAAGAATGTAATGTTTACCAAGCAGAGATGGTCACTGGTGGATATGTCTAGGAAGAGTGAGACACTGTTGAGACCAAACGATAATCATCTATGAACCTCGATTAAAACAATAAACTGGCCCACCAACTACCCAAAATGCTACTGTACACAAAGAAAGCATCATATCTAAGTAACAAGATAGATAATATAATGAATTACAATGCAACCTCGTCCAAAAATATAATGAGACCATATTGATTTGCATCTCAGACAGCATTGTTATTGTGTTATCTCAGTAATACATTTAATTAAACATACAGTTCATTCATTCATAATAATTATTTTCTTTTAGAGTTTGGGATAGCAAACCACCAAGTGTTAGATTATTAACATCAGTAATGCCAAATCATGACTGACTACATTTCAGAAGTATGTATGCATCTATTCTAATCATATTACAGGAAACCTTCTTTAATTCTATCAAACCTATCACAAAAGCATTATCATATCCAGTACTGAGTATAACTTGTATTTCCAAAGCATTAAAAAACCCTGATCCAGAACCTAATCTTGAAGAATTCTGGTGTATGTATCTAGCTGCAATGTGAAAAGGAAGAGCAGTCCTGCAGGTAAATTGATATACATTCTCTCACTTAAGTGAATGCCTTTATTCTAAGAACTTTCACTTAACACAATTTAAGCTAATAAAAATAATGAAGAAACCCCAAACTAAAACTAGATATTTCAGTAAGCATTATTTATGATACCTTAATCTTGTAATGAATACAATTAACACACAACACTTAATGAAATGAAGCTGTTCTCTTAAAAACATCTTCCTATAATGACTAAAATTTTTGCATTCGCATTATTACCTGTGTAATTTCTTTACACTGATGGTACAAAGTCTTCACCTACATTAGCTTTTTGTTTACAGCATGAGAATGGGACTCCGCAGGCCTCCCTAGAGCCAACAGCCTCCGAAGAACAATTAAAATAAACGTTACGGTCCCAGTCCTTGGGGCCCTCAATGCCACAACACTCTAACTGGAATTAAGAATAAAATGGATTAATAATCTGAGTCATCCAGAGGTGTTTCAACAGCTGAACAACCATCTGCTAATGTATCAACAAGTGATCCCCACAAAGTGTTGTCACAATGTTAAATATGATCACAGGTTACTAAAATGTAAACTCAGTCAACTGATAATGGACAGAAAATATTTCTTAACGGGTAACTGCAAACTTATCAAAACTATGTTCACAATTGGAGAAATTATTAAATAAGTAAAGAAGTTTCATGGACAGGAACTCTCTGATAGCTGGAATTGAAATTTTCTGAGGGGCACATTTTCCAGAAAAATCAGATAAAATTTTCCTGACACCCGGAAAATTCAGAGGATGGGTTTTCCGGGTTTGAGGGATGATGTAATGGGAAATTTCTGGAACTTCCAAGAAAATTTTTCCGTTACCCGGAAAATTCCGGGGATGAGGGTTTTTCCAGCTTTGAGAGAGTCGTCTTGTTACCCAGAAGTGCTCTGCACCATTTGTTCCGGCTAATGGAGATATCACAGTAAAGCTTCGAATAATGACGGTAATGTGTCCTCCAATATCACAGTGAAAGGTGAATCCTCGTATCATGAATCATTAATTATAACATTAAAATAAAGCAATAATAATGAGATACGTTCCAAAGTCTGACCTTTTCATATCTTTTGTGTGGCCTTTTACCCTCTTTTACCCCCAAAACAATAAAATTACTACTGAAAATGCAAACTATATTCTTTAAATAATGTTTATGAATGCACCTTATAAAATGTAAATCAATAATAATATGGTCACACAAGAGGAGATGGGATGCCATTGTTTTTGTTATTGTTTACACCCGTGACAATGGTTCTACATAAGAAACTGAAGAAAATAAGACCCTGGTTGTAGCTGCAGTAAAATTAAAGTAAAAAAATTAATATACAGTATATGTTTTAAGTAATGTTAATAAATGGAACATTAGAAGTAGCTAACCACTATCGGCAAAAAAAAAATATGAGACGTATTGGGAATGCCAACGTATGTAATTGCATACACATGAAAACATATCGCCATTTCTCAACATACGAATATGAAAGCAACACTTATTACTGTTCATATATGTTTTAAATAATACTTACAAATGTAAAAAAATAAATTAAACTCACCAGTGGTGGTAAAGTCTAAAACATAAGGACAACCAATGTTGTGTGAGTTTTTACTCAGATGACAAAGTAATCAGGTTCAACTCTGGCTGAAGCTGTAGCTTTCCATAAAGATATCATAGCTGTTGTTGAAACTGTTACTGAACCTGAAGTTGTTGCTGAAGCTGCTTATGATGCTGAATTTGATGGTTTAAGCCTTCGAATAACAAAGCTGTCAAAAGAACCTTGTGCAGCTGCTTTCTTTTCTCATTATATATCTTTATGTAGACGTCATATGCGTTTTTCACGTCCCTGTAATTTTAATGCTTTGTTCTGTTTAATGTATCCACTTCAGAAAATATGTTTATTGCTTGCTCCATATAATATTCACAGACCTCTCGCCTTTTTCATATTGTTTTAACACATCTAGTTTCTCGGCTAAGCTTAAACACTTTCTTTTAGCTTTTGAACCAGCACTACCATCACTGGTTCTCTTGCTCATGTTGAATAGGGACACAAAAATCCCGTAAGAAACCTGAGAAAGTTTTTCTCCTTTGCCTGTTCAGATGCGTGAAACAAAAGGCCCACCAGCTGCGACTGTTTATACTAGTGATGCTGGCGTCACCACTCACAACTTCACAATCCTGGCAGCCCCCTAGCGCAAGGCATGGTTTTTTTTATTTGTATAATACGTATCAGGATTCAGTTATTATTTACATGAAAAATTAATTTTATTTTATTTTTTATTCTATTTCCGTCATAAATACGAAGAAAATAAAGGTGTAAATTGAATTGGGACCTAATTTTACCAGGGTCTTAAAATATGAAACATCGTTGGTAGAACCATCGTTATCGAAGGCTTTCCTGTTGCTGAAATTGAAATCAGCCCAGAATTTTTCTGGAATATTTTTAATCCCGGGTCTGTGAACGAGTCTCCGGAAAATATCAAGATTTTTTTTCCAGGTCTGGGAACAAATTTCAAGGATGAATAATGCCCAATTTGTGGACAAATTATGGAGAAAATTCCAGAAAATCTCTCAAATATTTTGTCCCGGGTGTGGGGCCAAAAGTTTCAGAAGCTCCAAAAGGTTGCATCATGCTTCCCCGTGTCCTCACGTACTGTATGCATGGGTAGGAAGACTGTCTGGGTAACTTGGGCCATAAGCTTGTGAAATGCAATAGGCTAATGCTGTCATGTGACTGCATGGGATGCCTGTGACAGGCTGATGCATCTCCCAGCTTATTTCCTACATAAAATAATTAAAGACTTACATTAATAAAAATACACCTACATATGACAACTAAGAACCTTCACAGAATAATCAAACGTATACATTAGAGCCACTAATTTTCTCTTTCATGACATAACTATAGAATCTGTCTTCCATCTAAAAATTATACTAGTAAAAAAATTAACATTTTCCCACCAAACAAGTCTAAATTTCTAATAATATACAGTAGTATAATATCTACTTTATTACTCAAAATAATGTACAGCATATTTTTGAAACTCACCCATTTCTCTTGTATCCAGTCAATAAGATTCTGCTGGTCTGGGTCATCACGGTAATGGACAATGAATGCTTGGAACCCATTGGTAGCTTGGGATTTTATCTGAAAATTAGTAAAGAACCTTTCAATACTGTAATGAAGATTATGTGTGTCTGTTAGCATCCAAGTTTTACATACTGTAATGTTACCGCATCTTATGGGACATGAGATGCAGTAGGAGGAAAAGGAGAGAGGGAGAGAGAGATGAGGGTTGTATTTTGAAGCGCCCATTTTCTATAAATTTTTAGAAAATTTTCCAGAACGTACCTGTAAAATTCCAGGGATGGGGGAGATTTTTCCGGGTTCGAGAGATGATGTAATGCACAATGTCTGGAACTACCAAGAACATATTTCCATTACCCGGAAAATTCAGGGGATGAGGGACTTTTTTCCGGACTTGAGAGAGTCATCCTGTTACCCGGAAATCTCTCATTCCCAGAAGTGCTCTGCACCAATTGTTCCGGCTAATGGAGATATCACCATGAGCTTAACAGCCACTTGAGTCACTAAGCACAGTTAACACACTTGCAATACAGTACAAACACTAGGAATGCACGGTAGCAGAACACAACCGATGTAAATCATTGATATAACATTTAGCTGTCTATAATATGAAAGCAGGATCTGAGGCACTCAACACCCTGTGGAAGTGTGACTGGATCATTGGTTTTTATAGACATGGGCCTCACGGGACATTAACATTCTATCTATACCCCTTACTGACTTGATATTATGGGTTCATGATGGTCGTATCACACAATTTTTTTATGGCCTAAGATTCGGCACAGTACAGTACATGATTTGACTACAACTTTATGTGCACACGTACAGTTGGCTTCACTTTTGCATTTACCACCTAGCATTGCCAATGCTCTCTCTCCATTAGGTGTGAACCCTTAACTCTGAAATATGAATTCTAAGCTTTTGCTAGTGAGCGGGGAAGGGTGTGTCAGGGTAGGTGTCTTTCTGTGGAGGGGGGGGCAGTAGATACTATGGGTGAGTACATTAAGTATATATTAGTTGGGAGAGATTACAATGTAGGATAACGCTTTGGCAATACCAACGGGGTTTCCTCAGCTAATTAATACCCTCACTATGATGTAGTCTTATCTATTTTATTCTGGCTACCACCTGAGGAGTTTATTCAAACATAAAGCATTCATAATCCATTTGGTCATATATGCCCCCATTTGCAAAGGAACACCTTACTTAGAACATGATTTCATCCCCCTGTCATCCTATTGTAACTTTAGTATTTTCATCTGGCTAGGCAACCCATCGGTAATGTCAAAGCGTTATCCTACATTGTAATCTCTCCCAACTGATAAACACTTTTTGTCCTCATTCCTACTGTATAGTGCGTTTTTTCTCAGCTGAGAAAAGATGACCCGCCCCCTCCTCAAGAGTTACAGCCGATTGGCTGTTGCAAGCCTGTCCGATTTTGTCCTGAAGTACCATAATGATGTATTTCTAAATTAGTTTATTCATAATCGCTGGGATGACCGTTTCTGACGAGAAAGATGTTTAGCTAAATTATATAAAGATACATACATTCATTATTTCAAACATAAGCAATTAGAAAGTTTATCAGAAGTATTATACACGAATTAACTGTTAAACTCGGGTAGCAAATTCACACTTTCGGAGGAAGCATTTAATATATACTTATTTTTACACACAATAAGGCATACTAAGACAAATTACATATCAGTAATACTACATTATGAAAAAACAACACTCTAAAAGATCAGAATCACATTCAAATATTACATGACCCAACACACCCCTCCTCTCTCCCTTCCACTCACTAGCGAATGCTTCAAATTCACACTTCAGAGTTCACACCTCAAGTCAGAGAGAGGCTTAATTTAAGCAAGCTGAAATGAGAATGGTGAGATAGATTTGTAATGTGATAGAGGGTATTGAGAGCATTAGCAAGGTAGGCTGAGATTGTACAGGCATGTGGAGAGAATGAAAAAGACTGACTGGGTTGAGAGATGCACAAGTTTGAAAATGGAGGGGAGGGGAGCTAAGGGTAGGCCAAGAATGAAAAGAAGAGAGGCTGTATGAAATAACTTCATTATATAAGAACCTGATGAGTAGGGCTGCAAGAGAGGAGTGAGGAGTGCTAACATCAGATAATCATGGATAACCCATGCAAGTGTGGAAAATGGCCAGAGAATAATAATGATGATTTGTTTCTATGCAAAACAAAAATATTACTTCTACAAATAAACTTGCAATAGAAACATGACCAGTACAGTATTAATATGAAGAATAATATAGTAAGTATCCTATTAAGTAGTCTGTTGCTACACCAGAGAAAAGAATCCCTAGAAACTCACCCAATCCTTGAATATAAATCCTAGAATGCCCGCTGTCATCTCCAGGAGCAGCAAGATGGCCAGAAAGATAGCATACTGTGGACAAGTATATCACATGTTAACATTTACCAGCATGGGTTTTGATTCTCAAACTTTTCTATTACTGTGTATAAGAGAACATATCTAGTTTCAATTTATGTCTCAAGAGAATATTCCAACACCATTTAGGTTAGGTTACCACAAATTTGTCATAGTTTAGGACCCTGTGAGATGCATTTTACATGTTTGGTTATGAAGAAAACTCTACATACCTGTACTGTACATACAAACATTTGACAATCTGTCATAAAACCAAATGCTGTACTGTACTGTACCTGTAACAGCTTTTGTTGACAATACAGTACATTATTAGCATGTTTAAATACAGTAGTTAATAAATACTAGTTACACAGACCATTTGTTTAAAGACTAAGTCAACAAAAGTACTAATTCACTCTCACCTCTGAAATTCCTACATTACATCAAGAAAACTACACACTGGGCGTGACAAAGTGGTGTTTACAGTACAGTACCCCATGTCTTAAGCCTGTACAGAACACCTTGTGAGTACAGTAATGTTTACCTGGTGAGTAAAATTATATTATGCATCAACCATTTCTTTAACTTCCATTTATTTTTGTTTTCATCATTGACCTTTTTTACTAAACTGTACATAAGATTCATCATATGTTAGAGTACATCAGTCTTCTTTATTGTACAGGTATTTATCATTTTTCCCCTGCATGTACTGCACAGTAATTGTTGCCCCGTGTATCCCCCCTCCTCCCATTATAGTTTCTTAGGAATAAGGAAACTCGTAGAAAGATGGGGCAAGTAGAGGGTTATTATGTTGAAAAATAGGTGTGTGATCATTAATAATAAATCACTACTTCTGCATTTATATTCA
Organism: Homarus gammarus; assembly: GCA_958450375.1. NCBI lineage: Eukaryota > Metazoa > Arthropoda > Malacostraca > Decapoda > Nephropidae > Homarus > Homarus gammarus. The sequence goes on from CAUDMG010001775.1 coordinate 4,939,823, forward strand.
CCTGTCTCGTTACTTACTGAATGACCTTCGTACAGTACCTGGTATTCATAAAACTCACCTCAAGGAAAAGCTTGGGCAGATCACTCCCCCCCCCCCCCCTCCCCTATATACAGTACTGTACTGTATAGGACCTATGTCAATCATTCTTAATCTATATCCATCCTTGTATCAATAACTCCTACCTTATGGTTATTGCAATCTTTTCCTAAATGTATCATTCATCCGAATAAATATTCAACTACCATTATGTCTGCAATCCTCTTCATCTCATACACATTAAACATTTCTCTTATGCATTCAATCAGTACTTATACTAATTCTATGAATGTTGTAATACTAAATGACTTTTGATTACAGTACTTACACATGCTAGGAGGCAAGTGTTCTCCCTCAGGGCTCCAACACACCCGGTGAAACCAATGGTAAAAGTTATCAACCCTGAAGACACACAACATAAATATCATTAAAGTACATTTGGAACTATCAGCTCGTAAATACTAAAACTAATTTGAAACACATGACTTGACAGCACAAACAATAGTACAAACTGACCCATGATAAGTCTAGTACATAGAGTAGTTTGCATATAATATATTCTCAGAAGCAAGTAGTAATCAGGTCCCTTGAGGGAAAAACTGCTTAAAATTATTTTGTACAGTATTAAATTTTTCCTATTAATACAAACAGAAATACAGTACAGTAATTCCTCACTTAACGTTGGCCAGCTTAACGCTGTTTCGGTACTATGTCGCTAAACTTTAGATACCAAAAATTCATTTACCGTCCCGGTGACTCGGTACAACATCGTTTTGCGTCGTCATGGACTACTTTTTATGGCGCATCAACCTCTCTCGGCTCAGCACGCTACCCTCACTCGTGAAACGTCACAGCGTCCCCAAGCGACGCCAAGCTAGTCTTTGTTACGACTTCACATTACTCGTGTGTGCTTAAGTGCCTTTGCTCTAAAATTGTACTCTAGCCATTCGAAATGGCTTCCAAGTGCCCATCAAGTGCTACTGATGCTAATGTAGTGTAGAGACAATGGAAGACCATTACCCTTGCTAGGAAAATGGATGTATTAACCCGATTTGAAAAAGGGGAACGCGCTGTGCTAGGTCTAACCCCCACAACGGTGCGTACTATCTGGACCAATGCTGACAAGATTAAGGTTAGTGCTGGAAGTGGTTCTACTCTCAGCGCAACTAAAACAACTCGTACTAGAAGTACTGTGATAGAAAAAGTGGAAAAGATGCTGGCATTGTGGATAGAGGACCAGAATCAACGCAATGTGCCTGTGAACCTTATGGTTATCCAGCATAAGGCCAGATCCTTGTTTGATGACATGAAGGAAACAGAGGGTGAAGGATCGAAGAAAGAGACCTAGACGGCCAGGATAGGTTCAACAATTTAAGCGTCGTTATAACTTCCACAACCTAAAGATGACTGGTGAAGCTGCTAGTTCAGATACGGTTGCTGCCGAGATATTCCCGCCTGAATTCAAGCAGATTATCCAGGAAAGAGGCTACTCACCAAAGCAAGTCTTCAATGTGGATGAGACTGGTCTCCTTTGGAAGAAGATGCCTGAGAGGACCTATATTTCTAAGGTGGAGAAAAGAGCACCAGGTTTTAAAGCAGCAAAAGACCGCTTGACACTGCTGCTTCGCGCGAACGGCTACTTCAAGCTGAAGCCTATGCTGATTTCTCGTGCTGCCAACCCACGGGCCCTGAAAGGTTACTCAAGGATCACCTTCCAGTGATCTACAAGGCAAATAAGAAGGCATGGATAACCTGCGCCATATTTAGCCAGTGGTTGAACATGTACGCCGTCCCTGCAATGAAGGAATACTATGCCAAGAAGAACCTTAACTTCAAAATTCTTCTGATCCTTGACAATGCTCCAACTCATCCTTCCAATCTCGACGATTTGCATGACAGTTTAAAAGTTGTATTCCTGCCCCCCAACACGACAGCACTGATGCAGCCTATGGACCAAGGTGTCATCGCCGCATTCAAGGCGTATTATTTATCCCGTACCATGGCCCAGCTGCTCAAGGCTACAGACGGAGAATTTAAACCTAAGATCCGAGAATTTTGGCGTAGCTTCAACATGCTTCATGCAATTGACAACATTGGCAAGGCATTGGAAAAGGTTTCAGAAAGTTGCCTGAATGGTGTGTGGCATAAATGGTGACCCGAGTGCGTCAACAGTTTTACAGGATTCACGGACTTAGTCCCAGCTGTGAATTGGGATATCCTCAGCTTGGCTGGGCAGGCAGGCTTTGATGAGCTGGAATCAGAGGATATTGAGGACGTCCTGGCATCCCATACAGAAGAGCTCAACTACGAAGATCTGCAGCTGTTAACAGAACACAATCCCATTGAAGACGACGACGAAGAAGAAGAACCTCAATGAAAGCTAACTTCCAAAAGGATGGCAAAAGCATTCAACATGATCCAGCAAGGAATGCAAATCCTTATAGATGACGACCCAAACAGAGAACGTAGTTCAAAGATTCAACGCAGCACTGATGACAGTCTCGGTTGTTACACTGAGATCTATAAGAAGAAGAGTAGCACCAAGCAGTCAACACTGGATTAATTTTTTCGTCGCGGGATGGCAGAAGCAACTTCTTCACAACAGCCGGCAGCTGAGGAGGAAAACACAGCAGCTGAGGAGGAGCAAACAACAACGGAGGAGGAGAAAACATCAACGAAGGAGGGGCAAACAGTGGCGGAGGAACCCCAGTCAGAGCACGAGGAGGAGGAGACAGCCGCAGTCTCAGTGACTCACCACCCTCCTCCTCCACTCCCACCATCTGCCTCCTCTGCTTCACTACCCTCCACACACACTTTCTCTACCACCTCTGCCCATAGGTGAATACCAATACAAACTTAGTAGCTGTATATACATGCACTATTTTCTATAGAAATGGCAATGATTTTCTGCATAGTATATGTAATGTATTTCATGGAGCAAAGGGAGGCTCAGGAACGTAACTCCCATATTTTATCTATTTCTTCGGGGGAAAATTGATCCGCTTTACGTTGTTTCGTATAACGTCGTGTTTTCAGGAACGTAACCCCGACGTTAAGCGAGGACTGACTGTACAGTACAGCACCAGGAAATCTAATCCAATATAAATTAAAAATAAACTACAGATACAGTAAAATGATGAATCATACAAATTAAACTTACCAGTGACAATGAGTACAAAAGCTGGATCAAGGGCGATGTTGGTGAGTCGACTGAGGTTATTAAATGTATCTTTCTCCGTCCATGCCCATACTCCAATTGCTAAGATGCTTAATCCCATCAACTGAAAAAAAGAGAAGAATATAAATTTAAGTGTACTGTACTATACTGATCAATTTGAAATTCTGGCAGTTTTTTACATGACAATCTTACCAGATAATTTGATTCACTTAGTAGATAATGGTCAGGGGCAGATCCAGGGGGGGGGGGGGGGGTCCTGGGGGTTTGGACCTTCCCATTTTCATCAGAAAATTTGAATACTTTTTCTTTAATATAGTATTGCACTCACGCTACATAAGGTGAAGTTAGATATAGTTTCTGGGTTCTATGGCTAGGTTAGGTTGCTTAGGTTAAGTTACATAAGGTTGGATATCTAAATACAGGGACGACCAAAACTAAAATTTTACCCTCAGCTGTGCTCCCATACTGTATTTGTACTGGTATTCTATGCACTAGAATAAATATACTGATGATAAACCTACTATAAAAACAGGAGGAAATAACACTGTGCAACTACACTGTATCTCTACCAACGTGTGGGATAGCAGTGCTATTAAAAGCAGTAAGACATTTGCAAGTGTAACCAGGTTAATTGCGTGTGTACTGTATTTAATAAAACGTAGTAGATATTTTGCCATGACTGGCTAAGATCCTGCTAGCATTATTTTACCCTGAGTGTGCTCTGATTGTAAGTACTTTCTGTTTAATATGACAGGGGGACTGCCCCCTAGCTAGGAAATTAGGTAAGGTTAGGTAGGTTTCTTTGGTTGGTTAGGTCAGGTTCTATTAGGCTCTAGTAAATGTCGCCCCTTTTATAATGATAAGAGCGTCTGTGGAAAAATGAACAAAATCGAACAACTCCTTCTGGAGGTAGTGGTGTTCTCAAGCATTTCTGTATTTTTAACCTTTTTACAAGTTAGGTAGGGTTAGGTAAGGTTTTCAGAGGCATGTTTGGTGTTCTTTTTAATATTTTACTCCACATTTTCCCTCTACTGCCCACTTTGAACAACCAATATTGTTGGTAATTGGGGAGTTCTTATTGGTTAAAATATTAGAAAAATATAAATTTGTCCCGGAAACGAAATAGTTTTTTCTATTTTTATTTTTTTTTGCTTTCTCCCTATATAAATAGAAATATGAAATTCCATGTTCGACCACAAAGAATCTTTATCTATTTTTGTTATAGAGCATCTTTTCTCAGCTGAGAAAAGATGCTTCGCCCCTCCTCAAAATTTACAGCTGATTGGCTGTTGCAAACCTGTCCGATTTTGTCCTGAAGTAATGATGTATATCTAAATGAGTTTATTCATAATTGTTAGGATGACCGTTTCTGACGAGAAAGATATTTAGCTAAATTATATAAAGATACATACAATTATTATTTCAAACATAAGCACGTAGGAAGTTTATCAGAAGTATTATACATGAATTAACTGTTAAACTCTGGTAGTAAACTCACGCTTTCGGAAGATACATTTAATATATACTTATTTTTACCCACAATAAGGCATACTAAGACAAATCACATATCAGTAATACTACATTATGCAAAAACAACATTTTAAATGATCAGAATCACATTGAAATATTACACGACCGTCAGCAGAGGCGGGAAATATGACTGCGAACAACTTCATATTTTTCCCGCCTCTGCACAACAGAAATACGGTTAGGTATGTTTATAGCTACACAACGATTAATTTATGGCAAAATAAATGCCAAATGCAACCAGTAACGGTCAAATACAGTTCTCGCATTGTTCGCCGGTAATGGGCGAATAGCCAATCAGAGTGCACACACGGTAAAATAGCATTATAAGGAACTTAACAGGTCATGGCAAAAATATCCACTGCCTTAATAAAATTTGGTAATATCTCAACATCCCATAACCACTAACAAGGACAACAGACAGCCACTCTGTAAATCAGCTAAAAAGAAAATTATTTTATATATTTAGATAGTCTAATCGAAACCAACATCAAATACAGACTAATGAACTCTTCCTTAAGTAAAACACAAAAAGGAAGTGACTTATGACATGGTCTATGGAGCCTGAATCCTTGAAACTGGGTTTACATCAAGGTGAATGATCCTTACTCCTGGCTAAGAGGAAAATCCCTAGTTATCCTGATAATGACTTAAGATGGAGGTGTAATTATACCAGGTAAGTATTTAATTGTCCTATAACGGGGTTGGTGGAACAATAAAGAACTGGTGCAGGTCCAGGAAGTGATGTCACGGGGGGAAGTGTCTCTTTGTCCGAGTTCACACTTCCCGTTCAATGACTTACTATCGTACTTACATGGACTTACTAAAAAACATAAACCCGCTCCTAGCTCATGAAGGCCTATCCACTAAAAAATTACCACTGAGGACAATAGGCTGGGGAAGGTGGTAGTTGACAGCTGACGGGAGAAAGGTCACCAACAACAACAGTTAAGATGTAAACAGAGGCACAGTACTCACCCAAAATATGACATTGAAGCCGAATATTACATATTTCAGGCAGCAGCTGACTTCACTCTGATCTCTCCTATACCGTTTGACTGGCATTTTGATCAGATCCGCCGCCTGGAAGCAGTAAATTACGATAAAACGGACATGATAATCTCCCACCACTGGTCGCAGCAGCACTTCCCTCAGAGGCCACCAGATGACGCCCTGCCTCCACCACACAGAGAACGGCTCAAGGCAAACTACGCTAATTATCCCTTGTTAGTGACAGATCCCGTAGAGAGCAAGTCACAGTAATTCACAATACATATCAATGGTTGTATTATTTAAAAGATATATTTCCTTTAATTGATTGTTTTACACTGTTTAGCAATGTGACTCCAACAGAGGTTTGGAGGGAGGGTTTCAGATGCCGGCCAGGGTGTACCACGGCAAGGGTGAAACTACAAACTTTCACTGGTTTAACGATCGTTCCCGTGATCATTGCTGCTCCTTGCTAGAAAAATGGAGTCACAAGAGTACGTGTGTGGCTGACAATGTTCATGTAAATATATAATGTTTAATAATAATTGTACAGAAATCGCACAGGCACACAAATAAACTCTCTCTTCACCCCCCACACATACTCCTACACTCATTGGGGAGCGCCCACATTCAACACACCTAGAGTAGTATAATACACACACACACTATATATATATATATATATATATATATATATATATATATATATATATATATATATATATATATATATATATTTGTGTGTGTGTGTGAACAAAACACACTTTAACCACTTATTCATATCTTTATGACAAATTTCTTTAAATTTTCCAAATATTCCATTTGATTGGACGTTTTCTGAAAAGCAATAAAATATCGGAAAAATTATATTTTCATAAAATACAGAATTATTAGTTTACTTTACTTTGAATTACATAATAGCTATTTTACTAGATCGGATATCATACTGAAACTGTAGTGTGACTATTTGAATACAAATTCATACTCTGGGTAGTGAAAAATATACATTTAAATATAAATATAAATTAAAAAGAAATACACAACCTAAGAAACAAGTCAACACAGAATTTTCTCCAGGAAGTGCACAGTATAAAGGACACAGGCCGACAGACAAGCTTTATCAATAAACAATTATATTAGATATCCTTCACAGTATTAGTTAATAGAAAATACCAGAATATATAAAATAAGAAACAGTATACAGTATATTTGTTGGAAAGAATCGCTTAAACTCGGGAAACCTTGGCCGACTCCCACGCGCGCTCCGCCCTTGGATCCAACCTCCCTGGGAAGTGCGTTGTGTTCAATTACTTGTGTGATCCACCAAATAAGAATGTATAATAACTTATATACTACATAACTAATATGATACATATATCCTAAATGTATAAAATTTTTGCTTCTTGAAAAATAGCTCAAAACCTTGTGGTGGACCCCATAATGTACGCTACAACCTCTCTTACTCTGAATCTCGCGTCACCTGGAAGTTGCCGGATAGGTTGCACCATTACTCTTCCCGGAAGGAACAAGGTTGTGGTTTGATTTTATGTCTGTTATTGGCTCTCGATAATTTGTTTGCTTCTTATTTGCCATTGGCTACTGGAGACCCTGATAACGCCAGTTTACTATGGCATTGAATCACACAACACTGCTCTCAATAACTTCTTGTTCTGACAATAGCCAATCTCTCTCTTCTCTGCCCTCGACCGCTATTGTGCATGACTTGAACATCTCCTGGCTTTGTTGCTGCTCACAGGTATTAATGACATCATCAGCTTATTATCTGATAATGCTTAATGGTGTTTGTGACATCATTTCATCTTCATTGTACCATCAACTACTAGTGGTACTGATATTTTCTTGTCTGCTATTATATTTTTTTGTGATTAACAACACAGATCCCTGCTTTTCTGTTGGTTGCAGGATTCATGGCGATTGAAATCTATCCCACCGGTTTTTGACAACCATACGTGGTATCATCAGATATTTTCCTTGTTAGGCATGGAGAGGGGGAATCCATGACGCCATTCGTCCTTGTACACGTCACCTACTGGATATGTTCGTCTGTAGGTCCTGCTCTTCTATTTACTGCAGTTTTCTATGACATCATTATTGAATACAAGTATGCGCGAAATCCATTATATCTTTGCAATTATAGTGGCTACATGAATTCCTGACATCATCAGCTCAGCTTTAATTCGCTGCAGATACCAGTGACATAATTAGTTCTGCTTTTGCTGGCTGTTGACACCGCTGCAGACACCAGTGACATCATTTGCTCAGCTCTAACTCGCTGCAGACACCAATGACATCATTACCTCAGCTTTAACTGGCTGCAGACACCAATTAGCTCTGCTTTTACTGGCTCCGGACACCCAGGGATCACCAGGTTATCATATGCTTGTAAAACGCCTCGGCGGTGAGCATAAAGTGCAGTAATGTCATCCTCTCTGGGGGGAAACTCGTGAAAAAATATACAGAGTTGTATCTCCTCTTTAGAGTGTGTAAGAAACTATTTGATCTACGTATAAACAACATATTATATAAAGATTATTTATACATTGGTCAAGTTATTCTCACGCCGATGGAGAAGTGTAAGACGGTCAGTGCTGCGTCTACGCCAGTGTGTCTGCTGCCTAACTCGAGAACGAACAGTACACAGCTACTGTACATTATTTAAACTAAATGACACAAACATTAAGCACATTAGCCCCTAAATCAGCTTTGCTTTTGGGGGTCAAATGTCAAAGTTACAACTTGGAACTAGGTACCAATAGGTCCCACACTTCAGTGCAATTTAGTTATGGATACACAGTACAGTAACTCTGCTTTTATTCTTATCATACAATTAAATTCGATTTTCTTTGCCTCTCCATAGGTCCAGGAAACATCCACGTGAGTTCCAACACAAATTAACTGAAGCCTCTTCTGTGAATTTTTCATCGGTTAGATAATGAACATGTTTGAGGCTATCACACCCTTGTTTGTTTATGCTAACATTACTGTGCTGCCACCCACTCCACCAGCCAGCATGGCGGATTGGCTATTGTCAGCTTTAACCCTGTAGTTACGACCAATCACAGCACGTGTTTATAATAGAACGACCCAGACCTTTCACAATGAATTTGGCGGGTCAGATGTCAATGCTCTCTTAATGGCCGTAACGGAGCAATTACCTTATTAAGAACTGCATTGGTTAAGGTTAATTTTACCAGAAACTTGACGACAAACTAAAGGACCCAGGATCAGTAAGCTTCTCACAGTTAATATTATTTTCTTGTAACAAAGATATGCAAATGTACCTAATTAGTTTGAATTAATGTAACGCACAAAAGTAACACCAAAATAGGACAAAATACGCTTAAACTTTCCCTCAAGTAGATAAATCAATTTAGCATAAGTCAGCTGATAAAATTAATGTAGAAAACCTCCAAAAGATTATCTGATTAAATTTTGTTTCATAACTATATCCATCTAGTTGAGGTAAACTTTAAGAGTAGTTTCAATGCTTTTTTTTTTTGTAACTTTGTTGGATTTCACCTTCAATTAACCAGTTAGGTGTGTTGTTACAGCATGCCGTGCAAAATGAGGAATATTCACTTGAATTTACGTCCAAGTTGGTGAAGCATCTCTGAGATACTGTTTAATAGAAAACCTTTAAACAATTTTCTTGCTCTACACTGGACATTATCTACTGTTTCTTATCACCATAGGTTAGCTGGGGTCTATAAATATATCCCCTATATATCACGTCACACACTGTTGAATATCCCACTAAGAATACGAGCCAGAAGCAGTCCAATACGTTTTGAATCACTTACAATATTTACATTACACCAAGTTCGGTATTGCATTCAGAAATCACCAAATCACTTCAGAAATACCAAAGCTGTATACATTGTTTACATACACACAAAATAAGATTCAATATACAGTACCAGAAGTAAAACACAATTTTTGAATGACAAAAACACTTGAGTCATAATAACTCGAAATTCACTTTAAAAATTATCTCTCTTTCTCTAAAAAATAAACTAAAGCAGAGATCGGTATATTACTTTCGAGAAGAGTAAATTAATAATCACTTGTGGTAGAGAGCGTCAGCAACACACTCACTACCCGCCGTGGCTACACTGAACAGCGAACGCCCCCCGCGCCTCACCAGTCATCACTAGGCTAGTTCCGGCGGCCTTGTAAGCAACCGCAATTTCGATCTAATCCTAACAATAACTTCAGCTGTAGTGGCTGCCTCGCACGACTTCCGGTGCACTATCGATCAGTACATCGGAAAAAACATGGACCTTCCATTGACATCACAACACCATCCAAAACATGGGACATTTTGCTTATAGGTCTTCTGTGTATTAATGTCATAATGTACCTTAACAACAACGGTATTCTAGGTTATACTGTAGGTACACCTGCCATCATCATAGCAAAGGTCTATATATATCTAATTCAGATCAGTTATCCTGTTGAATCTTCACACAGCCATTAGCTGCTAATTATGCCAACGACATCATTAAAATCTAACACTCTCAATAAATGGCTCCCGACGTCCGTAGTATAATTTGTACGGCTATGTTGGTAACTTAGTCAATCATTCACGACTGTGATCAGTCGCCCTCGCCGCCATTGGCCGAAAATATTTAAAATATTGATCAGAACCTGATTTTTCTGAGCACTGAAGCCATAAGACACAGGAAGAGTTTGTTACATCAAGCGCTGAGGATACACGACAGGACAAAAAGTGGTTAGAAACCTTTGACCCTTCTGTTACCGTTGGGAGTCTGTGCAGGGACTCACGCTACCTTCACATTTCATTACATACCTTGGAGCAATGTTGCTAAACTATTTTGTTACGAATTAACGCTTGGCGCTCAAGTGGGAGAGGCGTTGACAGGAGACGCCAAAATTAAATTAGCTTGCTTTTTTCAATGCGTTGTGATAGAGGTCCGGGTGTGATAGTGTGTGACAGTCATGACAATCTTGGTATTACATTCCGCTTTCTCCCCCACATGTTGCTCAGAATCTCGGTCTCAACGTTTAATGGCTGTCGCCAGTGTGGTTTGGTGCACGGGTCTGTTACTTCCAGGAAGAAAATAAACACCACCAGCTTTTACCCGGAGTCCATTACATCAGAGTTCCTTAGTTTCGCTGAACATTGAACTAAAAGTGTTTACGTTTGACTGTTTGTTTTATCCGATTAAGTAAGGGTAAGCACAGTTTTATATTAATCACATTTCAGCGTACTGTATCCGTTTATTCTAGGAAAAAAAGATGTACAAGATTCTGGCCGACAAAGGTGTTCCAGGAGATGAAGCGAACTTAATTTTCTTTAATAGTTCATTTACATGTCTTTATTAATCAGTTGACTTACAAATTCTACAAATAAAGAGAATTATTTCATTATATAAGCAGAGACATAAGGATTAAATAAGAACAATTGCAGTTTAAAAGATAATAGGCAGGTAGCCACGTACACTCGGCTAGGGACTTGGCCAATCATAACGTGACTCACGGACCAGGAATGTCTGTTTCTCTCAATGTCCCGCCGGTTTCTAGGTTTTAATGGTCACGTCTGTTACCTTGCGTACGCTGGTGTTTGTGTGTTTGTTGACTGTCTGCGTGTACTCGCGTCTCTGTAATGCTTCACAGTCTGTACTTAGATTTGTAATTTCCCTGAATAACTTAGCGTCAGTTGCAAACATTTATAAAGAAAAATGAATAGCGTCTGGTATATCATTAACGAAACAATCAAAATCGGTCCCAGCACACTGCCTAACAGCACACCGCATGTCACGGGCAAGGTATGACATACCATGGTCATGGCTACACGTGATGACTTCGTGCCGTTAATTACCACATATTGTTTACGATCGTAACGAAAGTCTTCACATCATGCCAGGCCATCATTCCCTTTTATTTCATAACTTTCCAAAACAATTTCAGTGATTTGTGAGGCACACTTTCACATGTCTTGGCAAAGTCGAGGTATATAATCATCAATATTATCACCACGTTGGCAAGCCTCAACTAGGCTGTTCCGATGTACTATGTACAGTACATTATATGGTTCATTCCTTTTTCTTTTATCCTCTTCACCACTGATCGGCTCGTTAGCCACGCACAATATTCTCAGGTACTTTGCAGCTATGGAGATTTAGAGTTAAATCTGTAATAATTCGTGCAGAGACGATCACCCTTTTTGAATACATGAATCACAAATGCTAATTTCCAGTCATTGTGGATCTTTTGTTTGTCTTTACTTTTGTAGAGGAAGAAAAAATGGAATTCTGAGAGCTCGTTAAACAACTTTCTTAATATTCAAGCATGTCTACTGTTATGATCCCGGCTATTTTTGCCTTTAATTTTAAATAATTTAGTTCTATTACATTCTTCTAAGAACTCTGTACACCACAGTGCTGTATCATCTGCCTGTTCTCAAAAGCATGGTTTGTTTGAGCCGAGTCACAATCACCTCGCATACTATACACCCAAGTTTGTCCTTAATGTTTATATAACGAAATGATAGAGAACTTTGGGGTTGGACTGAGCCTTGGTTACGAGTCGTCCCTAGAACACCTTGTCTATCCTTCAACACTCTGCCTTAAAACAGTTTCTGAACCTGACAGACATCACTGTTCTGTTCACATAAACGGCGACTCATCTCCTGAAACTCTTGAGATTTCTTCGTTTGTAAGTGCCGCTTGGTTCATGTATAAAAGGTTCATAGTTGTTCTTGGGTGTTGTTAATTAATTTTCTATCAAATATTTCACCATATCCTCAGTGATGTTATAGCTCAAGAAATTAGGCCAGTTAGTGCTGCCTTCCACCTTTCTCTAACGCACAGCATGAAAAATTGGAACACAGAGAGTGTTCTTCATGAGTGATTCAGAGAAAACGAACGAATTCCTTTGACGGGGTAACCATCTTAAAATCACGATACATGTGATACTTACAGTACTGTATATATATTTCGAGTGATGTATTGCTGAACATCGATATTGTAGCACTCGTTACTCCCCCTTCTCAGCCTCACCTCCAGCCATACTAACATTCCGCCCTATCATCTCTCCACCCACACCACCGCTTCACCCGCACTATCCCTCCACCCACACCACCGCTTCACCAGCACTACCCCTCCACCCACACCACCGCTTCACCAGCACTACCCCTCCACCCACACCATCACTCCAAACACACCTTTCCTTCGCCCACACCCAAAGGTGGATCCAAGGGGGGAGGGGGGAGGTTACTGGGGGTTTGGGCCCCCTTTTCATCAGAAATAATTTCAATACTTTTTATTTAATACAGTATTGTACTCGGGCGTTTTTGTACAGTAAAAAGTAATTACTAATGACTTCAGAATATCTCCTAACATCAAGTGCATATGGCTAGGTGGGCTCGCTTTGCTCGCCATGTTCCCCCACCCAAAATTTCTTAGACCCCATTTTGATATTCCTGGATCCTCCCCTGACTCCCTCCCTTCACCCACATCCTCCACCCACATTATAACTCTACCATTACTCCACCCACACCATACCTCCTCCACCCATACCATGCCTCCACTCATGCTATTCCTCCACCTACACGACCCCTCCACCCACACGACCCCTCCACCCATGCCGCCCCTCTACCTTCATTCTCCGTCCGCCCTCACTGTCCTTCCACCCATGCCGCCCCTCTACCTTCATTCTCCGTCCACCCTCACTCTCCCTCCACCCACACCGCCCCTCTACCTTCATTCTCCGTCCACCCTCACTCTCCCTCCACCCATGCCGCCCCTCCACCTTCATTCTCCGTCCACCCTCACTCTCCCCCCACCCACACCGTCCCTCTACCTTCTCCCTCCCTCCCTCCGCCCATATTGCCTTCCATCAATAGATATTTGAGGAACGTTGCTGTCTCCAATTTTTCTTAGAGGTGGTACAGTACATTCTATGAAGTATATCAACTTATTCGTCTTCTTTATTGTATTTTCCTGTAGTTATTTTGAGAGTTGTAAACTAATGTAGTCTCTCGTAGATTTAGTTTCCTTCTATAAATGTTATAAAAGGATAAATAACGAGAGTAATTTTGAACGAAGAAGGATGTGATTGGTAACTCGTTTTTACGTATTTGCTGACAAACTTCCTGCAAGCAATAATAGACTAAGATGAATGTTATATATAAATGAATACCTACAAGAGCTAAAACAGATTAATATTCATACACTGTATCTCCTTGTTTAACCTTTTTTTGTAGACTTGGGTGGAAAAGCTCATTACCTCACATGTCATTTTTGTATTTTCCCCATTGTGTTGGTTAGGTTGTTTCAAAAACGGTTTGTGTCGTAAAGTTGACGACATTAATTTCTTGCCTGGAATCCCTTTCAAAAAAGACGTAGGTAAACTGCTTCTGCTAGTAGGCTACTGTATTTGATTTCAATCGTATCTTTTTCAAATTTAATGTTTTATATAACGCTCCTCACTTATGAATGATAATGATGGTCATGAATAGATATAAAGGTTACTGGTGCCATTAGTGGTAGCAGCTGGAGGTCGATTAAGAACTCGTGACATTTTAAAGGGTGTGTCAAAATCTGTGCTTGGATGAGGATTGAGTGTTGACGAATACTGTATCGTTTTTCTTCAAAATTTGACAGCAGTCTGTATTGACAGCCTGGTAGGCAAACAAGGAACACCTACACCAACCACTCACTTGGAGATCCCAGTTTGGTTAGAGGCGAGGTAAGTTTGACACGCCGTTTCATGGGTCGAGTTCACTCCACCTTTTGATCAGCCTCATGACTCGCCGGGACCTAGAATTGTTTAAACTACTGATTCCCCGGATGACCGAAATGATAATAATACCACCCACATTCACAAGCATTACATTGCTCCTGGACCTCCCGTGGCTTGCGGATCACTACCACAGTTATACATTCTGCGGTTTAATATAGAATGCTCACTCTTTTGCTGTAGCTTCGTCTATTGTATTTATTTGTCTTAGCTTTGAATTGCTTTATTGTAACTTATTTTAATGTGGTCTGGTAACTTGTTCCAGTCTGTTATAGCAGTAAAGAAGAGTTTTTCGCTTGACCACGGACACCCGGTGCCATAAATTATGTTCATCACCTCTAGCGCCCTGCCGGTTCATAGCCGTAGTTCTTGCAAAGTTTGTTGGATATTCTGGGCACAGTTCATTGACAATCTTGTAAGTATGATTCAGTCTCAGTTGCTTCACTATCCGCCTCACTTAACATGTTTAGCGATTGAAGCACTTCGTGGCGAACGTGTACTCAAGGTATTGTGTCAAGAAACTCGCCGCCTTGTTTTAGATAATTTGGAGCTTGGATTTTAGCTGCTGTGTTAGGGCAGGATATATACATATCCAGCTCTAGCTAATATAAATGGCCAGTCAGAAGTTCCCCAAACGATAAATACAAAAGTTATCACTAATCGGCAATTATCCCTATTTAACTTAACACACACATTTTATATATATATATATATATATATATATATATATATATATATATATATATATATATATATATATATATATATATATATATATATATAATCATTTTTGTAATAATTACGTATCAGCTTCATAGTCTTCCTATGCTGAAGTTCTCAAGGCGACCTTTTCTTTACTTTGATCGAAAAGTTGATTTTTTCTTTATTAAGATTAGATCATAAAATATGTTCATCAAACTATCTGGATAATTTATATTTCCCTGAACTTTGTTGAAATCTTATTTTTGCATCTGGTCTAGATTGTATCATTTAGGACAGAATTCCTTTGGGTAGACTTTATTCGTTTCTTTGTAGAACTGACTAATTCTCTATTAACATATTTTCTTTGATTTTTTCTCATCAATGCTGAATCGAGAATGAATATCTTCATTTTTAGTTTTCGTAGAATATAAAGTTCAGTTTATGGACAGATTATGAGTAGTACATTTTAAAGTACAGTTGTTCTAAATGGCCATTAAGGGATATATGAACCTTTTTTATAGATAATCTAGAGGTCTTAATGCACAGTAAAACAAGCTCCGAGTACTTCGTAACCTTTTTATCCACTCCACATGTTACCCAGATTGGATTGGGATGTAAACCAGAAATGGTTGGTCCTAATGTAGGCCAGCAGTCACGTGTAGTTTATATAACAAGATTCACTGCTCCTTATATTGACCGGCTTTGTCGAGTGCAGTTAAAATATTACTGCAATTTTCGTACTCAAAACACGATGTAGTAAAAGAAAAAGAGCTCGGCTAATTACTATGTTGGAACATTATTCAGCGAGGTATTGAGAGTGGCTAGCAGGCTATTCTTCCACCCACTCAGCAGATTACCGTGATCTTCAACATTAAGTTTTTAGGATGTAATTTAATATTGCTCTTATATATTGGAACTGCGAACAGGGAAGTCTAATCCATGCCGGCTGTGTTGGCCTTCCGCACTGACTGTGTGATCTATGTTTAATCTTAATTAATTAAACCATATTTTCATTACTTTGTACCGGACCGTTACATTTTGAGTGCAAAATTTCATTAATTGTCTTTAGTTTTGAACAGCCTCAGTCTATTAAGTATACAGAATATATATACATTACACAATACAGTATGATACACTGTATGTACCTTGGGCGCTAATATCTATAGCGGGGGTAAAGCAGCCATGAATATTTACAATCTTCTTAGTTGCTTTGTTATACAGAGTTGAAGGAAAAACAGAATTATTTCCATGATTTAATTACTTTAGTTACTTACGTGAAATAAAAGACTGGTGGGGAAATAATTTTACTTATACATTTTAGGAATGCATTCTTTCAGGTACAGTATTGCTACGTTGAGAGAAAACTTAAAAGCTCTCTTTCATATTTGGTGAACAATACTGATGCAGTATGATAAAATATTAGTCTGCAATACTTAGAAAATGGGCAATTTTACGATGGTGTAGCGGATATAAACTAGTTCAACTATCGGTACAACAAAACATATTTATTAGTGTTCATCAAGTGTGTTAATATAAAACTTACAACTAACGCAGTACAGTAAACGTTTCCAGCTGGATGCATGAATTTCCCTTAAACAGCTGATGTATGGGACCTTAGCAGTAGTGAGCCATTCCATTATATCATAGTAATGAAATTTATATACTAATTTCATTACGAAAATGAAAGATATGAAAAACAAATGGGTATTTTTTTTTTCAGAGGTTATCCAATAAACTTGTCGAGAGAGACCATGGTTGGCAGGTATAAATTAGTTTAACTGCTTTAGGGATGCAACACTAAATAAACAGTTACACCTAGAGACAAGCGTTGAGAAATTTTAATGGAGATTATCAGATCATCATAAAGTGTATAGCACAGGGACTCTGCCCTTGAAACCCTTATAAAGTAACAGGCAAGGTGTGTGTGTGTGTGTGTGTGTGTGTGTGTGTGTGTGTGTGTGTGTCCTGAATTATTTGAAAATGAAATACTAAATAAGTGTATTTGTTAATTATCTACTTATTTTTTATAATATTTCAGTGGTTGTACGATGGTTGGATTTTATGTAGCAGCCGTATACTGTATACAGTAGAGTTGGCGAGGTGTAGGTGTGTTAGAAGTGGGAGACATGGGCTATGGCTTGTTAGGTGAGAAGGTAGAGTGAGAGTTAAGGCTTAGCTAGGAGGAATGGGTGTGTGTCGGCTGAGTGATGGCAATTACCCATGATAATCCCTAGATAATAGCGATTATTATGAATATCACGATATATGATCTTCCAAAATAATATGCATCAGGATTATAATTTATACAGAATACATTATTACTCAAAACACAAATGATGATTCTGTATAGAAAAGAGGTTGATACAAGGGGGGAGGAGGAGGAGGAAGCCACCATATTTATAAAACTATCACAAATCAGAACTTAAAGGCATTTCGATTTCATTATTTCAATATGTTAACCAGGAGTGAGTAGGATATTTTACAAGGTTAAGATAGCAAAAATATTATTTCAGTACTTTGCTAGATTTGCTGTTGTACCTTAAATAAGTTTGCGCCTTAAAATAACCTACGTACCCATGTTTTTTTTAATAGAAATGTCATGCTGTTAGAGTGTGTGTTAGAGGGTGGGAGGCATGGGTGTGTTAGAGGGTGGGAGGCATGGGTGTGTTAGAGGGTGGGAGGTATGGGTGTGTTAGAGAGTGGGAGGTATGGGTGTGTTAGAGGGTGGGAGGCATGGGTGTGTTAGAGGGTGGGAGGCATGGGTGTGTTAGAGGGTGGGAGGTATGGGTGTGTTAGAGGGTGGGAGGCATGGGTGTGTTAGAGGGTGGGAGGCATGGGTGTGTTAGAGGGTGGGAGGCATGGGTGTGTTAGAGGGTGGGAGGTATGGGTGTGTTAGAGGGTGGGAGGCATGGGTGGGTTAGAGGGTGGGAGGTATGGGTGTGTTAGAGGGTGGGAGGCATGGGTGGGTTAGAGGGTAGGAGGCATGGGTGTGTTAGAGGGTGGGAGGTATGGGTGTGTTAGAGGGTGGGAGGCATGGGTGGGTTAGAGGGTGGGAGGCATGGGTGTGTTAGAGGGTGGGAGGCATGGGTGCTTTAAGAGAGTGGGAGGCATGGGTGTGTTAAGAGAGTGGGAGGTATGGGTGTGTTAGAGGGTGGGAGGCATGGGTGTGTTAAGAGAGTGGGAGGCATGGGTGTGTTAAGAGAGTGGGAGGTATGGGTGTGTTAGAGGGTGGGAGGTATGGGTGTGTTAAGAGAGTGGGAGGTATGGGTGTGTTGGCGTTGCATTATGTGAGTGGGTAACGCGATAGATTTTAGAATGGAAGAAGTGGGTAAGGTGTAGTGCGGGAGTGGTTTAATTTGGGCGTTTTGCATATGTTATGAGTGTGGGTGGCGTAAGCTTGCTAGTGTGTGGGTGGCGTAGTTTGACGAATGTGGATGTCCGAGCGTGTGGGTTGGCGTATGTTTGCTGGAGTGTGGGTAGCGTAGTTTTATGAGAGTGAGTGGCGTACGTTTATTGGAGTGTGGGTGGCGTAGTTTGACGAGTGTAGATATCCTTGAAGAGTGCGGGTGGCGCAGGTTTTCTGAGGTATTGTTGGCGTAGGTTTGTAGGTGTGGGTGGCGTAGGTTTGCTGGAGTGTGGGTGGTGCGGATGTGTTAAGAGTGTGGGTGGCGTGGATGTCCTAAGAGTGGGTGGCGCAGGTTTGTTGGCGTGTGGGAGGTGTGAATGTCCCAGATTGTGGGTGGCATGGATATCCTAAGAGTGGGTGGCGCAGGTTTGTTGGAGTGTGGGTGGCTTGGATGTCCTAGAGTGTGGGTGGCTTAGGTTTGTTGGTGTGTGGGTGGCGTAGGTTTGTTGGTGTGTGGGTGGCTTAGGAGTTAGATTTAGTCGCGAATGCCTGCGGGTGCGAGTGGCCGTAAGTGCGTGGGGGGTATCATGATGATGTAGGCGTCGTGAACCTTGCATATTTACATAGTGTCAAGATAGTAAGTAATGTTGCAATATGAGAAGGGTAAATGCGCCAGTAAGAACATTTACTCGACAAGGTAACGGAGATGAACACGTGGGTTGACTGTTGATGTTTCGTGGACATATTGGGACAAGATCTTCGGTATTTCATTGTGTGGGAGATAAGATAATGGATGTGGTGGGAGTCGGTATAGATAAGGTGTAGGGCTAGGGTGGTAGGTACAATGTTGATATATGGGAGTAAAAAATGTAGTGTAAGGAGAGGACAAGCTTAGAAGGTGGTAATGCAAGAGTAATTTTTGCCTTAGGGGACAGTAGGGTGATATACAGTATAGGTGTTGTGAGTCATGCGCGATGATAGAACAATGGTTGTGTTTAACTTACTGCAGAGTGCTGTAATTGTGAGAGTGAACCCAAATCTGGTTTAGTGTAATTCTCCGTCATGGATGATGGTGTGAGCAGTGTGGAGTATGGTGGTATGGATAGTGCATGGTGCAGTCTAACATGTTTATAGTGGAGTTATATTAACGCTACAAAACGGATGTGCTTCTGTTTATATTGGCTGGGGTGGATGAAGTATCCCCTCGCCAGCCATTTTCCAGAGTACATTTTTTGATTATGTTTGGCAATTCGATCAACTTGCGAAAGATTGTAACTATGTGAGATTAGTTAGTAACAAAACAGTGAACAGCGCTGAAGCAAAAGTAACAAGTAACGTCAAACCTTGCTTACCCAGACTTGTATAAACTATCTGCACAAACAAATTTTCAGGGAACACAAACAATGAAAGTTTAAAAGTTTGAATGTGTAAAAATAATAAATGATTGGATAAGTGAATTATACTGTACCTTGCTTCATTAAGAAACATGTCGTTAATTACAGGTAAGAATAAGGTCGTCATAATTCACAGTGCAATTGGTTAAATTTCACTTAAAATTTTGGTAGTTAACTAAAAAAATAATATGTAGCACAATTTTTATCACGTGATTTCGTGGAAAATGCATTTTGTATTAGCTATTTATCTTCCTATAATAGCCTTGCTACGCTGCCTGCTATTAATGTTGAGTAATTATTTTGTTGAAGTTTATCTAAACACCGACGAGGAGGAAATTTATATAGTGAAAAAAAGAAAATACTCGAAAGGAAGCAAAAATAAAATAAAAGAGGAAAATTAGTCATCGCCCTCTTTTCCACGTTACACACTTTTATGGGAAATTTCACAATAAAGAAAAAAAGGTCAACTTCTGTCATGTTCCCTCAGGCTAGATTTTTTTTTTGTAACAATGTGAGCAAAAGGAAGCAGACAAGAAAATGTGTTATCCAAGTAAAAAGCTGCCAGTTGTGTGGTGACGAGAGACAGGATGGAGAAGAATATGGGAGGGATAGATAGGCAATAAAGAGGATTGAGGTAATGCTGAATTCGACTTTTTTTCCCTCACATGGCTTCACTCCCCCCCCCCCCCCCCAGTTTGAGAACCACTGCTGTATAAGGTACCGAGATATTGATGAGATATGGTTGTTATCCTTCTCATACGGAAAACACGAATTAAACAAAAGGAAACTATAAGATCATTCAACTAGAAATAATACAAAATGAAAACAAACATGAAGGTACCAATATAAGTCCGCTGCACTAATAGGTTTGCAGGAAAATTTATAGAATTATCGGTCTACCTACGACTTACTAGTTAAACTTGTGGTAGGCCTAAGTACAAATTTTGGTAAGCGTTCGTAATCACAATTAAACGGCACTCTTTCTATAGTGACCGACCTATGGCCCGGGAACAAACTTGAAAACCAACACTCGCCGACCATCACAATACGCGGTACTACACCTTTGACTCTACCTGTCCTATGAATAAAAATAGGCTTTCCTTTAAAATACCAGAGCCAATAATTCTTGTAGCATAAACTTATTTTCATTATCTCCATGCAGTGCGTAGGTACTGTATTACACTACAGGATATAACTTCAATAAGGTGAACTAATACATAACCTATTAGTGCAGGTGTCGTCCGGGCGTTTCCATTTATTTCTGTTGTCTATCGTGTATATTAATGTTTATTTGTTAGGAACGTTAGGCTGACCAACCATGGAATTTCTCCCTATATGTTTGTGCACCAGAACAGAACATGGAACATTAGTGAAATGTTTGGGTGTCAGGACATCGTACTGCTGGTGATAGGTACTCGAAGCGTCGTCAGTAAACTGTCAACTGATCTGATCTGGCTTGCAACCCAACTTTATTTTGTTATGGTGCATAAAACTGTGGTTTAGGTCCTAATATATGTAAGTACTAATATATTGTTAGTGGTGTGAGTTGTGTTTTTGTGTTACAGTGTGAACCGTAGATGATATGGGTGAGTCATATGCTGTCAGTTGTATACAGGAGGTAAGGAATGTAAAGTGATCGGAAAAATGACGATCCAGTGTCTGTAAATGCTTGTGTTGTACGCTAGTTAATTCGTGAATGGTGGATGGATATTAGATTGAAGGGACGCCTCTGTTGGATTAACCATTTACATATAACAATTCCAAATATTAAATGCAAGATAAATTTATTAAACACTTACTCGAGCGGTACTAAGTCTCTCCAATCTCAAGTTAATTTTGTGATGTATTCTAACATTCTTTTGTAGCCATTGTGGTGGTGCTGTTTTTTGTGGCGTATACAATTTCCCAATACTGTTGAAATATCCCAATACAGTAATGGAAACGTAGGTACATAAATCCCTCGTCTTTGCCATATAAAAGGATTGAGTGAAATTGATATGTTTGTCCCTTTTTAAGTCAATCTTACGGGCAATCATGGTGATGTGTATGTGTGGGTGCACAGCTAGATATTGATATATCTCTGGTATACTGATTCATATTGCAGGGATTAAGGGCATCTGTGGTACTCTTTGTTTGGTGTTTTGTGATATATTCATATTATATCGCAATACATGAATGTTGTGGGTATTTAGATATTGGTGTTAGCTACATTGGTAAGATGGATTTACGCGAGATTGTTGCTACATACCGGGTTAACCTGCTGGTGCACACATGGTAGGGTATGCATTACTAGGAGTTTGGTCGATCCCTGCCCATAGGTTTTTGCCAAATGGGAGTAAATTTTCACGAAGTGTAGATGAGCCTCCAGAGTTACGTTACCAAGAGCCCAGTTACTACAAGGCGTGTGACGTCCAAAACCAGTTTATCCACTTTTGGGATGGCCAAATTTGGACATGAGAGTGTACCATATTGCACCATCTTGAGTTGTTTTGTCGTAAGTATCATTAAAAAATATGTTTGAGTTTTTAAAAGTGTCATTGCGTGGGTGAAATTGGCATTTCGTAGGTGTTAGCGAGAGATGGATGTATGTCCACTGTGGGTGTGTGGGTGACTGTGTGGGACGAATTGGATGGCTTGAACTAAACCGTAAATGTTTTGGGGCGTGTGGGTGGTGCGTGGGTGTCAGGTACACGTGGGTGGGGTATGTGTGTGTGTTGAGGAGTAGGGTGGGCGTGGGTGTCATGCTTGTGGCTATGATATATGTGTTTTTGAGCGCGTTATGAATACTGTTCATAAATTATAGTGTGTGTGAATTTCATTAAAAAAAATTTGACCATACATGCGTAGTAACAAGTTGCCAGGCTGTAGGTGGTAGGTCAAAACTTATAGTCCGTGCGTGGGCATCAGGAGCCTTCGTTCAGTGTGTAAGTGTTAGTAATTGATATTTACATTTGAGTGATATACGAGTGTTACCATCATGTGTGGTGTGATATGGGGATGTCTATGTTTTGTGTTGTGAGTGTGGGTGTTCATGACATTAAGAAACGTACATGTGGTGTGTGTGTATGTGTGGGGGGGTTATAAATGTGTGGTGTTAATAGATTGTCAAAAATACTGGGTGGTGTGTGGGGGAGGAGATGAGTGAGGTTGGATGATGAGTAGGTGTGAGGTTTTGCGTGTCATGAACGAATAAGTAAACCGTGTGGATTCCAAGAACGT
This sequence comes from Homarus gammarus, assembly GCA_958450375.1. Taxonomy (NCBI): domain Eukaryota; kingdom Metazoa; phylum Arthropoda; class Malacostraca; order Decapoda; family Nephropidae; genus Homarus; species Homarus gammarus. The sequence goes on from CAUDMG010001775.1 coordinate 4,962,999, forward strand.
GTTGGTCCTTTGTAGATATCAAACATTTGTGAAGTGTGTTGGGTCTCATGAGCATGTGGGTGGTGTAGTCGTGTTATAAACGTGTGGGCAGTGAGTGTGTATTATGAACACGTTAGTCGCTCAGGTCATGTCGTTTGGAACCAAGCCCACCCCCCCCCCCCCCCCAGTACAAAATTAGATTTCTTTGGGTTTATTTATCAAAGGAGTATATTTAGTAGCCACCGTAATGACGCCCAACAAATCAATGTTCAGCTGAAGAATGAAGTTTGAGTGAACTTGAAATTCTCTCAATAAGGGTTATTAATTTTTGGTTGCTAATTTCTGGGTGATTAGGCAACTTGTATGTCGCTTAGCCCTGTGGCGTGGGTGTCACGGTATGGTGTCTTGAGCGTGTGGGTGGTATATGGATATTACACATATATTGGTGGTTCATCGGTGTTTGAGTATCAGGTTGACTGTGTAGGTGTTATGAACGTGAGGGCTACACTCTGGTGTCGGGAATGCGAGGACGGTGTCAAATATACTTGTACTGATTGAATGGTTTGTGTAGGTATCAGTGTGAGGTGTGGCGTGTGATGTGTCCTGTTGAACTTATATAAAATGCAGGTATGAGGAACATCGGGGTGGTGTGATGACTGTGGTGGGTGTGCTGTAGAGTGTGGGTCATGTAAAGATATTGGTGATTTCTGGATTTGTGAGTAACAGGATGGAAAAGTGAACATGTTTAGTGCGGCTGCCTTAACTACGGTACATCGGTGGTCTGGATTTGATGTTTGAGATATGTTGAACGTGTGGGATCTGTGAATGTGCATTGGATTAGTGTCTTGAGCCGTGATGGGTGTGAGTGTCTTGAGCCGTGTTGGGTGTGAATGTCTTGAGCCGTGTTGGGTGTGAGTGTCTTGAGCCGTGTTGGGTGTGAATGTCTTGAGCCGTGTTGGGTGTGAATGTCTTGAGCCGTGTTGGGTGTGAATGTCTTGAGCCGTGTTGGGTGTGAATGTCTTGAGCCGTGTTGGGTGCGAGTGTCTTGAATCGTGTTGGGTGTGAGTGTCTTGAGCCGTGTTGGGTGTGAGTGTCTTGAGCCGTGTTGGGTGTGAATGTCTTGAGCCGTGTTGGGTGTGAGTGTGGTGAGCCGTGTTGGACCATGGTTACAGTATGTGGTTGGCGGTTACGAGTGATTGCAGGTATGGGGAAGTAAGGCTAGTTTTCGGGCATGTCATGAGCATTTGGGCGTGGCTGGCTCCAGTGGGCTGTGTTGTTGAAGGAGTGGGTGAGCGAGGACGATTTACATGTGGGTGGGCGTCTGGAAACCAAGTAGGTGGTGGTGGCTGTTGTCAGTATCGTAGGCGTTGTTGTTAGTGCATAAGCGGTGCATAAATGGTGCCTTGAAAGTTTTGGGTTGTCTTTGGGTCTTAAGAGTGTGTGGGGGTTGCCAATTTGATAAGATTAGTGAACGTGTTGATGTAAACTGACACTGTTAGTTTTGATTGATAAAAACATCTCTACTCTAAGTGTTTCCGGAGAAAAAAAAATGTATATTTCATTGTTTCATTATTTTTCATTGTATTTTTGCCATATTTCCAGCAGTGAGTATTGTTAATGAGAGGAAGAGACCCCAAGCGTTACCTAGAAGGGAGATGTTATCATTTGTTAATTACATGTACAGTGTTAATTTATCAAAGTTAAATATTTTTAATGTGAAATGTCTTAAAGTATTGAAACCTTTAGTAATTGATATATTATACCTAGTACTGAGAAACGGCAGGTGGGGGGACTCCTTCTAGGGGATAAAACGCTACATTGGGTAGGGGGACTCCTGCTGGGGGGATAGAGTGCTGTCTACTCGTCTACTCGTGTTTGATCGTCGCTCTTGTCCACTTATCTGTATATAAAGGCAATTTCTGGTTCTATACATAGATTCCTAGCTTTTTTTTTTGGCCAAGGGTGCTCATATTATTTTTAAACTACATTACAGTATATGTGTTAACTGTATTCATTAACCCATTTAAATGTTTCTTGATATACATGAAAACGCTAAAGCCGCAGTAAGATGTTTAACTCCGGGACAATATACAGTATGTTAATGGGGCATAGGTGGAAGACCATAAACAGAGATTATATAACTCGACAGTAGTTGAGGTACTTGCAGTTATCATTGATATTTTCTAGGAAAGTTCTCTTGTTAATGTTTCGTTTACAAGTACCCGGTAACATTAACTCTATACTTTGGAAATAATACCACAGTGACCCTGGAGGTGTTAAGGCCAATATAGTACGTAAGATAGTCTAGGGTTGGGTGTCGGCGGGAGGCATGAGTCGTGACGAAGCAGTACCGTATTTGTCTGTATACAGTGGTTGTGTGTGAACGTCGGATCTTTGCCTAATGGAGAAATGCAGTGATCTGTTCGGGAAAGATGGTATTGGCGGGCAGTATGGCGTGTGTTAAACATGACCATGATGGGCACAGCAGGGACAGACAGGTAGAAGTGCCCTGGGTGCGTGGGCAGCATGAACCTGTGGGTAGTACGAGCACGCGTAGGTGCTGCACATGTGGGTAGCGGGTGTGTGTGTGTGTGTGTGTGTGTGTGGGCGGCCGGGAACAGAGATTTTAACATGGGGAGATGAGGAGGGATTGGTTCATCCCACGTACTCGTTACTAAAGGTTCTTGATAAGGCATGTGCCTGTGATATATACTTACCATCTGGAATACACAGGAAATGTGAGTATCTAAATACAGGAATTTATATCTAATTCAGGTATTTCTACGTGTAAAACTATCAAGTGATTTTCTCAGGTAGTGTTTATGTAAATTATACATTATAGAATAAGACGATATTTATCGGGTGACTTTTTCTCTTAAATACATTAACAGATATACTGACAAGAGAATCACAAGATTTAAGTGGTTGTGCAACTTAAAATAGGCAAGCTGTTTTACCTTCTTTAACAATACCAGGAAAGGATATGCAGCTGTTGCAGTGGCAGCAGAACGTTTCCCATTTGAGGAGGCTAACTGCAGGGTGAACATCAGCCTATACAAATTGTTCTTGCTCGCTCTACTCAGTCTACTGCTTCATCATGCTTATATATATATATATATATATATATATATATATATATATATATATATATATATATATATATATATATATAAAGCAATGTAACAAGACCGCAAATTGGTTGGTTATATTGTCCAAGGTCACACACCCATAGTATACTGTACATCACACAGGTAGGTAGATCTTCAGCCATACGCTGCGGTCTAGTGCTGACCCTACAACAAACGAGGGAAAGATAAGACACAAATGAGAAATAATACCGTAGGTCAAACATTAATGACTTGTCTGTTTTAATATTTAACATCATTATTACCAAGGCCATTAGGATTTTTTTTCCAGACGCCCACTCGCATGTATGTCATGGTGTGTCATTATACATACGTATATATTAAAGGTCTACCTTAATTAAAAGAGTAACGTAATAATATTAAGCTAAAGCAAGAAGATGTAATTAACTTTCATATTTCCTGTGTAAGTGGTGTTGTAACTAAAAACTGAAGGTTAATTTTAACAGTAAAAACTGGTGAGATGCACAACTCCAGGTGAGTTTGCTTGTCCAGGAAGAAATAATGTTCGTGTTAAATAAACACGAACATTATGGTGTAAATCAGCCAGAAACAACCAAATACAACTGTAGTGTTCTGGAAGTTTCATTTGTGAATAATATTGACCGGGTCTTATTTTTTTTTACCGGGAACATAATGGGCAAAAAGAGTCGATGTATGTGTAATTATTATGCGCTTCACAGGACCTCCCCTTGTGAGTCAAAATGAAGACCAGCCACATGATGACGATGTTCTTGTCGGTGATGGTGGAGTGCCTGGCAGTGGAGGTGATGTTGACGGTATTTCCTCCCATTCATTTTGTTAGAAAATATCTCCCAGAAAACTCCAGTTATAAATCTGAAGACCTGCTGCTTGTGGCCGTCCAAACACACGTAAGAAATATATTTAGTTCACACTATTTTGATTTCATGTTGGGGGGGGGGGGGGGGGGTCAGAAAGAGGCTCAAGTCATCGGGATCTAAAAGTCAAATTTCAAGGTCACATTTGCAACTTGTAGAATGGTTAAGGGTCTGCAGTAAGTGATCTTCAGTGGACCGATAATGCGTTGAAAGGTGGCCTATCCTATCCTAACCTTACCTAACCTAACATTATCTGCTGTAGGACACTGATTTACTGGTTTATAATTGCTGTTAGTATAATGTTCCATATAATTTATGATAATGCAATATTATGTATTGGTAATATAGATTAAATGGATCTTTTTCGAATAGATTGATGTCCGTTAATCTTCCTTTTATGACGTCTCCAGTTAATACACCCTTTAAGGTAAAAATAAAATAAAAATAAAAAAAATAAACTCATAATTATGATGCCTTTAAAAAACAGGTAGGGCTGATATATGATAAACTAGAGACAAATGGCACTGTCATTTAACTTACATGAGTGTTTTCTCATTAACTTCCCGCCCCACAGATATTCTTGAAGACCTCACTCGATGGTGTTGCTTGCGGCATTATTGAAAACATCGTGAGATTCCCTAAGGCACAAAACCTAGATTGACCCCTTTCGTTTGTTTATATGGACGTTCTGAACAGATTTTAATATGAATCTTAATTATGGACGCAAAGAAAGTTACGATTCAAACTCCTTCACATCTCTTAGTCTTGTGGGGACCGGAAACTTTACAGGGAGTTTAACTTTTTCTGTCTGTAAGATGGAAATTCTTAAAAAATGCAAGACCCAGATGTGAAACAAGTAACGGGTAAAATTTATCAGGTCAAACACTGGACGAGAGTGAATAGACGGGGTTTTACTGTAACCACACGTAAGACAAGTGTCATGATCAAGAGGGAGAGACAGAACACCATATATGCTGTTCAGAAGTAGTGTTGGCAGTTATCTTTGACTTCGAGGTCAAATGCTTTACTTTGGCAGAAACAATTGTCTCAGCTCCAATTTATGTTCTTGGTCGGATTATTCCAAATAATTTCTATGAAAAGAAATTATCAGAGTTCAATATACAGTACAAATATTTTCTGATCATTATAATTATGCTTCCATCATGTTGTGCACAGCAGAGCATTTTTCTTAAAGCTCAGTTTCCTCCATTCTTATGTCCCCAACCTTTTGTAAGCTCTGGACCACATTTGTCATTGTAAATATAGTGGAGGGCGACAAAACTTTGAATCTACTTGAACATTCAAGGAAAAAAATATCATATATACTGTACAGTCTGACACGTCTAACTGTAACACTTTCTGACTCTTTACCGTCATGCTGTAAATGTAAAAGCAAGAGATATTATTTTGTATAAATGAAAATAATGCTTCTTATATACAGTTTGCAGTGTTCTATATGTATATTATATTCTAAACCAATTTATTTCAGAACAGGATTTACTTTGTTATTGCTGATAAGTTGAGGTATCCCCAATTGATAAGACATACGTGACGTGGGTGGGAGGTGACAGGTAATGTGTGTACTTGAACCTGAGGAAATTACCTCAATACTGTACTATGTGGATCGCCTTTAATGGTGACGCAAGAGCAGCAAGTGACGTATTTGATCACCCATCAGGCACCTCTTCCCCTTTATAGTGGCCGCCGTCTCCTACCTCCCTTTCTACATTATCTCTATACTACCTTCAAAATTAGTATGTTGTAATCGCTTTCCTCCACCCACTACCGCTCTACCGCCGCTACCTTCCACCGACCTTTCACCTTTCACTCGCTCGATCACTGGGACGGTCCTCTTTAAGGGATTATAACGACCGCCCCATACTCCCCCAACCTCTGATAATCCCTCGGACCTTTGTCCTCTTTCGCCGTTAACTCCTTCCACGATCACCATTTTTTCCCTTCCTGAGCATACTGTGTCATTGTGTTTGATATTTCCATCCTCTGGGGGAGATGAATTGATGGCGGGTACAGTATCACAGCCTCTCAGAGTTAGTGTCTGTCTGTCACATTGAGTGCAGTATTATCTATGTTACCAGTAAATTTACCTAAACTAACCAAACCGAGTTGGAGTTTTAAGCACTTATATATACAGGTCACCCTGTATATTTAAGCCTCTCTCTGTCCATGTAGTCCAGTTGCCTCTGAAGATGTCTTGAATAAAGACGAAAACTAAGGTGCTTCCATTTTCCCGTATGATTTTATCAAAATATATATATATATATATATATATATATATATATATATATATATATATATATATATATTATATATATATATATAAATATATATATATATATATATATATATATTATATATATATATAAAATATATATATATATAGTATATATATATATATATAAATATATATATATATGATATATATATAAATATATATATATATAAATATATATATATATATATATATATATATTATATATATATATAAATATATATATATATACTATATATATATATATAAATATATATATATATATATATATATATAAATATATATATATATATATATATATATATATATATATATATATATATATATATATATATATATATAGCGTTCCCCGGTCACAGTCATAGGCTTGTGGGCCGTGGGTTCGAATCCTGGCGGGTTGAGGTGTTGATTGTATGTAGAAGTCCGCGTGCTTTATTGGGCTAATGAAATATATATATATATATTCATATATATATCCACAATGGAAACGTGGATAAGATAAATCTTGATAAAATCACACAGGGAAAAGGGAAACAATGGAGAACCTTACCTTTCGTCTTTATTCAAGATATCTTCAGAGGCAACTGAATTACAAAGACTGAGAGAGAACTTATGTACACAGGGTGACCTTACAAAACATGAGGTCAGGTCAAAAAACATGACATTCACTAATCCACACAGCAAACATAAGAAGATATTATTAGAACGGGCGACATAACTAGTCATGTCACCTCAGGTAAAAAAAAAAAAAAAAATATGAGACCCACTAATCATCTATCATACATCTACCTTACATGCTTTCAAAGCATTTTTAACCTTGGGCCACTGACAAATAAATTTGTGTAACATATTATCAGTTTTGTACTGACCATCACTAAGGTTTAAAGAAGATATTTTTCTAATCAAACTTGCTTCAACCAGAAGTCTTTCTGTGACACATGAAGATTCATACACTTCTAAACTGCTTTCCCAATCAATGGGATGATTATTGTTCCTTATACAGGGTTATGAACGAAAAGTGCACTGCTTTCAGATGCTGTTCTAATAATGTACTTATGCTGTTTAATTCTGAGTTGCAATGCTTTTGCAGTCTGTCCTACATAATTTCCATTACAATTGCTACATGGAATACAGTAAACACTTCCATTTACATTCAACGTGATGTATACATGTCAAATTTACCTGAAAGTTTTCACCAGATTCTTTAAGCTTTGGGTGTGACTGTACAGTATTTAACATACAGTAGATATTGTCAGTCAGTATGCTGTTAAAAAGTTCACGGTCAAATGTTGTATGTTATAATTATTGAATGAAGAACTTTATTCATTTTTTGATAATATGGATCTTGACCCGCAACCTTTCACGTTAATGAGGGATTTATACATTAATTTATTTATTTTTATTTATTTATTTATAATCTGTTCAGCTGCAGTGTTGTTGTAAGGTATCTGTGAAGCCAATGAGAGTTGGCTGTGAATACCATGCGAATCACCCACAAGAGCTCACTGGGAATATTACACGAATCAAATACCACACGAAAAACCCACAAGATATTACTGGAAATATCACACGAATCACCCACAAAATATTACTGAGAATATTACTTAAGACTTAATAAGAAGGTCCCATTAAGTCATCTATATATAGTTTTGAGGTTTTTTCTTATTTTAATGAATTATCAGATTTATTTTTCTTCTCAGTTCCATCGCAGGTTTCCATCCGTGGGTTGGCTGGCCTCCGAAGCTTCTTGGTTCTGGTGACGGCCATGTATTTAGGATTCAGATATTTTCGGAATTTTGGAGATTACCAAGATTATTTATTTATTTATTAATTTATTTATTTTTAATTCCTTGGGGCAGTACTAAGACCTTTATTGCCCTCAGAGGACCTCGTTTGGGCTGAATAATTTCCACTGTTTATTTATTTATTTTTTCTAATAGTAAACTAGTGTGTCGTGTATAACCCTTGTCCTACCTTTAAATTTGTTGCCATCAATGTACACTTTGTAATATATATTCTTCTTAATCATGAACTGATTCTAGAACTTTAACTGGGAAGGTTCTCAGTTTTGGGGTCGTTTTCGTTTACTCTCTGGTGAGATACTCTTAGTGTTGTTGCTCTCTGTAGTGTAAACAACTCTTTTATTTTGTTTACTTTTCGTTACAGTTATCGTTTCTAAGTGAAGAGATGTTTGGTTCAGTAATGGAAGCATAATAAGGCAACGTAGGATTATAGGCGATAAGCTTGTTACGGGTAGATGCTTCCAGCTATCTAGTTTCCTGCGCATCATGTTATACTCTCATCATGACCTTGTCTCACCTTGGTTCCTCCCCCGCCGCCAGCTACACTCTCTACTTTTAATCAGCCTGCCGAACCCCTTAAACATATGTACCTGACTCGCGTCACCAACCATATACCTGACTCGTGCCAACTCTCATAACCTCAATCCACACCCACAAATTAACTCCACCTTTACCATTATATCTGACTGGAATACTGTTCCTCTCCTTCACGCTTCTCACTACTGCTGTACTTCCTTCGTTTCTGTTGCCTCACGTTGTTCTTCATCCACGTCTCCACACGCACGCACGCACGCACGCGCCTACCCATGCTTCTCACCCACGCCTCTTCCAGCGTCTCCATTCATGCATATCCCCCATGTTATAAATCCACGTCCTGCACTCAAACCTCTTCCCTTCCCCCGAGTTCTTCCTCACCTATTCCTGTCAACCACTTCCTCCACCTACACCAACAGCTGGCCTCGTGTCCCTTCACCTCTGCCTTCATCTATCATCCCGTACACCACCACCAATACCTGTCCCCCTGCCCCTCACCCACCCATCCACCCACCTACATTCGTCACCTCGTTCCCCCACCCACCCACACCTTGCGCCACTCTTCACGCTCATCCCTCACCTTCAACTCATGGCACCCGCTCAACTCTGCCCTTTCTCCGGACGTTGCTATGGCGGGTGAGGTGGATGATGATAATGAGGAACCTGCGTATAATCCTCAGTAGCAGTGTTGGTCTCATTCGGTTTTTTCTCCTCAATATTGCACTAGTTTATACCCGTGTGTTTACCGCGTCATTTAGGCTATTTCCACACTTTCTCGTTTTGCGTTTTTTCTCTTCTAAACCAGACTGTCGCATGTAAGGGTTTAGAGTGTTTCCCTTTAGGTTACTGCAGTGGATAGTTTCATGTGCCCCTCCCGCCCGTATGGAGTAAGCCAGGCTCTGCTCTTCAATAAACTGTAATAACTTACTCTGGGTAACACTGACACACAATGAGAAGGTTGTGTGTTATGTTGTAAGTCTTTCGCTTTGGTTAAAAGTGAACTGTTAATCTAGTCAGGGTAAAACTAACGTGTCATGTTGATGGGGTTAACTTTAGGAGCTATGGTGACCCATTCTTGTTCACATCACGGGTAACACTGACTGGTCCATCTTAGATATGATTAACGTGGACTCCAAACAATATTGTGTGTAGAGCTCGAGTGACCTTGACCATCACAAGTCGTCATGCAGAGAGCTTGTTCACGCAACTGCCTGAGGGGAAATGTGTGAGTGACGTGCACCTTTAGTCGACTTCAGTGTTGTTACAATACTACAGTTTATGTTTCACGTCACATCTTATTTAAAAAAAAATATTCTGTTGTCTTTGTCGTAGTATTTTGTGGGGACGATGGAATTTGAAGGCTGTCAAAAATAAGTAACTGAAGCACAAGAAGTGTGTAGCTGCTGATAGAATTAATAGTGCCTCACTAAGCTACAGTGGTGCAGTGGTATACTGTACCCTAAGCTACAGTGGTGCAGTAGTATACTGTACCCTAAGCTACAGTGGTGCAGTAGTATACTGTACCCTAAGCTACAGTGGTGCAGTGGTATACTGTACCCTAAGCTACAGTGGTGCAGTAGTATACTGTACCCTAAGCTACAGTGGTGCAGTGGTATACTGTACCCTAAGCTACAGTGGTGCAGTAGTATACTGTACCCTAAGCTACAGTGGTGCAGTGGTATACTGTACCCTAAGCTACAGTGGTGCAGTAGTATACTGTACCCTAAGCTACAGTGGTGCAGTAGTATACTGTACCCTAAGCTACAGTGGTGCAGTGGTATACTGTACCCTAAGCTACAGTGGTGCAGTAGTATACTGTACCCTAAGCTACAGTGGTGCAGTGGTATACTGTACCCTAAGCTACAGTGGTGCAGTGGTATACTGTACCCTAAGCTACAGTGGTGCAGTAGTATACTGTACCCTAAGCTATGGTATGTCTCCTTGTCTTAGACCAAAACATTGTTGGTCAGGCTTATATCTGTCGACTTGTCTAAATCAATAATCTCGGACTAACGTTGAGTCTTACTGTGTAATGGAGAAAACTCTGGGATCCGTCCACAACCCGAGTTCTACTTTGTACAGTACGGTACGGCACAGTATAGTACGGTACAGTACAGTACAGGTCATGATGTTTTTATTGCCTTGGTCATCATCATTATCTCATTATTGTTATAATTATATTACTGTACTGTATAGCATCACTGAACACACCAAAGACTGGCCTCCTCATTGCAGCTTAAAGGAGACGCCAGAGGACTGAGACTTGTTATTAAAACATATATGGAAGTAGAACAAAAGATTAAGAAATGAAACTAGTAATGGGAATCATTAAAAATCCGGAAAAGACCTTTGACTGATACATGGACACACGTGAGGCGAACATGAATGAATGACGTAAAGAATGAAAACACACACTGCACAACCCCTTAATCCCCCCCCCCCTCCCACACACACAAAGCCTAGTAACATGGGAGGATCGTGACGCTGCTACCGTCCATTCACAAATACTGTGGTCAAAGGTCAAAGCCACACTGCCCACCTCCCCTCCGTCGTCCTAACCTGCGTTGAAACACTCACTTGGTCACTTGTGGGTGAAAGTTTATAACGAATAGACACGGAGGTAGCGAGGTGTATGAGGATGCGTAATTGCGTAAATGCGTCACCCACTTGCGTATGAAGGAGTCACCTCTCCATCCAAAATAACTTAACCTGTCCACCCTAAATAATAATGATAACTTATAACAAATTGTGAAAGAGTTGAGGAGATTCCGGAAGCCCCAAAATCCAGGACGAGCGTTTTTTGTCGTCGAACAAGTGGCAACCATCAAAGATTTAGCCCCGGATATGTGTGTGTGCGCGCGCGCCACCTTTTAAAAATATAATTTCCAATATTACGGATTATGGCGATTTGTCCCAGGCAGTATTTCCAATGTTGATACTGATGATGTATTTCCCAGATATTACTTGTACACTGACGGAGGAGAGGAACGCCACCCTGTATACCTCCGCCGCACAGGTTCAGGAGGGTACTGAAGGGGGTTGACCCGGATGTGATGTCACGTTGTTGTTGTGGGTGTTAGGTAATGCCAAGACCTCGGTAACGTGCTCCCAACCCGGACACTTATGGAGGTGTTCATGATAACTGCTGATGGGGATGAGGGGAAACAAGAGTAAGAACAGGTAAAGTAAAGAAGAGAGAAAGGTGTACTGGAGAACGTGGAGTCGTGGTGTGGAGAGAGAGAGAGAGAAGAAAGGCTAAAACTAATAATGTGGAACAGAAATCTGGACCTATATGGAGGGAGGGAGAAAAGGAGAACTGTATCTCAATTGTGAAGGAAAGAAGGGAAGTCAGGTCTGGGGGAGTGAAATGTAAAAGATTGAAAGAAAAGGGTGTTGTAGGGGGTAGTAGATTGTGGGTCTTGCTGCGTTCCCCCGTCTGGGTCCTATGCTGTATTGATCACTCTGCTGACGTCATTACTCCCGCCTCTGCCTGCGTCACGATTTGTGAATGAACCCTCCCACGCGCGTGACGTCACCCCTCGTCAACCAATCGCTGTTCACGACCCGGATTCGCTATTACCTTGAGCGTAAGAGAAACTCTCATTTTCCCTAAATGAATTTGGTTTAATTGGCGATCAGGAAGTTTCTTAAATTTGCACGAAAAAAGATATAATGACTTTGTATATATTGGCAATCCTGTCATTAGGTTCAAGGTACAGTATTGATTTTCTCACTTGAGTACTGACTGGTTTGGCAGTTTAAGGGAATATAGTGTTTGAGAACTAGGTTAGTCGCTTGTATCCTTCCTCCTCTTCCTCCTCCTGTCTCTTATACTTCCTATATTTATTTATATGCTTCCCTCTCACACTTGATTAATACCTGTCGGGACAGCAAACGTCTACTCCTGTGTGTGTCTTATCTTTGACCTCTAGTGACCTCTATAGCTCGTTCACCTGTGAGTCCTGGTTGGTTGACCTTAACCCCGGATTGTTCCTGTCCTCATCACCTTTACTAAACTAAAATCCTCCTAACCTAACCCTTGACCTCGGCTTTGTCTCGGCTTTGTCCATTACTTGACCTCAGGTTATTGTTTTCCCTCACATCCGACCACCCCTCCAACGTGAGCCTCCCCGTGTCCGCCAAGTAACATCATATGGTTGTTCCTCCTTGTTCCTTCTCTGACTCTGGTTGTTCCCCATGACTGGTTAGGTTAGGTTAGGATTGACAAGGCTAATCTTAAGGTAGAATAAGCTAGGGAGCTAAACTATTTCTGGTGATACAATGTTTTTTTTGTGTGTGTATTATTTAACCCAGAGTCACCATCTTACATAATGTCTTCCTGCCTGTCTCACGCCTCACCTGACCTCCCTGTTATCTGCTGGTGTGCGGGAGAGTACCAACCTACCTACCTACCTACCTGGTCGCTCACCTTTAAGGCTGTTGACTCCATCTCTTGTTATGTTTAAGCGTGCGCAGAATAGAGAGAAAAGAGAGAGCCAAACAGAGAAGAGAGAGAGCTATAGAGAGAGAGAGAGAGAAAACTGTGATAATTTGCCAACTATTAAATCATTAAAGAGAAGAACAAACCCATCATAACAGTTCCCTAATCAACTTTGAATGCTAAAAGGTGATTTACTGGAAAGGTAATGAGAAAAATTCCCAAATTTCAGGTGAAAACAACGAGCGAGGATGAGTTATTTCTGGTTGAGTTATATTACATCAACGCCTCGAGGCCTGTGTAATGCTCTCCACTTGTGTCTTACAGAGGATTGAGTGTTTAATTCTTGTTTTGCCTGGAGGAGGAGGAGGAGGAGGGAGGTGTTGTTTATGAGGCAAGGAGGAAGGAGGTACATGGTGTTGTAGGGACGTTGAGGGCTGAAGAGGAAAGGTTTGAAAGATGTTTAATTAAATAAGTGAGAGGAAGGAGTGTGGTGACAGCTGGTGTTATCAAATGGTTTCAGACAGCCAAGTACTGTAACCTGCAGACGGTGAAAAGTGATGCAATAAGCAGACTATAAAATGAATCGTGTACACGGTTAAGTGAAAATGACTGATTAAAAGAAACATCGCTTATAAAAGACTGACACTTGCTTACATCAGTGGCGACTACGCGACTGGGTTCATGGTATCAGCGCTTCATCGTTATATTTAGGACTGTTGACCACGTCCCACCACTCTTAACGTTTTCAGGCTGTCTTTACGAGGCCTCTCAGGTTATATATCTCTCTGGGGACCCCATTGATTCATCCTGATCCCTGTCTTCCCCTGGTCCTCGGCCGGCTCAGGAGGGAAGGGATTCTGCTTTGATATGAGTTGTTGTGGGACATTATAGCGCGCTATTATGGTCACACTACACAACTTGTTGACGCAGTGATAAGACAACACAACACTTGTTCGAAGATTTGTATTGAATTCTCTTATGGAGAAAAGCGTTGTTATCTTTCTAATTCATAAATGATAAGTAAATTGCTTATATCATTTGCTATTTAACTCGGGTGTTATTTGCTCGCGACGCAACTCCCAGAATTTTTAAGCTCACGACCGCAAAATTGTGTTGTTTACCCATGACGTGACAAATACCCCTGATAATGCGTCAAACTTGATCAATCTCATTGCTGAAGGTGATTTTATGACTACAAAACCAATATATATATATATATATATATATATATATATATATATATATATATATATATATATATATATATATATATATATATATATAGGCTATATTTTTTTTTTTTTTTTTTTTTTACAATTTGCTGCCATGAATCATCCAGCAAATCCAGTATCCACTTAACTGATGAGAAAAAAAATATATACCTTTAAGAAACGAATGACACATCTGGAAAGAGGAAATAGATCTGAAGAATACAATCTTACTCATCACCATGAAAAGGTTTAAGATGGACAAGGGATAAAGGATGCTGTTCAATGTGAATAATATGTGCTGACAATTGACTTACATAAACATTATATAGGAAATGATACTCACCTGATGTGTATACTAGAAAATGAGAGAAATAAAATGGTCACTGATTTCAGGAGGGTAACACTTTCTTGGGGTAGGAAAAGATAACCTGCCACTACCTTATTAGTAAGTTAGTATCAGCAGGTGTCGCCCCCCCCCCCCCCCAAATAGCTTGTCGCTCTACCCTTCCTGATAAGAGGTTTGGGTGTGGTCATGTAGGGGATGTAAGGTCACGATTTAATGAAGGTCTCCGAAATGTCTACTACAGTGTAGCCAGAGGCCCCCAGTGATGTAAACTCTTGTGCTTTATCTTGCAGAAGAATGTCGTCTTGGTGATAAAGTAATTCCCTCACAATGAGAAGGCTGGAACTATTAAGGTGTGAGTGAGTTATGGTAGACATGAAGCACTACAGTGGAGGCGAAGTGTTTTTAAAAAAGTAAGGAGAGACGCAAACGGGAGTCCCAGTACAAACAAATTAAGAGGGAATAATGTACAGTATAGTATATTAGAGACATCATCAAGAAGTGCAGTCTTGCCACTCATTTTGTTAAGCATAAATTAATAGTTTATCAAGTCTTGCTGCGGTTTTATTTGTATAATTTATTTATACCTTATTAAGGCTGGAATATATATAACACTACATGTATAGGACACGTACTAAAGTTTGTTGCCACGCACTCTCATATTTTAGTGCTTGCTTGTATATAACACAGTGGGTATTAGTGACACTGGGAGGGTAAAGAGGAAAACAACTCTGTGTCGGGGTGCAGACCACAGGCGTGATCAACTGAGGCCGTTAGTAATAATGTGGGCGGTGCTTCCACTAAGAGATAATTAAAACGAACGAGAGTTTTATTTACAACTATCGTGTTGCTGCCAAATACGTAATGTCGGCGAGATAGAGTGTTCGATATGTCGGGGTAAACCTGGACTCAAATCTTCAAAGATTCGTACATTAAATTCACTGAGTCTCTCACTAATCCCAAGGTTCTGTACCTAACTTAACCTTACTTAAATTACCTCTAACCTAATTCAATCCAACCTAAACCTAACTTAAAGGAAACAACCCTTCTCCTAACTTTTGTAAGAAAATTCACGCTGTTGGTGTCCGGGTCAAGATGCGAGTCCAGGGATTAGTTTTAGCCAAGTTTCCCCCACAGGGAGTAGTGAGGCTCCATCATCCTCGGGCTCAGCTAAGCTACGATACAAAGATATCGGCCGGTCAACACTCAGACGAATTTGCATCGAGACATAACTGTAATTAGATGCGTACTCTCTATCTTAAGACATTGAAAAAAAAACAGCAGGAATTTATGATATTAAAAACCAGGTTGGGAGATGAAGTCATAATAACACGTGGCGGGGCTGTCGTATATATTGTGCATTATGGTACAAAACAATAACACGTGGCGGGGCGGGGCTGTCGTATATATTGTGCATTATGGTACAAAACTTAAGAAAAAATTAGAATCAATTTGGATCAATTCTTGAATAAACTTTTTTATTTCGCAAAGGAAAAAGATGATGCCGCCTCTGGTACTTATTTGTGATGATTCAAAAGCAAATGTTAGTTAGGATCAGATAAAAGAAATATTGGAAGAGTTTGAACTCGATTACATACACTTAACCTCATTTTGACAGGGAATAATTTAGATCTTGATCAAGATTTTTATCAATTTACAGGAAACATATGTACAGGGGTGCAGGAGTCTGGTTCAAACAATCATAATAATATACTGTAGCGCCATCATTTGTGTATAACTAGTATTATAACGGCCAGGATATTATGTGCAAAGCACCTTTAAAACAATACATAAATCTTTCAAGACTTAAACCAAGTTGTTTTACTACGATCTGTGACCCAAATTTAGAAAGGCCAAGACGGCGCTAGTCACCCGGTTTAGGCTATCCACACGCTGTAAATCTTAAGTCAGGCTATCCGAGGCCCAGTTAATCCGGAGTTAGGCTATCCAAGACTGTGTCCAGGACGAGTACATGCAGGGCAGGCTTGAATAAACGTTAGGATAGGTTTTGTTGGATCCGGAACCAATTAATGAGAGGGAGAGTTGACGCAAAAAGTTGCTAGTGTGACGCCGCCTTAAGTTAGGTTAGGGCAAGGCAGATCAAATCATGTTAACTAGATTGGGATAGGTTACTTTAGGTTAAAGTAAATTAGACTACGTTATGCTAGATTAAGTTAGGTTAGATTAGGGCCGCGCCACTTTATACATCAACTCTCCCATTTTCTGTCGTTTTTCAACAAGTTGTCATCGTTCCTATAGTGGTGTATCCGAGCACCTCCTGGGTTTTATAGTTGACGAGCACAGATTGGGGCTGGTACCATGTGTGTGTGTGTGTGTATGACGGGGCGCGAAGAAAATTACAATCTTTAGGAAAACCGATGCAAGAAAATAACGCAAAAACTATTAGTGTGACGCTGACGGTACTCATGACCTAACCAGTCTTAGCCACCACATATTTCGTCCCACTTAGCCAAACGGGCGTAAGGAATAGTGAGTTATTTGATATAGGACTTAGAGCCTCTCGGAGTTAGTCGCAGCTCAAACTTATTGGTAATATTTATGGTATTTCCAGGTGCCTTTGGCGTTAAGTAAAGCTCAATAGTAAATAAAGATATCGACTCAGTTTGTGTCACCTTCGTTGGAGGTGTGGAGTTGCCTCGTATTTATTATATACAATACTGCATCTGCTATTAGCGTTAAAGTAATAAAAAAAATACAATAAAAATAGAAAATATCTGATGAAAATATAGAACAAAATTACCCACGTAAAGAACTTAAATGACTTACTTAAAAAAAATTAACAACATAAACTCATTCTCTATGTTACTCTTCTTGTACCATATACAGTAGATATATATTCACAACACAAATAAATATAACAGTTTTAGGATAATTGATATATCGGTGACATATTGTAGGTGTGTGAGCCAGACGATCAGCCGCCAGTAGGACACAAGGCTTCTTGATCCCCTGGAGAGGAGCGGGTCTGCCCCCACCGTGTTCGTTTATCCTGGTGATATCTACCAACCTTGTTTATGGTAATGGAACAGTTTCAGCCCTGTGTTTCTGGTGTGGTAGAATATGGGTGGTGGTGTGGCGGAATATGGGTGGTGGTGTGGCGGAATATGAGTGGTGGTGTGGCAGAATATGGGTGGTGGTGTGGCGGAATATGGGTGGTGGTGTGGCGGAATATGGGTGGTGGTGTGGCGGAATATGGGTTGTGGTGTGGCAGACTATGGGTGGTGGTGTGGCAGAATATGGGTGGTGGTGTGGCAGAATATGGGTGGTGGTGTGGCGGAAAATGGGTGGTGGTGTGGCAGACTATGGGTGGTGGTGTGGCAGACTATGGGTGGTGGTGTGGCGGAATATGGGTGGTGGTGTGGCAGAATATGGGTGGTGGTGTGGCAGACTATGGGTGGTGGTGGTGGTGTGGCGGAATATGGGTAGTGGTGTGGCAGAACAAGAACGACTATTCACACAATACTGCAGACATAAAACGAACACTCACTCACCCACCCACCCAAGACAACTAACACAGACCACAATAATAAATTCATTAGAAGAAACCATCCATTCCCTGATACATCTTTCAATTATGTCTTACAGGTCGGGACACACATCATGCCATCGTTCGTAGTAAAGATTGGCGGGAATACTTATTATAGATATTACGTCATAAATCTCTTGGTAAGACCCTCGTCATTATAACTCATAGATAAATACAAGAATTATGTACGGATCATTTTGAATGTGTTTATCAATTGTTACATCTGAGGTGGTATTAAATTCTTGTTTTTGTATTTTGTTTATGGATGTATGATGTTTTGTAGCTACACACACACACACACACACACACACAATAATTTACTACACATATACTTCGGACTCCCTGGGCTGATGACTTTTCACACAGTTCCCTCTCATTATGACACTGATGAGGACTACCCACACCGTCTAACACACACCTGTACCTCGGCCTCTGTCTAACACCCACACCGTCTAACACACACCTGTACCTCGGCCTCTGTCTAACACCCACACCGTCTAACACACATCTGTACCTCGGCCTCTGTCTAACACCCACACCGTCTAACACACACCTGTACCTCGGCCTCTGTCTAACACCCACACCGTCTAACATACACCTGTACCTCGGCCTCTGTCTAACACCCACACCGTCTAACATACACCTGTACCTCGGCCTCTGTCTAACACCCACACTGTCTAACTCACACCCGTACCTCGGTCCCTGTCAACCCTCCCCCATCACGAGACCACGTCAAAATAACTACCCCAGTATGATACGAAGAAGGAATCAAGTTGTAAGGTCGTTAAGAGAGTCTTCTTAATATAGAAGCATTACTCTTGGTCCCCCTGACAGCCCCTGCCACCCACCACACCCTAGGTCGCCATGAGAACCCCTGCCACACACGACACCCTTGGTCGCCTTGACAGTCCCTGCCACCCGCCACACCCTAGGTCGCCCTGACAGCTTCGGCCACCCACCACACACTTGGTCGCCTTGACAGTCCCAGGCACCCACCACACACACACACACACGGGTGACCGTAGATGACCGTATATAAACAGTGCAGCAGACACTCGTACTGAACACAGCATAACAATTACAGCTCTAGAGGTCTGTGCTATGGAAAGGTGGTTCGTGCGGAGGCCATCCCTGGTCTACCTGGCTGGGAGTGGGGAGCTGACTACAGTTTGGGAAGTGAAGGGGGTGTGGGGCTACACTGTCTCCGTGTGTATCGATGTATGCCAAGTCTATAGTGTGCTGTAGCCATAGATACACTAGTCGGCTGATCATTAGGTAAATAAGGCAAACAAAAAATAAAAGTAAAAATATATATTCAGATTATCATCAACATAAATTATAACTCTTGGCCATGTGTTCTGAGCTGTGACTCATTAATTAACTCCATAGGGAAATTAATCTTCAAACTCATGCAGGATATATATATATATATATATATATATATATATATATATATATATATATATATATATATATATATATATGTGTGTGTGTGTGTGTGTGTGTTCATTTTAGTAGTACGAGGAGCACCTCTTGATGTGTATGCACATAATCTGCCAAATGGAAATTATTATGTAGATAATACTCGGTGATTACGACTAGGGATTACGACAAGATTATGTACAACTCTATCTGGTGTTTGTATTAGCGTCACCTTGTCGTGGTGTGGGGGCTCGAACGAACCGCTTTCAAATACCTGCCACTGTCCTAGTGTGTTACGGTTGTTACGTCATCAAGTACTTGCCGGTATTCCAGGGAATCGGAATTAAAAAAAAAAACTAAAAATTGTTTTAGGATTGTTTACACCACGTATGCGGATAATATTAGCCAAAAATAGTTAGTGAGTGCTCCAGTGTATCAAATGATTGACCGCTTGGCCTCCTGTCCTGCAGATAGCTTGGTCGTATCCTCCCTTCACCCAGGTGTAAATTGAATATAACTTTACAGGTGGGGCAGTGAAGCCCCACTGCTTCTGATGGCCTGTCGGGCCTATTTTTATTTATTTATTTTTTTACAGGGAATACCCCACCCGGGCACAGGTCATCGACCCACAGCGGGGCCTGGGGGGCGAAAAAATAGGAGTAAAAATAAATTAAAAATATAAAAGATTTTTTTGTATTAATCTACACCTCGAAGATGCCGGAAAACCAGCTTTTTGAAGCGAGACAAATTGTATGAGTGTGGAAACACAGAAGGCAGAGCATTCCACAGTCTGGCTGTGTGAGGAAGAAGGATGTATTATAACGGGTTATTCTTGTGTGACCGACATCCACAGAGAAACGGTGGGCACCTACGAGCCCACGGCCTTGCCGGCGGTACACAGATTTCAGATTCAGATTTGCCCCCGAGGGGGCTAGTTTATTGGGCACCCCCTTACATCCTGTGCAAGGTGAAGCGCAGAAGCGCTTACAGCGCCCAACAGGGAAGTATGAAAAGTTCATACTTGCCTTTATGACTCGTACATTAAGGGCGTAAAAGCCTGAAGGGTCATAGGTTTTGTCAAGTTACATAAAGTGAGAGAATGATGAGTGTGTTGGGGGAAAGTTCCCGGTACATTTTATCTGTTTATGGCAAAGAGTGGCAGGTCCCTAATGATGTCAAATGCCAGGCCTGTGACTAGGAGGAGGGACGGCGGTACACAGGATGTCAAATCCACCGAACATTGCCCGTTAAAGTACCTGTAAAAGAGGCAGTGAAGCAACATTGCGGCGAAGAGAAAGGGAAGAAAGACTGTCAACTAAAGGAGGAGAATTAATAAGAGGAAATACCTTTGATTCCACCCTATCTAACAGTTGGGCAGAAGAAGAGCCACCCTCTTTCTCTTTTAACTTGAAGACCAAGAACATCATTAAATTCCTCTAAGCTAAGCCTTTGTTGCCCTTTAGTAATTTTGTTCAAATCTGATCAAATTCTGGAAAGTTTTGCCCGTAAGGATAAATGTCCCGTACGGAAAATTGATCTGCTCTTACCGCCCCCGCTACTCTTCCTCTCCACCGCTCCGCGCTGGTGGGTGGAGGATAATGATGTGAACATTGTACACCGAAGGAAAATACTGACAAGTGGAGATATAAAAAGCTCTTACAATCTTCAGGGTACAACGAGAGACGAAGTATCCGTCCGTCCACAGTCTGAAAGCTTCACAGTACTCGGTAAGCTGAATCATTCATGTCATTTCTTTTTCCATCTTCCTTCACCCAGTTCTTCTTTAGTGGGCGTTTCTCTTGTCACTATCACGACATTCACCACTGACGTATACTTATTTATTTGTCTATACATTCACGCGACAGATCCTCCTCCTTCCAACTTTTCTCTCGTATCTTTCATGTCTTTTTTTTTTATCAATGTGATTATTCTGATTTTCTCAAGTATCTTTCACGTCTATCATTTAGGTGTCTTTTCTCTTTCCTTCTTCCCCAGTATCGTCTTCGGTCACTGCTCACATCAAGGTCAGCCACGCCATCACCCCATGAGCGCCTGTTATTACTGAAGACGTGAGCAACAACATTACTGACTGAGTTAAGTTAAAGGACAAAAATAAACACTTTAAAATAGGATACAACTTACACCAACATTCTACTTTAACAAGATAACAGTCAACCACACCAAGTAAAGACAGGTAAAAAGGTGCATAATATTTAGGTTAAGAGCTTACATCTTTATGGTGTTCAGTCAACGTATCTAGTTAAGGTGGAATATCCGCGTAATGTTTAGGTTATATTACAAGGTTATTTTTGTGCTTTAGATTAATATTTCAGTCATAATGCATTCTTATATCTCCAGTTAAGAGAGATAATGCATGACCTCTTGTGAGTCTGGATTCTGGCGCCATCTGATCGGCTGCTGTACTGTACAGTATGTCAGTCATACACCATTCAGCTGACGTACACATATCAACATCCTCACCTCTTTAAGAAGATGTTCTCACCAGTCTGTACATCTGTCCTTGTTGACTACAAAGCAAAATTAATAGATGAATGACACTAAGTAGACGAATAAATTAAATTTAATGATATGGAATAAGATAAATGTCCCAGAACATAAACAACACGTAAATCAGCTGATAAGTGTCGTTAACACACACACACACACACACACACACACACACACACACACACACATATATGAAATAAAGAAATTCACCGTATCAGGTACACGTCAAACAACCCTTCTTCACCGACATATATAACGCAAAAAACTGTACTTTTCATAATGGGTGGAGCAGCGAGAGGTGTAAATAGCCCGGGAGGGAAGTTGTGAGTGTGTCAAGTGTTAAGAAATACCTTGGTTCCCCTCTCTGAGCATGACGGTCTCACCTCACAATAGTGGGTCCCCTCCCAGACGTCACCAAGAAGAGATCCCCGCCTCTATATTTGGCAGGGAGGGAGGGAGGATCACACGTCCAGCACCTGCTAATGATAGATGACGGAGGGGTCACATGGGGAAGGTCCTGCCTGAAAGGGGAGCACAACACAGCCTAGTGATAGAGTTTGACTATTTTTGTCATTTTGTGGTGTTGTGTTGTGTTGTGGGATTAAATAAACCACCAGTTACTTGATGTATATCGAGAATAAGACAGCCAGTCATATTATGTTGTGAGGTTATGACTGTCACCTGAGTGTGAGATCAGGTGACAGGTGGAGTATAACACATTAAAGAGAGAACTTTTTTCAGCGATGAGCCGAACAGTACACCACAACACCACCACAGTACACCACAACACCACCACAGTACACCACAACACCACCACAGTACCCACACAACACCACCACAACCCTTCCCCGCATTCACACACTCTCCCTCCCTCCCATCCACCACCCTTCCTCCCTCCCACCCCCTCCTCCCATCCACACACCCTACCTCCCATCCACACCCTACACACCCTTCCTCCCATCTACACACCCTAGAAAGAAAAATAAATTAATATTTGATGATTTTGATATTCTTCATGAGCAAAGAGCGAGTCATCAGTCGAACATTAACTCACGTCTCACGGCCTAAAACCCCAAATAATATTAATAATTATAATAATAATAATAATTATAATAATAATAATAATTGTAATAATAATAAAATAGTAATGGAAGTATTACGCTTATGCTAACCGTGGAAGCCAACTGCTTGTTTGGTTGTGGACTAGTTTAGTGACGTAAGAGCGGAGCGTTGACGAAGCTTCGAAACTCCTGACTATCTTTCGTTAATAATTATCAGTTTTATTTTAGCTAATAGTGGATGGAAGTGATTTAAGAAAATTAATGAGATTATAGATGACGGACCAATCGTGTATGGTGTTCTTTTCGCCGTCCAGTCGATTATTTTCATATGAATCAGTAAAGCGAACCAATGAATTAAGGAATCGAAGCACCTCAGGTTCGCCACTCGCCAGTGATCATCAGAGGTACGGCAGTGGTGGCGGCAACATGTGTGTGTGTGTGTACAGTATTTGATCGCTATTTCCATGTTTTACGTTTGCTGTTTGTGGATTACCTCGTGTTTGTGGCGTAGTGAGGACTTCCAGGACTCTACGTTGTGGTAAGGTGATAACAAGTTGTGTTGTTGTACTGTGGGGTCCAGGGAGGAGGAGGCGGTAGTGTAGCTCTCCGCCGTGTGTACAGGAGTTGTGGATGCCGTGGCTCGGACAGATAATACTACTATTAAGATGGCTATTAACCAAAGTTAGCATGTGGATAGACATGTAAGTTTGTATATTTTCAGCCACCGGCTGCAACTCTATTAATAAACCTATTATTATTATTATTATTATTATTATTATTATTATTATTATTATTATAATAATAATAATACTGCTATTAAGATAGCTATTAACCGAAGTTAGCATGTGGATAGATAGATAATACCGCTATTAAGATGGCTATTAACCTAAGCTAATATGTGGATATATGAATAAAATTCTAGAATTAGTATCGATACATTGTTGTTGTAGTGCGGGGTACTTATCCACCTGTACTGGGACCTTGATTTTGTATGAAATTATTGAGTAAAAATCATACATACATACATGCATACATAAATACATACATGAGGTTATCGGCCTGGTTATGTCATGTTAAACACCTTGTTCAGTTGAAGTTTTTGTTAGGGTAAGAGTGGTAGGTATCGTCACCGGGGCCCATATGCTGCTATTGCTGAAGTAAATTATGTAATGGGATCACTAACCAACATTTCCAATATAATTATTTGCCCTTGATAGTGTAAATACCTAGCGCGTCAATTGGATCAATTCAATTCAATTTCAACTGTTTATTCTTTGATAGAGGAAGCGGGATCCTAGTGCCGTCACTAGGTACCCCTATACAATAACACCAGAAGCATCTGGCAAGTGTCAAGTATATACAGTATAAATATTATAAAGGGGCTTACTAAAGTCTAAGGAAGGAAGGATATTCCTTTAACACATAATCAATGTTATTTACATAATATCTGGCCAGTATGGGGAGGATCATCGTGTCTCCGTCAGGGGGTCGTGGAGTGGTGGTCCAGCAGGCGTCACGGAAGCGTTGTGTGTGGGGACATCTTAGGAGGTAGTGGATAAGGGTGCGGCTGTCGGGTCTTCTGCATAATGCACAAGAGCGTTGCTCAGGGGATGCGGGGATACCAATCTCCCAAGCAAAGTCATACCCAATGATGATACGGGCAGCAATCACGTCCCTTTTCCGCGACCCTTTCCCATAGACATACGAGAGGTCAGGAAGTTTACGGAGGACATCGTACCAGGTGGTGGGAAGTCCAGGGGGATGGCTGCTTCCCGAGCTTCTCTCTGTTTGCGGCGAATTTGGGTCGTAAGCTGTAAAAGTGTTCGAGGAACAACGTAGTCAGGTGTGGCCTTGTTGCAGCCAGTCTTGGCAAGGCCATCTGCTGCCTCATTCCCCAAGATACCGACATGACTGGGTATCCATAGGAATGTCACAGGACTGCCTGCATCCTGAAGTGTGGATGTTAACCCTCGTATTCGGAGGATGAGGTCCTTATTTTCCCCTGATCCAAATGCGATCCCGTCGAGAGCAGACCTGGAATCGCAGCAGAAAAGCAAGGGGCAGAAAAGATCTGCTTCTTCCTCAGCGAAAAGGGCAGCAAGGAGGGCTATTAGTTCAGCCTGAGTGGAGGATGCCCCGTCAGAAACTCTGAGAGACAGCTTGATAGGCTCAGGGGCATCAGGACGGGAGATGTAGACACCAGCCCCGGCCCGACCTGTAGCGGGGTCAACAGAACCATCAGTGTAGAGGACGACCCTACCTGGGGACCAGTGGGCGATCCTGGAGAGGTGGTATTTGCAGAGAATAACAGGGTTCACGTGGGATTTCGGGAGCGGTCCACCGAGGGCAATCACTTCAGGTTGAAAATCCAGCCAGGGAGAAGGAGACGAACCAACAGCAGGGGTTCACTTGGATCTTGGGTTGTATATTGTAACGTGACCAAAAATAGTTGTTTTTTGTATATATTGCAGGGTGACAAGAATTAAAATCACTCTTTCTTCATACTGTTATGCCAGCACTTCTTTTTATCAAGAATTTACCACTAGTCAAGTCACAAGTCACACAAGTGGTCACAACAACAAGCAGGGTAAACACTATAATGACTCTTATATTATCTCCACCAGGTTCTCAATAATAACCCTCAGATTAACTCAAAATATAGGTATCATGTTGAAGATGAATCATGAAATGCATAACTTAGCATTATAAAGTTAAGAGACCACAAACAAAGGTCAAGTAAAGGAACAATTCAAGTACAGTACAGATGACCACAGCCTAAATTAACCCAAACCCGAACCTCAGCCTCACCATACACTAGAAAAGTACAAAAGTATACACTACTTATCTCCATATAAATATATCCTGAGTCCAGACCAATTGTACCACACACTATCACCAGCCAGGCTCGTCTACCTCCCTGCACTTGCCGTGACCCACACAATGTGGATACCATGCCGCCAATTACCATACTATTTTATCTAACAAATGCACAACGTTAAGCTGATTTACTTATTACATACTTATTATAAATTAATATATATATAACGTACTAGACACTGTTTACATACAGGAACATATATAAAATATAGTCCTACCTACTGAAGAAGCAGTGTAATTACCTCTCAATCAAATATATTCACTGCCTTATAAAACTCCTTCCCCAAAGATAAGACACCTGTGTATTATTTTCGGTCTGGTGAATGAGATAGAGCATTTACTACGAAATTCTCTCATTCCTACACAACATACCAAGTCCTTCCCTCACTCCTACACAATCCTACGAGTCCTTTCCTCACTCCTACACAATACTACAAGTCCTTCCCTTACTCCTACACAATACTACAAGTCCTTCCCTTACTCCTACACCACACTGCAAGTCCTTCCCTCACTCCTACACAATACTACAAGTCCTTCCCTCACTCCTACACAATACTACAAGTCCTTCTCTCACTCCCACACAACATACCAAGTCCTTCCCTCACTCCTACACAACATACCAAGTCCTTCCCTGCAGAGTTAATCACCATCTATAAAGTCCCTGATTCTTGTTTTTCATTCGACTTCTGAACTGTAGTAAATTATGGTCACTGTAAACTACAATACTGTGGTAGGTGTTGCCAAGATATATGTTAAACTCTTCCAGTGCCATAAGCAGAGCCACAGCTTCTTTCTCTATAGTAGAGTAATTCCATTGCACCATCCCCAACATCACTGGTAAAACATAAATTTTACTAACGAACCATTCAAAATCCTGTCTCTGCCTCGTCCAGTTCAACACGACTTCAGTCCATCTGGCAGTCGAACCCGAGGCCTCCATCATCCACAACAGGTACCTTGCCAGTGAGCCACCATACTGTGTTGAATAGTATATACACCAGTGTCAACATTAGATCGGGTCAAAAAGGGCACACATATTTTAAATTGCAATTTAGAATTTGTAAGTCTAAAAAAGTTGCTCCTATATAAAGTTAAATCAAACTCCAACATATGGTATTAGTCTTGTATTATTACAGTAAAAGATGGCACCAATTTGCAGCCCTTAACTAATACTACGTAGATCTATCCATTCTATTAATACTGAAATGTGCTCCTGAATTTGGGTTACTTGATCAACAAACACCTTTCCCTCAATGCCAATATGTAGTTCTTTTTTCCATCGGTGTATAATACAGTTATCTCTTATTTTTCCTCTTCAGTGTACAACAGTTTACATTACCCATCATCATCTCTGACGTTTGCCTCGAGCTGCTGGAGGCTGCCCACCATCCGTGCCTCCACGCTCGCCTATTTTATTTTTCTAAGTCGCGCATTTTCACCTATATGAAGGCGCCAATTCATGATATAAGTGTTAACAAATTATGTTTGATGAATATTGTTCACTTCTTTGATAACTGCCCTGTTCACACGGCACGAGAGATGAAGCGCTGGTCAGAGGAAAGGTCGAATGAAATTGACCTTTTGGACTGGCCATCTAAATCTCCAGGTCCATATTCAATAAGTTTCTTTCCGTTAAACAATACAATTTTTCCTTTACCCAATAGAATAATAATGTTGTATTTTTATTGAAACATTTAATATCACAAATATAATATTGTATAGGGCCATTGCTTGTGTTAATAGATTACTATGACTGTTTGTGAGTGCTACCCAGACCTCAACCCTATAGAGACCATTTGGACCCAGATAGTGAACGCGTGGGAACCTGAAGACAAGCTAGACACTGGTCCCGACTCCTACACACCCAGGACGAGTGTGAGCAGTTTGTGAGGAACCAACCACCTATACAACCTTGTGTCTCAGTCCCAAGAAGGGTCCAGGGGGCTATATAAAAGGGAGGCCATTGGAGAGGCTATTGATATTCTGTGTGACCTGTGTTGGTAAATATTAAAAGTAAATGTGATTTCCACCTTCGTATTTTTCAATATTTATCCTCATATCTACGTTATTATAAATATCTAATTACTGGTGATTAAAACCTGAACAACAACTTAAGAAAATGATAAATATAGAAATGGATGGTACATTATAATAATGTATTAGCCCGTCAGACAGACCGTAATACTTATATTAATGTGGGCTACAAACATTATGTTTATATAATTACATCACCCACGGTAACTAGCCTATGAGCCGCGGTTAAGATACTAAACGCCTGGGCAATATTTCTATAATGTGGGTTAGTTTTTATAAGACACAATTGAAGTGATTGTGGTGATGATGAACATTGTGTTGATGGTGAAATGATTGTGGTGATGGTGGTGAAACGATTGTAGCGAAGTGATTTTGGTGGTGGTTAAGTGATTGTGAAGTGATTGTGGTGAAGCGATTGTTGCAAAATGATTATGGTGAAGTGATTGTGGTGAAGTATTTAAGTCGGTGAAAGGAATCAATAGAGGAGATATAGATAAAGTTCTTATAATATCCGAGCAGGATAGGACTCGTAGAAACGGATTTAAATTGGATAAGTTTAGGTTTAGGAGGGAGATAGGAAGGAACTGGTTCACAAATAGGGTGGTGGACGAATGGAACAAGCATAGCAACTTTGTAGTAAGTGCTGGAACGCTGGAAAGTTTTACAAGAAAGCTAGATCGATTCATGGATGATAGAGAGTGGTAGTAACTCTCGACAGGAGCTGCCATGCACAGGTCAACCGGCCTATTGCAGACTCCTTATTTTCTTATGTTCTTGTGTTCTTATGGTGAAGTGATTGTGATGATGGTGGTGAAGTGTTTGTGGTGAAGTGTTTGTGGTGATGGTGGTGAAGTGATTCTGGTGATGGGGTGAACTGATTCTGGTGATATTGGTGAAGTGTTTCTGGTGAAGTGATTGTGGTGGAGGTGGTGAAGCAGGTGTGGTGAAGTTATAGTGGTGAATTGATAGTGGTAGAGTGATTATGGTTAAGTGATTGTAGTGGTGAAATGATTGTGGCGGTGGTGATAAAGTTGTAACAGCACCTTTTGCATTAAATAAATAGGTCACCCAAATGAATAACACCAAATTATTCACTAAGTTATCAAACAATGACTTGGTAGTTGTTCACGCTATAAGCGGCTCAAACTCTCTCAGTAGTCGAGCGAGGTCACCTGACTAATCAAAACACAGCTTGAAGCCCACTTCTCCGCTCACACTGGTATTACAAAGTGATAAGAACATAAGGAGTCTGCAATAGGCCGGTTGGCCTGTGCATGGCAGCTCCTGTCGAGAGTTACTACCACTCTCTATCATCCATGAATCGATCTAGCTTTCTTGTAAAACTTTCCAGCGTTCCAGCACTTACTACAAAGTTGCTAAGCTTGTTCCACTCGTCAACCACCCTGTTTGTGAACCAGTTCCTTCCTATCTCCCTCCTAAACTTAAACTTATCCAACTTAAATCCGACTACTTATACAAAGACGACCACACCTACACAAGGACGACTACCGACACGAGGACGACCACACCTACACGAGGACGATAACTCTTACACGAGGACAACCACACCTACACGAGAACGGCTACTCTTACACGAAAGCGACTACTCTTACACGAGAACGACCACACCTACACGATGACGACCTCTATCAACATGTAGACAATCCCACGCTCTTCTGTTCCTTCCCATTTCTCGTTACGTTTGTTCTCTTTAGTTACGTGCACACACACACGAGTACACCAAGAGAGACAATCTTTGCTCTCACTCCCTTTAACACTCGGGTTCGCTCTACGTCTGATGTCATCTTCAGCTGATACTAATACACAAACACCACGTGGTTGCTTCCTCCTCCTCTCACCAACACGACTCTCTTCTCTCATCTTATATCCTATGATTACAATTGTCTCTCTCCGTCCTCCACCACACACCCCTGTCCTTTCCTCCCCGTCTACCACCACACACCCCTGTCCTTTCCTCCCCCTCTACCACCACTCCACAACCATATCCTGAATCACTTACACCCAGCTTTACGTGATTCATTCATGACGACTCATTCATGAGCATTCATTTATAAGTACTCATTCATGACGACTCGTTCATGAGCACTCATTCACAACCATTCTTTGTGTCCACTCATTCGTGATAACACATTCATGACCTTTGCGTTAGTTTCAATCATATTTTTATAAGTAAATGGAGAGCTTCCTGCTACCCTAACTCCCCCCTGTCTCGTAAAGGTCAAGGTCACCACCGCTATGACCCACAAAGGTCATCACAGCCCGTCATAACATGTTCATGATAATGTTAAGGGTGAGTCATTAATTCCTTAACCCGGACACGGAAGTTGACCAAATCTAACCTAACCAATCCTTAACTTAATCTAATTCAAACTTAACCACACTAGCCTAACCCAACTTAACTACCCTAACATAACCCTTTTAAACTGACCTAACCTTACCATTAACTTAACCAACGCTAATTCAACCACCCTAACCTAACCGTAATTCCATCACCCAAACCTAATTTAACAACCTAAATCTAACCAAGAGTAATCCTAAGGTAACCAACTTAGCCTAACCTCAGTTAACCATGACATTTACCTAACTTAAACGTAACAAAATCCGGTGTTTGATGATTCGGGTTAAATTTTGGGTTCGGGTTCAAGTTTGGGTTCGGGTTCGAT
Organism: Homarus gammarus; assembly: GCA_958450375.1. Classification (NCBI taxonomy): domain Eukaryota; kingdom Metazoa; phylum Arthropoda; class Malacostraca; order Decapoda; family Nephropidae; genus Homarus; species Homarus gammarus. The sequence goes on from CAUDMG010001775.1 coordinate 4,993,714, forward strand.
TTTGGGTTCGGGTTCGATTTTGGGTTCGGGTTCGGTCTTGGGTTCGATTTTGGGTTCGGGTTCAGTTTTGTGGTTCGATTTTGGGTTCGGGTTCGATTTTAAGTTCGGGTTCGACTTTGGGTTCGGGTTCGACTTTGGGTTCGGGTTCGACTTTGGGTTCGGGTTCAATTTTGAGTTCGGGTTCGATTTTGTGGTTAGATTTTGGGTTCGGGTTTAATTTTAGGTTCGGGTTCGATTTTGGGTTCGGGTTCGATTTTAGGTTCGGGTTCGACTTTGGGTTCTGGATCATTTTTGCGTTCTCTCTCTCTCTCTCTCTCTCTCTCTCTCCTGATGTGAATTATTCCCTTGGCAGTGAGGTGCAGGAAGAGAGTGGGGAAGGGGGGGAAAGGGATAGGGAGAGAAATAGGGAGGGAAAGGGGTAGGGAGAGAAATAGGGAGGGAAAGGGGTAGGGAGAGAAATAGGGAGGAAACGGAGTAAAGGAGAGAGGGAGGGAGGGAGGGATAGAGAGAAGTAGGGAGGGAGGGAGGAAGGAAGGGAGAGTGCTAGTTGTTTGTGTGAGAGAGAGAGAGAGAGAGGTTAAGGGCTGGGGGAAGGGTGAGAAGGGAATTTGAAGGAGATGGTAGAAAGAAATGACAAGTAGGAGGAGGAGAAAGGAGGAGGGACAAGGATATGGCGAAGGAGGGAGAGAGTACAGGTAGGAGGAGGAGGTAGAAGGAGAGGAGAGGAAGAGAGGACAAATAGGAGGAGGAGGTAGAAGAAGAGGAGAAGAAGAGATGACAGGTAGGAGGATGAAGAGGTAGAAGGAGAGGGGAGGAAGCGAGGGAGGGAAGGAGGAGAAAGAGAAGGAGGTAGAAGGAGAGGGGAGGGAGGAAGGAGGCATCATCATCCTGGCCAGACCACCAGCTGATTGTCAACACTGGTACCATCTACTTATATAGCAATCGGCACGGACGTCCACACACACACAAACCCGTTCTCCCGCCTCCTAAACTGGATGCACCGTCTCATCCGGGGTAGTAGGAGGGAGGGATAGAGAAGGAGGTAGGGGAGGGGCGGGAGAGAGAGAGAGAGGAGGGGCGTTGGAACGTTTACCACGGCCCCCTCCTCCCCCATATCGTCTGGAGGAAGAGGGGGAGGATAGGAAGGAGAGGAAGAGGAGACGTTTACCTTCTTCCCATCTGTCTTGTAGTTCGGGAACGTTTTTTGGTGAGGCGTGTAGGGGGCGTGGTGTGATGGGGGTCTGTGGGAGTAGTGAGTAGGCGTGTAGGGGGCGTGGTGTGATGGGGGTCTGTGGGAGTAGTGAGTAGGCGTGTAGGGGGCGTGGTGTGATGGGGGTCTGTGGGAGTAGTGAGTAGGCGTGTAGGGGGTGTGGTGTGATGGGGGTCTGTGGGAGTAGTGAGTAGGCGTGTAGGGGGCGTGGTGTGATGGGGGTCTGTGGGAGTAGTGAGTAGGCGTGTAGGGGGCGTGGTGTGATGGGGGTCTGTGGGAGTAGTGAGTAGGCGTGTAGGGGGTGTGGTGTGATGGGGGTCTGTGGGAGTAGTGAGTAGGCGTGTAGGGGCGTGGTGTGATGGGGGTCTGTGGGAGTAGTGAGTAGGCGTTTAGGGGGCGTGGTGTGATGGGGGTCTGTGGGAGTAGTGAGTAGGCGTGTAGGGGCGTGGTGTGATGGGGGTCTGTGGGAGTAGTGAGTAGGCGTTTAGGGGGCGTGGTGTGATGAGGGTCTATGGGAGTAGTGAGTAGGCGTGTAGGGGGTGTGGTGTGATGGGGGTCTATGGGAGTAGTGAGTAGGCGTGTAGGGGGTGTGGTGTGATGGGGGTCTGTGGGAGTAGTGAGTAGGAGTGTAGGGGGCGTGGTGTGATGGGGGTCTGTGGGAGTAGTGAGTAGGCGTGTAGGGGGTGTGGTGTGATGGGGGTCTGTGGGAGTAGTGAGTAGGCGTGTAGGGGGCGTGGTGTGATGGGGGTCTGTGGGAGTAGTGAGTAGGCGTGTAGGGGGCGTGGTGTGATGGGGGTCTGTGGGAGTAGTGAGTAGGCGTATAGGGGGCGTGTGTAGAGGTGGGCGTGGAAGGGTTCCGGAAATATAGAGACACGGAAGGGTAAGGGGAGGTGAGTTGTGGGAGGGCCTGCGTGGGAGGGTGTGTGGGAGGGTGTGTGGGAAGGCGTAAATGGGAGGGCGCGCGAAGGACGAAGTGCACGGACAGACGTGAATGGACGTGGGAGGGTTGTGTGTGTGGGCAGTCGTGTGTGCCTTGGTGGGCGTGTGTGAGTGGGTGGGCGTGTGAAAGGATAAGTGTGCGTGACTATGCGCGCGCGAAGGACGTTATACACGAGTGGACGTGAATGGGAGGGTTTGCGTGGGTGGGAGGGCTTATAGGAATGCGTGGGAGGGCGTGGGCGCGTGGGCGGGATGCACCACGTCACACCGCCGCTCAGCAACGCGACTCGTCAACACTGCTGCCATGTGCTGTCTGGCTCACCCGTGCGTATGTGTGTGTGTGTGTGTGTGTGTGCGTAGCCCTCACATGTGTGAAGGTCAGGTGTGTGTGTGTGTTTCTCAAGCGTATGTGTGTCTGTATGTATTTTGTGATAGGCTTTGTGTGTGTGTGTGTGTGTGTGTGTGTGTGTGTGTGGAGGTCTCATGTGTTTATATGTGTGGGTGTACATGTGGGTAGGCCTCGTGTGTGTGTGTGTGTATGTGTGTGTGTGTGTGCGTGTGTGTGTGGGTGTATATGTGGGTAGGCCTCATGTGTATATGTGTGGGTGTACATGTGGGTAGGCCTCGTGTATGTTTGTGCGCGCCTGTGTGTATATGTGCTTGTGTATTTGCGAGTAGGCCTTGTGTATGTGTATGTAGATACGCTGGAGGGAGAGTGAGGGAGAAAAGGAGAATTGGGTGAGTAGGACAGTTGGGGAGGTAGGAAGGTAGGAAGGTAGGTAGGTGGTCTGGGCGCTGCGAGGAGCTGTGAGGGTCGGGGCAGCTCCAGTGCCTTGAACGTCGCCGCCGCGGGCTGACTCGGGCCAGGCATCCTCTTCCTCCCGCAGCACACGCGTCCTCGCCGGGCTATGGTGGGCGGTGATCCATGTCCTCCTCACCACGCATCCCTCACTCACTCCTCACAACAGCGGTGGCCGCGGATTCACCTCCTTCTCGTCCTCCTCTTACTCCTCTCTCATTCCACCTCCGTCCTTTGAGGTGGATTCATTTACCTGGCAGTGCTGATACTAGGGCCTTGCTTAGAGGCTTCACTTCCCTCACACCCTTCTCTTGTAGTGGTTCCTAGAGGGGGTCTTGGACACCCGGCCCTCCTTCGCCGGTCCTCACGTGGTGGTGGTGGTGTTGATACTCTGATTCACAGAGGGCCGCGTGGAGCCACTAGTGTCAGGGGCAGTGTCAACAGCGCGTCTGTCATGTGGAGCCGTGATCTGGTGGTGACAACAATCTTGACCGTGTTCTCAGTGTTCTCGTTGTTCTCAGTGTTGTGTGTTATGATGTGTGTGTGTTCAGCAAATAACAACGAAACAGAACTGGCGTGAACAACATGTGGCACGCATAATGTGCCGTGAAACAGAGCACAGTTCACACAGTTCTAATAACAAAAAAGGAATTTTGTGTGTTATTTTTTAACTGAGAATTGATCACATGATAAACAAGTGATAGATAAATTGTTTGTTCCTTGGCAGTGTGTACATGATGTTTATTGTTGCTGTGTAAAATGCAGTCCGGAATTACAGTTGAAATGTATGAGAGCATTGTACAGTGAGGTGTGCTTCACCTGCGCAGGTACACAGCAGGTGTCTCACACACACACGCCAGGAGAGGGAGCCCACCGACTGAATGCCCTCCGGTGGTTGTCGCACAGTAAGTAAAATATAACATAAAGTGACAGTTTATATTCGTAAGTTAATGGTCCAGGGAATATCTCTAACCTGTCTTGCGTTAAGTTCTCGGTAACCACGGCTGGTGCTTGAGTAGGTGTTTTCTACGCACTTACCTGTGATCCTGGCAGGAGGTGTTCCCGCACACAGGCAGGTGAGGGAGGCGTAGAGGTGATCCTCAACCTCTACAGCCAGGCTAGTTGTGTGTCCAGGGAACAGGTGTGACGTTTGCACCACGTTTAGCTTAATTAATGAGGTAAGAAGTGAAAGACATATAGCAATGACTGTACGAGCACTATTACTATTAATATTATTATCACATTGTTAATGATCATCATTACGATTGTCAAACTCTTTGATATCATTATCGTTATTAAACAGTCGCAATTTTTTATTATTATTTTTTTATTATTATTATTATTATATTTATTATTATTAATTATTATTATTATAATTATTTTTATTATTATTATAAAATGAATGATGAATAACTTTTGTTTATTCATATTCTCACTTATACATCTTCAGTTCAGTACTATCACGTGTGGCGAGTAAGGTGCATAATGCAACAAGGAAGTGTAGAGAGATGACTAATGCTCCTTAACTTGATGATGGTGGTGGGGAGGATATGTAGCTGGTGGTGATGGTAGTGGGGAGGATATGTACTTGGTGGTGATGGTGGTGGGGAGGATATGTAGTTGGTGGTGATGGTGGTGGGGAGGATATGTAGCTGGTGGTGATGGTAGTGGGGAGGATATGTAGTTGGTGGTGATGGTGGTGGGGAGGATATGTAGTTGGTGGTGATGGTGGTGGGGAGGATATGTAGTTGGTGGTGATGGTGGTGGGGAGGATATGTAGCTGGTGGTGGGGAGGATATGTACTTGGTGGTGATGGTGGTGGGGAGGATATGTACTTGGTGGTGATGGTGGTGGGGAGGATATGTAGTTGGTGGTGATGGTGGTGGGGAGGATATGTAGTTGGTGGTGATGGTGGTGGGGAGGATATGAAGCTGGTGGTGATGGTGGTGGGGAGGATATGTAGTTGGTGGTGATGGTGGTGGGGAGGATATGTAGTTGGTGGTGATGGTAGTGGGGAGGATATGTACTTGATGGTGATGGTGGTGGGGAGGATATGTACTTGGTGGTGATGGTGGTGGGGAGGATATGTAGCTGGTGGTGATGGTAGTGGGGAGGATATGAACTTGGTGGTGATGGTGGTGGGGAGAATATGTAGCTGGTGGTGATGGTAGTGGGGAGGATATGTACTTGATGGTTATGGTGGTGGGGAGGATATGTATTTGGTGGTGATGGTGGTGGGGAGGATATGTAGCTGGTGGTGATGGTAGTGGGGAGGATATGTACTTGGTGGTGATGGTGGTGGGGAGGATATGTAGTTGGTGGTAATGGTGGTGGGGAGGATATGTAGCTGGTGGTGATGGTAGTGGGGAGGATATGTAGTTAGTGGTGATGGTGGTGGGGAGGATATGTAGTTGGTGGTGATGGTGGTGGGGAGGATATGTAGTTGGTGGTGATGGTGGTGGGGAGGATATGTAGCTGGTGATGGGGAGGATATGTACTTGGTGGTGATGGTGGTGGGGAGGATATGTACTTGGTGGTGATGGTGGTGGGGAGGATATGTAGTTGGTGGTGATGGTGGTGGGGAGGATATGTAGTTGGTGGTGATGGTGGTGGGGAGGATATGAAGCTGGTGGTGATGGTGGTGGGGAGGATATGTAGTTGGTGGTGATGGTAGTGGGGAGGATATGTAGTTGGTGGTGATGGTAGTGGGGAGGATATGTACTTGATGGTGATGGTGGTGGGGAGGATATGTACTTGGTGGTGATGGTGGTGGGGAGGATATGTAGCTGGTGGTGATGGTAGTGGGGAGGATATGTACTTGGTGGTGATGGTGGTGGGGAGAATATGTAGCTGGTGGTGATGGTAGTGGGGAGGATATGTACTTGATGGTTATGGTGGTGGGGAGGATATGTATTTGGTGGTGATGGTGGTGGGGAGGATATGTAGCTGGTGGTGATGGTAGTGGGGAGGATATGTACTTGGAGGTGATGGTGGTGGGGAGGATATGTACTTGGTGGTGATGGTGGTGGGGAGGATATGTAGCTGGTGGTGATGGGGAGGATATGTAGTTCCTGGTGATGGGGAGAATATGTAGTTGGTGGTGATGGTGGTGGGGAGAATATGTAGCTGGTGGTGATGGTAGTGGGGAGAATATGTACTTGGTGGTGATGATAGTGGGGAGGATATATACTTGGTGGTGATGGTAGTGGGGAGGATATGTAGTTGGTGGTGATGGTGGTGGGGAGGATATGTAGCTGGTGGTGATAGTAGTGGGGAGGATATGTAGCTGGTGGTGATGGTTGTGGGGAGAATATGTACTTGGTGGTGATGGTGGTGGGGAGGATATGTAGCTGGTGGTGATGGTAGTGGGGAGGATATGTACCTGGTGGTGATGATGGTGGGGAGGATATATACTTGGTGGTGATGGTAGTGGGGAGGATATGTAGTTGGTGGTGATGGTAGTGGGGAGGATATGTACTTTGTGGTGATGGTGGTCGGGAGGATATGTACTTGGTGGTGATGGTGGTGGGGAGAATATGTAGTTGGTGGTGATGGTAGTGGGGAGGATATGTAGCTGGTGGTGATGGTAGTGGGGAGGATATGTACTTGGTGGTGATGGTGGTGGGGAGGATATGTAGTTGGTGGTGATGGTGGTGGGGAGGATATGTACTTGGTGGTGATGGTGGTGGGGAGGATATGTACTTGGTGGTGATGGTGGTGGGGAGGATATGTAGTTGGTGGTGATGGTGGATGGGAGGATATGTAGTTGGTGGTGATGGTGGTGGGGAGGATATGTACTTGGTGGTGGGGAGGATATGTACTTGGTGGTGATGGTGGTGGGAAGGATATGTAGTTGGTGGTGGGGAGTATATGTACTTGGTGGTGATGGTGGTGGGGAGGATATGTACTTGGTGGTGATGGTGGTGGGGAGGATATGTAGTTGGTGGTGATGGTGGAGGGGAGGATATGTAGTTGGTGGTGATGGTGGTGGGGAGGATACGTACTTGGTGGTGATGGTGGTGGGGAGGATATGTACTTGGTGGTGATGGTGGTGGGGAAGATATGTACTTGGTGGTGGGGAGGATATGTACTTGGTGGTGATGGTGGTGGGGAGGATATGTACTTGGTGGTGATGGTGGTGGGGAGAATATGTAGCTGGTGGTGATGGTAGTGGGGAGGATATGTACTTGGTGGTGATGGTGGTGGGGAGGATATGTACTTGGTGGTGATGGTGGTTGGGAGGATATGTCGCTGGTGGTGATGGTGGTGGGGAGGATATGTACTTGGTGGTGATGGTGGTTGGGAGGATATGTCGCTGGTGGTGATGGTGGTTGGGAGGATATGTACTTGGTGGTGATGGAGGTGGTGAGAATATGTAGTTGGTGGTGATGGTGGTTGGGAGGATATGTCGCTGATGGTGATGGTGGTTGGGAGGATATGTACTTGGTGGTGATGGAGGTGGGGAGGATATGTAGTTGGTGGTGATGGTAGTTGGGAGGATATGCCGCTGATGGTGATGGTGGTGGGGAGGATATGTACTTGGTGATGGGGAGGAGAGGATGTGTAGCTTGTGGTGATGGGGGAGGGAAGGATGTGTAGTTGGTGATGGTGGGGAGAGGAGGATATTTAGTTGGTGGGGGTGGGGAGAAAGTGTGGTTGGTGTGGGGAGAGGAGGCACTATTGACGAGGGTGTGGAGAGAGGAGGCTGCTATTGGCGGGGTGTGGGGAGAGAAGGCACTATTGACGGGGTGTGGGGAGAGGAGGCACTATTGACGGGGTGTGGGGAGAGGAGGCACTATTGACGGGGTGTGGGGAGAGGAGGCTGCTATTGACGGGGTGGGGGGAGAGGAGGCACTATTAACGGGGGTGAGGGGAGAGGAGGCACTATTGACGGGGTGTGGGGAGAGGAGGCACTATTGATGGGGTGTGGGGAGAGGAGGCACTATTAACGGGGTGTGGGGAGAGGAGGCACTATTGACGGGGTGTGGGGAGAGGAGGCACTATTGACGGGGTGTGGAGAGAGGAGGCACTATTGACGGGGTGTGGGGAGAGGAGGCACTATTGACGGGGTGTGGGGAGAGGAGGCACTATTGACGGGGTGTGGGGAGAGGAGGCACTATTAACGGGGTGTGGGGAGAGGAGGCACTATTAACGGGGTGTGGGGAGAGGAGGCACTATTGACGGGGTGTGGGGAGAGGAGGTACTATTGACGGGGTGTGGGGAGAGGAGGCACTATTAACGGGGTGTGGGGAGAGGAGGCACTATTAACGGGGTGTGGGGAGAGAAGGCACTATTAACGGGGTGTGGGGGGAGGAGGCACTATTGACGGGGTGTGGGGAGAGGAGGCACTATTGACGGGGTGTGGGGAGAGGAGGCACTATTAACGGGGTGTGGGGAGAGGAGGCACTATTAACGGGGTGTGGGGAGAGGAGGCACTATTAACGGGGTGTGGGGAGAGGAGGCACTATTAACGGGGGTGAAGGGAGAGAAATGTGATTTTGTATTTTGCAGCTTACAGAGGCTAGTTTATTGTGCACCCCATACTCATCCTGTGAGCGGTAGCGTAAAAGGATTACAGAGTATAGTTTACAAAGGGTCATTAATAATTAACCCCCGTGGTCAGGATATTATGGCATTGAATTTTACACAGTATTTCAAATAATTTTGTTGTTTAGTTCTATACATAAAGGGTAACTTATTCGCAACTGCGTGAGTACAGTGAGTGAGGCAGTATGTCTGGTCGCACACTTTGTTATTTACATTTGCTTGAGAGGTATTGAAGCACACTGTGTGTTTGGTTCTATACATGGGAACTGATATAGCTACTAAGTGAAAAAAGTGGATACAATCTTTATATGTCGGCTATCTTGCCATTAGAGATGAAGTGTTATGCCATTTCACACACAGTGTGCTTGGACCTGTCCCTAAAAGGTTCTATCTTCACACAGTCGAGGACGTAGTGTTCAAGTGTGTGGCCATATGTCTGGCCACACACTTTAAATTTAGTCTTGTTTACATCTGCTTGAGGAACATACTTCCAGAGGTACTTATATCCTAACCTTAGTCTAGCGGTTACAACATCTTGTAATCTAGTGATCTTGTTACTTGCTCCATATACATGTTTCACTTGATACATCTATCATGGTAATCTATGGATCGACTAGTGCCTGTTTACCCTTGTCTGCTTGCGTCAAATTCATCAATAAGTTCTTTCCTATTTACAGTTTTAAGGGTTCTTTTTGAAAGACTCAGATTGTATTCAACAGTGCCTTTGTTAGACGCGAGTTTGGCGAGGGCATCAGCTCTGGCATGTTCTTTGAGGCCTATGTGAGAGGGGATCCACAACGGTTTGATCTTAACACCCCGGTCAACAAGGTACGCATATTTGTGTCTGGCTTCAGAGACAAGCGCGTGACAACTTGAGTTGAGGGTACCAAGGGCAAGTAGTGAGGATAGAGAGTCAGTGATGATGAGACTGTCAGTAACAGTGGTTTCAATGAATTTAATAGCTGTGAGTATGGTAACTAATTCGGTTTGTAGAGTGGATGCCCAGTTGTTAATTCTAAATCCTTTCTCAATTGCATTACCGTTAGGTTGAGTCACAACGACAGCACTTCCAGCCCTCCCACAGGCGGTGTAAAGAGAGCCATCAGTGTAGATGGTCTCTGTGATATTATCATCAGTCTGTAGAGTGTGTATGTGTTCAAGATCTCTCACTTTGGCAGTGTGTTGGAGATAAATACATTGTATAATTATTTTTTTTAGGCGGTTATGTCGGTATTGTGATATCGAAGGGAACTGTCCGTCAAGGTGGAAGGAAGTGCTGTTGTGTCTCAACTTTGTACAGGTGGTCTAGTCCAAACATCTTCATATGTGTAGCTGTAGTTTGGATCCATTTAGACTCAGTAGTTCCATGGTTCATACATTCTAGCAATTTTAAGGGAACAATGTTTTCAGGATCACCACGCAGAAGCCTCAGGGCTATCATAAGGTTGACTTCAATTATTCTATCTTTGACACTGGGTATGCCAAGTTCTTTCCTTATATTAAGTACTTTAGTGCTTATGGGACATCCTAGGATAATTCTTAATGCTTTATTTTGCATTTTTTCGAGCTTGTCAATGCTTTTCCCGTCACGAAGAACCAGGGCTGGTGTGTGGTAATCTATCAGAGATCTTATATAGCCTAGGTACATTGTTTTAACAATTCTAGTATTAGCACCATAATGTGGGCTGTACCCCGCTACACTTCTAAGAGGTTTCATTCCGTCAGTTCATTGGCGGGTTAGCTGTTGTATGGCCGGTAGGGTACAAGGGACGGAGACACCAAGATATTTAAAAGAAGAAACATAGTTAATAGTGTTGTTACCTATCTTGAACTTGGCGGGGCCGTGTTTGAGGTTACCAGCTTGTTTGTTAAACACTTTAGTTTTCTCAGTGGAGATAATAAGACCGAGGTTCTCAAAGGATGCATATACAGTCAGCCAAAGATGCACCGACCCCACCCTAGGTCTCGTGCTCGCAATTTTACCTGACAATACTTGGTAAAGGAAGGCTGTATGTAAAGGTGATTGTGATTGGTGGATCTATTTTCGGCTGTATCACTGTCAGGATAGTTATTAAACAAACCAAAGGTTCACCTAACACATACTGTACCTCACCTGGTTCACCTAACACATACTGTACCTCACCTGGTTCACCTAACACATACTATACCTCACCTGGTTCACCTAACACATACTGTACCTCACCTGGTTCACCTAACACATACTATACCTCACCTGGTTCACCTAACACATACTATACCTCACCTGGTTCACCTAACACATACTGTACCTCACCTGGTTCACCTAACACATACTGTACCTCACCTGGTTCACCTAACACATACTATACCTCACCTGGTTCACCTAACACATACTGTACCTCACCTGGTTCACCTAACACATACTATACCTCACCTGGTTCACCTAACACATACTATACCTCACCTGGTTCACCTAACACAAACTATACCTCACTTAGTTCACCTAACACATACTATACCTCACCTGGTTCACCTAACACATACTATACCTCACCTGGTTCACCTAACACATACTGTACCTCACCTGGTTCACCTAACACATACTGTACCTCACCTGGTTCACCTAACACATACTATACCTCACCTGGTTCACCTAACACATACTATACCTCACCTGGTTCACCTAACACATACTGTACCTCACCTGGTTCACCTAACACATACTGTACCTCACCTGGTTCACCTAACACATACTATACCTCACCTGGTTCACCTAACACATACTGTACCTCACCTGGTTCACCTAACACATACTATACCTCACCTGGTTCACCTAACACATACTGTACCTCACCTGGTTCACCTAACACATGCTGTACCTCACCTGGTTCACCTAAAATACTATACCTCACCTGGTTCACCTAACACAAACTATACCTCACTTAGTTCACCTAACATTTACTGTACCTCACCTGGTTCACCTGTCGTACACTACCTCACCTGCATCTAGCAAGGTGTGGGTGGCAGCGCCCTGGTAAACATGACTCGGTCGCCTACACGTTCAGCGCGTGTTTGGGTTAATAACGGAGAGGTGAATACTGCAGCAGATTTAGAGGCGTCACCCGGGTATTAGAACTGCGTCAGGGAGGTACTACGCGTCACCCGGGTATTAGAACTGCGTCAGGGAGGTACTACGCGTCACCCGGGTATTAGAACTGCGTCAGGGAGGTACTAGGCGTCACCCGGGTATTAGAACTGCGTCAGGGAGGTACTAGGCGTCACCCGGGTGTTAGAACTGCGTCAGGGAGGTACTAGGCGTCACCCGGGTGCTAGAACTGCGTCAGGAAGGTACTAGGCGTCACCAGGGTATTAGAACTGCGTCAGGGAGGTACTAGGCGTCACCCGGGTATTAGAACTGCGTCAGGAAGGTACTAGGCGTCACCCGGGTGTTAGAACTGCGTCAGGAAGGTACTAGGCGTCACCAGGGTATTAGAGCTGCGTCAGGGAGGTACTAGGCGTCACCCGGGTATTAGAACTGCGTCAGGAAGGTACTAGGCGTCACCCGGGTATTAGGGCTGCGTCAGGACTGTGGGGAGGGGGGGGGGGTAAATTAGACCTCTACAAGCATTTCTTTATAAGGTAATATTTGTTATGGATAAACACGACACACTAGGGAGTTGTCTGGTGGGCGTGGGAGCGACACAAACTGGAGAAGAATGAAGTAAAAAAAAATAAAATGAAAAAGTGATAGATGACTAAAGCAGATTCATGGAAGTGAGAAATACTTTAACAACAAACTGTAAGCAGGTGAAAACGGTCTAGAAATATATGACAATAATTATACATATATTTCGTTCTGCAGGGTTGTGTGCTCTTTGTACTGTGGCCTTTATTCCCGCACCTCCAGGACACTCATTGACAGACAACCTAAGCCACCATTATCGCTGTATCATCAAAACAGATCTACTTCAATATATTCTTGATTACTTCCAATATATATTATTTGATTATTCAACAGCCATACATAACTGAACAGTGAGCAACACTAAACTTCACCTCCTCAACCGCAGAGAACATGAATTACTAAGTTGATAATGATGTAATGTTGACGATGATTTTAATACACTCGGTTTTAGAGTTTCAAACGACAACACACACACACACACACACACACACAGTTCTATGGTTAGGTCAAAATGTTAGAAAAGGAGTCGCCTTCCCTCCCTGCCGTAGATATTCCGCCCCAGTACAATGGTTCACATAATGTGTGTCCACCGTCCCGCCATGTACGGGGGAAAGTAGCCATATAGGGTGTCAGTCCCCCGGTGTTCCAGTATTTGAGAAAGTTTAATATAAGGGTTTTCGTGTTAGAGATTACTGAGCTGTAACGTAAGTTCCCGCCACTAACTGACAGCCGTGTTGGCCACCGTGTACTGTGTCCTCAACACTGTACTAAAATAAAACAAGATTTTGTTTTTATATAAAATAACACCGTTCATTACCTTAACATCACTAAATAGACTCTTTCTATAAATTTATATCAACTGTGAATTAGTATAATTTTAATGCCATTTTGGAAATTATTTTTCATATTCTACTTTAAGTGAACCAGCTAGGTGCGTTCTTCCATCTCCACTTCATCGTGCGAACTTTGAAGAATCCGGGAGGTACAACACCCGACCTTTACACACACACAACACCAAACAGTCTTCCCAGGTCCATCACTGTTGATTCAAGTCCATATGAACAAAATACCAAAAAAAATCTCTTTTCATTTTCTATTTTAATTATTATCAACGGTAATAAAAAATTTACAACCTGGAGTACTGACCTGTAACGGTATTTCAGAACGTGTTAACAGAAGCCTCGCCAACAAAGGTCACAATGATACTTTTAAAAGATGTGTATTACTTATAACCTAACTTGGTCAACCTTCATGTACATGGTCACGCTGATGATATTGTGTGCGTTGGTGGAGTGTTGTTACGTACACACACACACACACACAAAGGTTAGCGGAGATGTGTTGCTCCCTCAAAGTTATATATATACTTTCGCTCGTTATAAATTATACATGAGGGAGGGAGCGTTGTGACCCGAAGAAGGGAGGGAGGGGGGAGGGAGTGTGGGAGGGAGGGGGAGGGAGTGTGGGAGGGAGGGGGAGGGAGGGAGGGAGGGGGTGTGGGAGGGAGGGAGGGGTGTGGGAGGGAGGGAGGGAGGGAGGGAGGGAGTGTGGGAGGGAGTGTGGGAGGGAGGGGGTGTGGGAGGGAAGGGGTGTGGGAGGGAAGGGGTGTGGGAGGGAGGGAGGGGTGTGGGAGAGAGGGAGTGTGGGAGGGACGGAGGGAGTGTGGGAGGGAGGAAGGGAGTGAGGGAGAGAGGGAGGGAGTGTGGGAGGGAGGGAGGCAGGGAGGGGGTATGGGAGAGAGGGAGTGTGGGAAGTGGAAGTGGAAGGAGGAAGAGACCTAAGGAAGAGGAAGATTGAGTGAGTGTGGGAAGGAGGAAGAGACTTGGGAAAAAAGGATGAATGGGAGATAATGGGAAGGAGGAAGGTAGAGGAATATGATGGAAAAACGAAAGCAGGAAGAAAGAGGAGTGATGGGAAGGAGGGAGCGAATGAAAGACAATAAGAGAAGCAGAAGATGATGAAGAAGAAGGCACAGAAAGAAGGAAGGGAGGTAAGGATAAAAGATGCATAGGATGAATGAGAGGAAGAGGAGGATGAGAGGGAGAGGAGAATAAGAGGGAGGGGAATGGAGAGTCAGATGAAAGGGGGGAAGGGATGAGTGGGAGAAGGATAAGAAAGTGATGGGAAGGAGGGGAAGGGATGAGTGGGAGGGGAAGGAATGGAAGGGACGAGTGCACCTGTACTCCACTTACTATAAAAATCCCGGTATAATAAAAAAAAAATATGAAAGGACATAGTTGAGGTATCGTGCGTTGTATAGCTGTAATAAAACGGGATACAGACGCCATAATCACGTATCTTCAGTCTTGTGGTAGTGAAGGAGTGGTATGGTTAGGTTAGGTTAGGTCAGGTTAGATTAGGTTAGGTTAGGGGGGGGAGGTCTGCTGACAAGTCGAGAAAATCTGTATTGAGTTAAACTACAAAACGATACAAAGTCACTACCAAAGATGGGTGCAATAGGAGAGCCGATCACCAGTAGATCCCGCCTGGCGAAAGCCGTACTGGTGATCCGACAAAAGAGAATGGCGTTCAAGGTGACGGAGAAAATGGGAGTTCAAGATATTTTCGAAAATCTTAGAGAGGGATGAAGTTAGGGCGATAGTTAGGGGGATTAGAATGGTCACCCTTCTTCGGGATGGGCTGAACCAAGGCATATTTCCAAGAAGAAGGAAAAGTTTGGGTTTTGAGGCAGAGGCGAAAGAGGTGAGCAACCACAGGGTCCAGAGCTTCAGCATACTCCCTCAGAACACGTGGGGGTATTCCGTCCGGTCCATGCGCCTTACTTACATCCAACCTGGATAACACACCAACAACCCTGCAAGTGGAGATTATTGGAAAGTGCATAGGTTCAGTAGGAGGAGCAGGGGTAAAGTAGGAGTCGTCTAAGGTGGAATTAGAGGAGAATAAGGTGCCAAAAAGATTGGCTTTGTTAGGGGAAGAGTTGGCTATAGAGTTATCAGGTCGGAAGAGAGGAGGAAAAGAAGGAGTGCAGAATTTATTACAGATGTTTTTAGTTAAGGACCAGAAGGACTTACTAGAGGAAGAATTAGTCAGGACAGCGGTCTTTATTTTTATAAAATTCCGCTTGGCCCTACAATGATTCCTAGACGTAATGAAAGAGGAGTGGGTAATAGGAGAAGATAGTTTCATAACTTGATATGTCCTATCTCTCTCCCTGCATGCAAGAGAGCAGAAGCGATCAAACCATGATTGTAAAGCGAAAATTTTGGTAGAAGATGGGATAAATGCACTCATACCACCCTGTATAACCCAAGCAATGCTGTCAGCACATACCGAGGCGTCCCGAGTGGAAAAGCAATATTCATCCCAAGGAAAGTCGGTGAAGAATTCTCGCAAGGATTGCCAGCTTGCCCTCCGATAGTGCCATAGTTGACGTTTAGAGGGGGTGGGGGAGGTGGTCGTGCCCAATTTGATTTAATAGAAATAAGATTGTGATCAGAAGACCCTAAGGGGGCATAAATTGAGTACATAAGAACATAAGAAAATAAGGAGTCTGCAATAGGCCGGTTGGCCTGTGCATGGCAGCTCCTGTCGAGAGTTACTACCACTCTCTATCATCCATGAATCTATCTAGCCTCCTTTTGAAACTTTCCAGAGTTCCCGCACGTTACTACAAAGTTGCTAAGCTTGTTCCACTCGTCCACCACCCTATTTGTGAACCAGTTTCTTCCTATATCCCTCCTAAACCTAAACTTATCCAACTTGAATCCGTTGCTCCGAGTCCTATCTTGCTCGGATATTATAAGAACTTTATCTATATCCCCTTTATTGATTCCTTTCACCCACTTAAATACTTCTATCATATCTCCCCGCACTCTTCGTCTTTCTAGGGAATGCAAGTTAAGTTTCTTTAGCTTATCCTAATATGGAAGGTTTCTAAGTCCCGGAATCATTTTTGTCATCCTTCGCTGCACCGACTCTAGTGAATTGATATCCATTCTATAATAGGGGCACCAGAACTGAACCGCATAATCGAGGTGCGGCCTGACTAGCGCAAGATATAGTTGCAATAAGACCTCTGCACTCTTGTTACTTACACTTCTAGATATAAAACCCAATACTCTGTTTGCCTTATTTCTAGGCCGTAGGTCCGGGCTTACAAGTACCCCTAGGTCTCTTTCACAAGTCGACTTCTCTAGGTTGATGTTGTTAAGGCTGTATACATTATAAGTATTTGTTCTTCCACTAGTGTGAGGGGTTAGAGGTAAAACAAAGATCAAGAATGTTAGCAAGTTGATCGTGTCGATCAGGAACGCGTGTAGGGTGTTTGATTATTTTTTTCCAAATCATTAAATAAGGAAAAAGAGAGTGCCTCAGCTCCACCTGGGTCATCCCTTGCAGAGCCAAGCCACTCTCTGTGATGTACAGTGAAATCCCCTAGGTAGAGGATCTCGGTGTTGGGGTGTGTGGATAGCAACGACTCATGGCAAGAAGTGAGATAGTCAAAGAGTTCGAAATAGTTGGTACAGATTGGAGAACAATATAGGAAGCAAAGAAAAATAGTCACAGTTTGTGCCAGATGGGTCCCGACCAGTGGGACCCATCCGAGAAGGCCCCGCTTCAATATTAATATCAACTTACATAAGAGAATAAAATAGAATGAATAAAACAGATCAAGAATGAGTACGGTTATATTTGTTGTGTTGTCAATAGTAAGAGAGACAGTTGAGACCCTGCAATTGTGTGTAAATGAGGCAGAAAGATAGATCAGCAACCTGGGTCTTGGTCACAATTTTCGTAATGCCATATGGCAGCAGGGTCTACCGTTAGACAACAAATTATGCTTCCAATATCTTCCCAGACGGTAGTACCTCCCTGTTTGGTAGCTGCCTACTACCTACTGCCTGTTAGTGTTGATATATTATAAAAAAAAATATATATTAAAAGAAATGCCGATTTTAAATATTTAATTTATAAAAATAACAAAACTACAGAGAAAAGATATACGAATACTGTAATGAACTGAAACAAAATTATATTATATTTTATTGTTTGTCTGTGATGGTGGAACAAAATCTTTACCCTGAACGATCCTTGAGTCTCACCTCTGAGCCAACCTGAGGATGTTCTTAAATAACAAAAGCGGATATACTATTTTTTCTTCACCAGCAGAAACCGTCGTATAGATAAATCATTCCAGCTAAATAAAGTAAAAATAAATTAAAAGAACCGTAGATACATAATAAAAATTTAAGTTACGTAAAAAACAAAACAAAACGCGAAGATATATTGATATAAATGGGGGAAACATTCATTGCTATATTTAGGGGGAAAGACTTAAATATTTTATATATAGATCGTCTGGTGGGTGGGGGAGGTAGTGAGGGGTATATTTATAAGGGAGAGTTACGTCTAATATTATAACACGGGGGAGGGGGGGTGGAGTGGGGGAGGGGAGGGTGGAGGTGGGGGGGGGGGAGGGATGAGTGGGGGAGGGGAGGGTGGAGGTGGGGGGAGTGGAGGGTGGAGGTGGGGGGAGTGGAGGGTGGAGGTGGGGGGGGGGGGGGAGTCGGAGGGTGTGTATTTGAGGTGTTTTGGCCACACTTTATCTCTCTCTCACACACACCTTTCCCACTCTTTACTTCTCGCACCTTTCATAGTTACGTTTGCACCTTTAAAAATCATCATACTCTCATAGTCACCTCTCACAGTCACCTCTCTCAGTCACCTCTCACAGTCACCTCTCTCAGTCACATCTCACACCTGTTCATAATGTGTCCATTTTAGTGAAATGTTGTCATGGTAACAGGTAGAGGATTTCCTTGCTAAGCTCCTATTAATCATGACAATTACTGTTAATGAGGATAATTACTATTGATGATGATAATTACTGTTGATGATAAAAACTGTTTATGAGGATAATTACTGTTAATGAGGATAATTACTGTTGATGATGATAATTACTGTTGATGATAAAAACTGTTAATGAGGATAATTACTGTTAATGAGGATAATTACTGTTGATGGTGATAATTACTGTTGATGATGATATCTACCGTTGATGATGATAATTACTATTGATCATGATAATTACTATTGATGATTATAATTACTGATGGTGATTATAATTACTGTTGATGATAATAATTACTATTGATGATGATAATTACTATTGATGATGATAATTACTGTTGATGATGATAATTACTGTTGATGAGGATAATTACTGTTGATGAGGATAACTACCGTTGATGATGATTACTGTTGATGATGATAATTACTGTTGATGATGATAATTACTATTGATGATGATAATTACTTATTGATGATAATTACTGTCGATGATAATTATTGGTGATGATGATAATTACTGTTGATGATGCTAATTACTATTGATCATGATTATTACTATTGATCATGATAATTACTGTTGATGATAATTACTATTGAAGACGATAATTACTATTGATCATGATAATTACTGTTGACGATGATAATTACTGTTGATGATGATAATTACTGTTGATGATGATAATTACTGTTGATGATGATAATTACTGTTGATGATAATTAATATTGATGATGATAATTACTGTTGATGATAATTACTATTGATGATGAAAATTACTGTTGATGATGATAATTACTGTTGATGATGGTAATTACTGTTGATGATGATAATTACTGTTGATGATAATTACTATTGATGATGAAAATTACTGTTGATGATGATAATTACTGTTGATGATGATAATTACTGTTGATGATAATTACTATTGATGATGAAAATTACTGTTGATGATGATAATTACTGTTGATGATGGTAATTAATATTGATCATGATAATTACTGTTGATGATGATAATTACAATTGATGATGATAATTAATATTGATGATGATAATTACTATTGATCATGATAATTACTGTTGATGATAATTACTATTGATAATGAAAATTACTATTGAAGATGATAATTACTATTGATCATGATAATTACTGTTGATGATGATGATAATTACTGTTGTTGATGATAATTACTATTGATCATGATAATTACTGTTGATGATGATAATTACAATTGATGATGATAATTACTGTTGATGATGATAATTAATATTGATGATGATAATTACTGTTGATGATGATAATTAATAATGATCATGATAATTACTATTGATCATGATAATTACTGTCGATGATGCTGATGCTGATGATGGTGATGACAACACCCCCTCCTTCAACTCCAACTCCTCCCCTTCAACTCCAACATCCCCTCCTTCAACTCCAACATCCCCTCCTTCAACTCCAACACCCCCTCCTTTAACTCCAGCACCCCCTCCTTTAACTCCAACACCTCCCCTTCAACTCCAACACCCCCTCCTTCAACTCCAACACCCCCTCCTTTAACTCCAACACCCCTCCTTTAACTCCAACACCTCCCCTTCAACTCCAACACCCCCTCCTTCAACTCCAACACCCCCTCCTTCAACTCCAACACCCCCTCCTTCAACTCCAACACCCCCTCCTTCAACTCCAACACCCCCTGCTTCAACTCCAACACCTCCCCTTCAACTCCAACACCCCCTCCTTCAACTCCAACACCTCCCCTTCAACTCCAACACCCCCTCCTTTAACTCCAATAAAACTGGTAGATCTCGTTTAAGTGGAATCAATTAATTTTGTCTCCCTCTTGGGCAGTTTTCGATGGAACAGGTAAGCTATTGGGCAGGTTTAAATAGCACAGGTAAGCTACTGGGCAGGTTTAAATAGCACAGGTAAGCTATTGGGCAGGTTTAAATAGCACAGGTAAGCTATTGGGCAGGTTTAAATAGCACAGGTAAGCTATTGGGCAGGTTTAAATAGCACAGGTAAGCTATTGAGCAGGTCTAAATGGCACAGATAAGCTATTGGGCAGGTTTAAATAGCACAGGTAAGCTATTTCTGTCACCATAACACTGTCAAGGTAATGTGACACGCTGGACTTACACCGTACACCAGGTAAACAATTATATTTGACTGAGGTATTTGACTTTTGACCTGACCTAACCTAACCTAACGACCAGTCATTCAGTCAGTGGGTACGACCAATCAGTCAGTTAGTGGGTACGGCCAATCAGTCAGTTAGTGGGTACGGCCAATCAGTCAGTTCGTGGGTACGGCCAATCAGTCAGTTCGTGGGTGCGACCAGTCAGTCAGTTAGTAGGTACAACCATTCAGTCAGTCAGTCAGTCAGTCAGTGGGTAAGACCAGTCAGTCAGTTAGTGGGTACGACCAGTCAGTCAATCAGACCATGCATCTATAGAGCTGCCTGACGGAGCATCATAAACAGGTTATTGAGAGGTGCAATTAAGTGTACAAACTGTCAGGTATAATGGGAGGGGGTGCTGAGGAGAGGTAGGGAGAGGCTGGGGGAGGTGAGGAGAGGCTGGGGGAGGTAGGGAGAGGTAAGGAGAGGTAGGGAGAGGCTGGGGGAGGTGAGGAGAGGCTGGGGGTGCTGAGGAGAGGTAGGGAGAGGCTGGGGGAGGTGAGGAGAGGCTGGGGGTGCTGATGAGAGGTAGGGAGAGGCTGGGGGAGGTGAGGAGAGGTAGGGAGAGGCTGGGGGAGGTAGGGAGAGGTGAGGAGAGGTGAGGAGAGGCTGGGGGAGGTGAGGAGAGGTAGGGAGAGGCTGGGGGAGGTGAGGAGAGGTAGGGAGAGGCTGGGGAAGGTAGGGAGAGGTGAGGAGAGGTAGGGAGAGGCTGGGGGAGGTGAGGAGAGGTAGGGAGAGGCTGGGGGAGGTAGGGAGAGGTGAGGAGAGGTAGGGAGAGGTGAGCAGAGGCTGGGAGAGGTAGGGAGAGGTGAGGAGAGGCTGGGGGAGGTAGGGAGAGGTGAGGAGAGGTAGGGAGAGGTGAGGAGAGGCTGGGGGAGGTGAGGAGAGGTAGGGAGAGGTGAGGAGAGGCTGGGGGAGGTGAGGAGAGGTGAGGAGAGGCTGGGGGAGGTAGGGAGAGGTGAGGAGAGGTAGGGAGAGGTGAGGAGAGGCTGGGGGAGGTGAGGAGAGGTAGGGAGAGGTGAGGAGAGGCTGGGGGAGGTAGGGGGAGGTGAGGAGAGGTAGGGAGAGGTGAGGAGAGGTGAGGAAAGGCTGGGGGAGGTAGGGAGAGGTGAGGAGAGGTAGGGAGAGGTGAGGAGAGGTGAGGAGAGGTAGGGCGAGGTGAGGAGAGGTAGGGAGAGGCTGGGGGAGGTAGGGAGAGGTGAGGAGAGGTGGGGAGAGGCTGGGGGAGGTAGGGAGAGGCTGGGGGAGGTAGGGAAAGGTGAGGAGAGGTAGGGAGAGGTGAGGAGAGGTAGGGAGAGGTGGGGAGAGGTAGGGAGAGGTGAGGAGAGGTAGGGAGAGGTGAGGAGAGGTGGGGAGAGGCTGGGGGAGGTAGGGAGAGGTGAGGAGAGGTTGGGGAGGTTGGGGGAGGTAGGGAGAGGTGAGAAGAGGCTGGGGGAGGTAGGGGGAGGTAGGGAGAGGCTGGGGGAGGTAGGGAGAGGCTGGGGGAGGTAGGGAGAGGTGAGGAGAGGTTGGGGGAGGTTGGGGGAGGTGAGGGGAGGTAGGGAGAGGTGAGGAGAGGTAGGGAGAGGTGAGGAGAGGTAGGGAGAGGTGAGGAGTGGTAGGGAGAGGTGAGGAGTGGTAGGGAGAGGCTGGGAGAGGTACGGAAAGAAAGGGGAAGGCTGGGTAGTGGAGACGCCCTTGGTAATGACCCGCCAGCATGAGAGATTACCATCCATCACACCTGGGGGGGACCTCGTGTGTGTGTGTTAGTGTGTGTGTGTGTGTTAGTGTGTGTGTGTTAGTGTGTGTGTGTGTGTGTGTGTTAGTGTGTGTGTGTGTTAGTGTGTGTGTGTGTGTGTGTGTGTGTTAGTGTGTGTGTGTGTGTGTGTGTGTGTTAGTGTGTGTGTGTGTGTGTTAGTGTGTGTGTGTGTGTGTGTGTGTTAGTGTGTGTGTGTGTGTGTGTTAGTGTGTGTGTGTTAGTGTGTGTGTGTGTGTGTGTGTGTGTTAGTGTGTGTGTGTGTGTGTGGTTTATTTGTCCAAAGTATTTATGTCTGTCTCTCTGGTTGTGTCTCTCTATATTTGTCTCTACCTCCTCCTCCTCCTCCTCCCGTCCTCCTCCTCCTCCTCCCGTCCTCCTCCTCCTCCTCCTCCTCCCGTCCTCCCCAAATACGAATATTGAAAAGTTACTTGCGTGTTGTGTTGTGTCGTGTCGTGGCTGTACACCCAACATGCTAACAAGTCGGATACTGAGTTAACATTGTTTTTGTAGTGCTAAAAATTATTATTATTATTATTATTATATTTTAACGATAAATGATGGTATTATTGCCTTATTACTCATATTATTCATTAATATTCTAACGATAATAAAATGTGTTGCGATAAGGATTGTGTGTTACTACTAAGACAAGATGAGAGTGAAGAAATAAAGGTCAAACTGGCAATACTGGAAACAGAAGTTGAGGGAACCTGTGATCATCTACTTGACTAAAATATGTAATTCTATATATGTCAATGTAGACCATCCCAGTGATCTAAATACTGTAATTCTGTAGTTGTATTATTACCTAAAACAACAGGAGCCTTAGAGTGCACCCAGCTTAGAACAATAAGCTTAATTACTCATGCCTGTAAACTTTCATTAAACATAATTTCAAGTATAATAACGTTTAGAATAGAAAGTGGGTCATCTTTAGAGCAGAATGACTTAAGACAGGGGGAAACAAATTAGTTAAACTATTTGGTTTGAGAAGACTGTGTGAAATGGCAACAGGGAACAGGGAACTTAAACAAGTGCAATTAATAATCTAAAAGACCTGATGAAAAGGAACATTAACTTCAATCTAAGAAAAAAGCCGCTGAAAAGCTACATATGGTCAGGACTGATGTATGGGTCAGAAGCGTGGACACTCAGCAGACACCAGGAAGAGGTTGGAGGCCTTTGGAATGTTGTGTTGTAGACGAATATTAAAAGTGAGCTACAAAGACAGGAATACAAATAAAAACGTACTTAAGTTATTAAAAAATTCAAGAGACATACTTGAAAGGTACAGGGATGAGGGGATAATAGCACAAATATTACTGGGCAAAGTTGAGGGTAGGAGGGTCAGGGGGAGGCAGAGACCGAGATGGATGAATGAAATTAAAAACTGGGTCCTCAGAGAGATACAAAACCTTAGAGGATTGGTAAAAACTGCCCGAGAACAATTAGAGTGGAGGACTGTGGTCGCCAACCCTCGGATATAAGGACGGCACACTTAAAAGACCTTACCTGTTGAAACATAAATACACTAAAACAACAGAACGGATCCATTACCACAAATAAACTATCAACTCACATACCTATCGGGATGTTAGGTATTCTTTTATTTCATATTTACCTATTATATTTATTCCTTTATTTACTTTCTATCTATCACATTATTCCTTTTATTAGTTCATTTATCAATTATTTAGTGTATGGATACGGCGCCGGGTTGTGCTGGGAAGAACTCAGGGTGTTTGAGGGGAGGATGGGAGACTGGGGGAGTGTTCGCCAAGAGTGTTCTTCGCTGGTCGTCGGTCGTTATTCGGGGTAAAGGAAGCCCCACTGCTCCATGTTGCTGTTGAGAGAGAGAGAGAGAGAGAGAGAGAGAGAGAGAGAGAGATTATCTTTAAACCCACTAAGATCAAGACCGACTGAAAATTCATACATTCAGGTTTCTAAGAGACTCAG
Organism: Homarus gammarus; assembly: GCA_958450375.1. Classification (NCBI taxonomy): domain Eukaryota; kingdom Metazoa; phylum Arthropoda; class Malacostraca; order Decapoda; family Nephropidae; genus Homarus; species Homarus gammarus. The sequence continues at coordinate 5,017,556 of CAUDMG010001775.1, forward strand.
GGTAGTGGTTCAGCTGCCCATATGAGAGAAGGGCAACCGTGTTCTCTTAAGGGCTTAAAGAGGAAGAAAATGACTTGTACCTTCGCCCACACACACACGAGCGAGCGCAGGGAACTTAGGACTGTCTTCATCCATCCTCTTTCTCTTCCATGTCACCCCTATTCCCCCCTACAACCTCCTCCTTCAACTTCCCTCCCACCCGCACCTCGCTGTAGCAGGCCAAGTCTTACAGGGATAGATAGATAGACAGAAAGATAAATAGATAGATAGTTAACTGTATGAGAGAGAGAGAGAGAGAGAGAGAGAGAGAGAGAGAGAGAGAGAGAGAGAGAGAGAGAGAGAGAGAGACCAAACCACAATATACAATTCAGTGATAAATAAACCTTTACATTTCGACAAATATTCGCATATTTTTTTCTCTATAAAACATCTTATATTTTCCTTATTTAGAAAAGTATCGTACATGTTGAAGAAAGTATCGTACCTTTGCATGAGAGTCGTGCATGACGGATTGTCGTATATATGACTGTGTGTTTAGTAACGGCTCTTCTGTGTACCTAAGACCTGCCTGTCAGCGTTCACTCACACCCAAGTGTACTGTAATACACCCATCTCTTGTTGTGTACCCAAGAATCAGTCGTAAGCGTTCACTCACAACCAAGTGTACTCCGTGTCTTGCTGTGTACCCAAGAATCAGTCGTCGGGTGTAAGTCAAACAAAGTGAACAAGCCAACCATCTATAATGAGGCAGAACCTGTTAACACAACTACATGATATGCACAAGTTATGGTCCGGGCCGAGAATTATTATCTCTGGTCTGGAAGAAACGTTTGTTTATCTCTCAGCATCTTAAGACTTTTATATTTTTTCAACAGTTAAAAGTAGTAGTTCATTTTTACAATATTATATATTTATAAACCAATGCCGTTACTATGCAAATGACAACACACTGCCAGCCCAATATACAATATATACTGTATATATTGTAGAAAAGCGCAGATGTTTATATTTTATAAGAATTTGTCACACACACACACACACACACACACACACACAGGGGTACTGAGGACAGCCAGGGGTACTGAGGACAGCCAGGAGTACTGAGAACAGCCACGACTACTGAGGGAGGCTGCTGTGTTAGTCTTCAGTATCCCGTCAACAACTTGTGGCTGGTAGTCACTTAAGACAGCTTCTGCAGCGGGAGATCATTATTTCTATACCACCTGTCATGAAGGTGTTCCTCCTCCCGCTGCCACCGCGACGCTACGTTAAGACTTCATGACGTGATCCGTAGACACACGTGTTGGCATTATTAATAAGACAAATAATAAGGACCGAGGTGCAGTCACAAGTCAAGGTAGCGGCTGCTTGATGAACCTCCCCAGGCAGCCGGCCAAGGTGACAGTGTGTGTGTCTTAACGCTCATGTATGTACATTTATGTGTGTGTGTTTGTGTGTGTATTTTGTGGATGCGTGTGTGTGTGTGTGTGTGTGTGTGTGTGCGGGTGTGTTCTTGATGTTAAGTTGAAGCAGACAGCCACTACTTAATGGCACCTTATCTTAATGGCGCATCATGTGGGGGAAACACTGCCTTTTAAATCTCATCTTGCCTTAACCAGCGATGGTGGACACGTCGGGGAGATAATGACTCTGTGATCCAAATACCGTCCACACCGCCTTATGTGGCCCTGGGTGATTATGGTAACACACACACACACACACACTGGTCTACCATCACCAGCTACCCACCCAACCACCCATCCGCCCACTCGCCCGCCCGCCAGCCCACAAACTCGCCCATCTGCTTACCAGCTATCCTCCCAACCTGTTGCTCGCCCGGCGCTCACCCTTTACCTCCTACCCATCCTTGACCATCTGCCCACCTAGTTAACCTTCATCATCCCTCCTAACCCATCCACCTATTCCACTTGATTGCCCACCCACTAACCCACTCGCTCACTGGCCATCCACCCACCCACCCACCTAGTCTCCTTCAGCCCTCCTGCTGCTCCCCTGCTCCCTCTTCCGCTGACTCTCACACCTATTAAGGGAGTAATTTTCGCCACCCCCTCACCCACTCTTCTTACCTCCCCCTCACCCACCCATCTTACCACCCCCTCACACCCACCCATCTTACCACCCCCACCCATCTTACCACCCCCACCCACACCCACCCCTCCTCCTCCCCCTCGTCTCTCCCCTTCACCTCCTCGCCCCTCCCCACACTACAAGACACAACACAGCTGGTCCACCTCCCAGTAAACACACACACAAGGCACAGGTCCCCCTCGTAGTCAAAGGTTCCTGTATGAATGTTCCTCCTCCTGGATATTTAATGAACGACTCAAAGGCCGAGATGGCACCAAAATTGCCTTAAGACTGTTCTGTAATTTATCGATACAAATCCTTCTGTTCGTAATTAAAGACGAGAAATTTAACGAGATCTTTGTCACAGGAGTTCCCAAGGGTGCTTTACGGGACCATCATCAATTGTTTTTCTCCGCCGAACAGGAGTATATAATTTTCATCAGTCCGTCTGTCAGTTATGAAGACGAATACAGTACTTAAATAACAATGGATATGAAACCAAGCTTAGTGTTTATATATTTCAGAAAGATCTCAGAACAGTTCAAAACATAAGAAAATTCTGTCACGAACTGTCTCGGGTAATGGATCTCTGTCTGACAACGGTGGAGCATAGTGAGGGAGGGGATGTAGAGACTTGCCCACCTTTACTGCCAGCGGTGGAGCATAGTGAGGGAGGTGGAGTGGAGACTTGCCCACCTTTACTGCCAGCGGTGGAGCATAGTGAGAGAGGGGGGGGGGGGGGGGGGTTGGAGGCTTGCCGGCAACACTTTTACAACCAACCTTGTCCGCCGCTGATCTCGCGCTGTTATGACACATGAAGACTTGTCGTGGTACCTGACCTGTCGTCCATCATGTCTCGGCTCCGACAACACGGCCTCCATCATGTCGCTCCCAAGGACACCAGTACAGCGGGTTATCTTGTGGTTACTCTTGTACATTATCATACATCTTGTGGGAATGATTTTAGTCGATTTATCAGACATCTTGTGGGTGATGTTGTGTTGTAGATTATCGTACATCTATCTCTATTATCGTACATCTCTATTATCGTACATCTGTCTCTATTATGGTACATCTGTCTCTATTATCGTACATCTATCTATTATCGTACATCTGTCTCTATTATCGTACATCTGTCTCTATTATCGTACATCTGTCTCTATTATCGTACATCTATCTCTATTATCGTACATCTACCTCTATTATCGTACATCTATCTCTATTATCGTACATCTATCTCTATTATCGTACATCTCTCTCTATTATCGTACATCTACCTCTATTATCGTACATCTATCTCTATTATCGTACATCTATCTCTATTATCGTACATCTCTCTCTATTATCGTACATCTACCTCTATTATCGTACATCTACCTCTATTATCGTACATCTCTCTCTATTATCGTACATCTCTCTCTATTATCGGACATCTATTTTGGTTACCGTATATATTGTACATCTTTTTATTATTTACACATCTGTCTGTCTGTCTGTCTGTCTGTGTATCTGTTTCTCAGTCTTTTTGTCTGTCTGTCTGTCTGTCTCTGTATCTGTTTCTCAGTCTTTTTGTCTGTCTGTCCGTCTATGCCTCCGTCTATTCGTCCGTCTCCCCCCCCCCCCAACACACTATCTCCCTGGCATCTTTCCGCGTGTCTTGGTCATTGTGTTTCACTAAGGCGGCTCACAACTGTCTGGTCACATGCTAACTACGTGTGAGGCTTAACTGGGGGGAGGGAGGGAGGTGAGGGGGGGGTAAGGGGGGTGGTGAGTGGGAGGGTGGTGAGGGTAAGGGGGAGGTAGATGAGGGAGAGGGGGTGAGTGGGAGGGGGGTGAGGGGTGAGGGAGGGGAGGTGGTGAGTGGGAGGGGAGTAAGGGGGAGGTAGATGAGGGAGAGGGGGTGAGTGGGAGGGAGGTGAGGGGTGAGGGAGGGGAGGTGGTGAGTGGGAGGGGAGGTGGTGAGTGGGAGGTAGATGAGGGAGAGGGGGTGAGTGGGAGGGAGATGGGATTGAGGAAAGAAAAGGGGGAGGAAAGGTTATTATCCTTAACACACACACACACACACACACACACACACACGGCGCAATATAATCCCTTTAATACATAATTATACTCATCAATAATCCCACTCGTTGCTGCAGTCCTTCACTTACTTACCTGAGGCTACAAGAGAGTGGGGACACACAAGAGAGTGGGGACACACAAGGGAGTGGGGACACACAAGGGAGTGGGGACACACAAGAGAGTAGGGACACACAAGGGAGTGGGGACACACAAGAGAGTGGGGACACACAAGGGAGTGGGGACACACAAGAGAGTGGGGACACACAAGGGAGTGGGGACACACAAGAGAGTGGGGACACACAAGAGAGTGGGGACACACAAGGGAGTGGGGACACACAAGAGAGTAGGGATACACAAGTGAGTGGGGACACACAAGGGAGTGGGGACACACAAGAGAGTGGGGACACACAAGTGAGTGGGGACACGCAAGGGAGTGGGGACACAACATATCTATGGTTACAGGGACGGATATAATGTCATGTAGAATCAACCAATGAACTCTCGATGTTGAAAATGACGTCAGGGAAAGTCAACCAATAAACGCTTTGTATCGAAAATGACGTCAGGGAAAGTCAACCAATAAACGCTTTGTATCGAAAATGACGTAATATTAATCATAAGGCGACAGTTTACCAAAACAAAACAAAAACAAATATTACCCAATTAAATTTAACCTGTTACCTCTCACGTACCAACTTTGACCTGACTCAACCTAACTTTTCAGAATACATCATTAGTGTATTTCATTCAATTCCATTAATAACTTCTATAAGAATTTTATAATATATACATTCCACCTTGGAGGCAGCGTAGTGTGTGTGTGTCTGTCTGTGTGTGTGTGTGTGTGTGACATCAGCAGGTATACATCCTCATCGTAAAGGACTTGCATCAGGCGTTATGATGGTAAACAGAAAGGTGCGTGGGTGGCGTGGTAGAGGTGCGTGGGTGGCGTGGTAGAGGTGCGTGGGTGGCGTGGTAGAGGTGCGTGGGTGGCGTGGTAGAGGTGCGTGGGTGGTGTGGTAGAGGTGCGTGGGTGGTGTGGTAGAGGTGCGTGGGTGGCGTGGTAGAGGTGCGTGGGTGGCGTGGTAGAGGTGCGTGGGTGGTGCGGTAGACAGGCGTGGGTGGTGTGGTAGAGGTGCGTGGGTGGTGTGATTGAGGTGCGTGCGCGGTTTCGTGAAGAGGCGTGCATGGGGTGAGGCAGGTAGGAGGAGAGGCAGGTAGGAGGAGGGGCAGGTAGGGGGGGGGGGTGAGGAGAAGGTGTGGGAGAGGTGCAATTTTTACCAATGGTCATTAATTATGGGTGACCTTTACATAGCCAAATAATCACCCATTCCCTTCCCGCCCAGACACCAGGATCTCCAACAACCTTTACACACAGCGCTAATAAAACACACACGTAAAGCACCGTTATAAAAGGTCAATAACATCATTTTAACCTCATATGCATTAAAAAAAAATGAAAAATAAGAAATAATATTCACAAATGACCTCCAGTTCATTCTCAACTAAGATATCTACGGCAATTAACAACTAAATTAACCTCATTGAACTTTTAAATAAATCACTAAAGGTTTCATCCATTTATTTTTAACAGTCTACTACGTTAAATGCTTTGTAATTGTACCTAGTTATTTATTATTATTATTATTATTATTATTATTATTATTATTATTATTATTATTGTCATCGTTGTTATTATCATCACCTTTACTTCAAGTCGTAACCAATTCAAAGCTCTTCACATGTTACCGTCATAATGCACTACACTGCTTCAACAACTAAGGCCTGTACTGTAAGAGAGTGTTATAGGTCAACAGGTAAAAGCTTCAAGAGCCTCGTGACCAATTTTGCGGCTCCGAACACTTATCAACGTCTGTACTGTAATATTAACTTAACATTAGTTTGAAGGATTGTTGAAAATAAGAACCACTTCTGTTATTTATATTCTCTATCCTATTATTATAATTGATTCATAAAAACTGGTGGAATTGTCTTCGCTAGCTACCTGTATGTGACTACCTGTATGTGACTACCTGTATGTGATTACCTGTATGTGACTACCTGTATGTGATTACCTGTATGTGACTACCTGTATGTGACTACCTGTATGTGATTACCTGTATGTGACTACCTGTATGTAACTACCTGTATGTGACTACATGTATGTGATTACCTGTATGTTACTACCTGTATGTGACTACCTGTATGTGACTACCTGTATGTGACTACCTGTATGTGACTACCTGTATGTAACTACCTGTATGTGACCACCTGTATGTGACCACCTGTAGACACGGTACAATATAAATGGCGCTAAATAACAACTTGACAGCATATCCTTTGAGTCATATAATGATATAATCGTTACATTATATCAATGAATAACACTTTCACCTGCAATATAATCAACTATCATGAAAACGATCTTACCTGTATTTAACACCTGTATAATGATACTACTAACATTAACACTAATAATTAACTCTCAATTTAACATTATTTAACCTATACATTACACAAACCAGTAATAATTAAATAACTTAGAAAAATTAACACGAGGTATATCAATTAACTAGTACATGCAGGTAATTAAGTGTTAAATCCAACCTATTTAATTAATAATATATAATACCTATATCGTTCACCATGTAATTATAGACAAATTATTGAAAAACTTCGCCTATAATCCTACAAACAAAATCCAGTTATACTTAAAACCTAAAGAAAACTTTATTATTCAATTTATTATTAACAACAGTATTTAAATATAAACCCATCACAAAATTTTAAACCATAAATAACGGAAAAAATAAAACAGTTACTGGAAAAAGCAATACCTTAATATCGTATATAAAACCTAATTTCATACAGTAGGAAAATATAATCCTGAACCATCACGAGAGAGAGATATTAAACCAACGTGCACCTAACTGTACATTTATGGAGAGAGAGAGAGAGAGAGAGAGAGAGAGAGAGAGAGAGAGAGAGAGAGAGAGAGTAGAAGCGGTGGGTCATCTCCGCGGCCTAAGATCACCTGCCCTGACAGGTGTGTTGATCCTGGCTTCATTATGATAATTTGGTGGGTGTCAGAGTGTGTGTCTGGCCAGAACCTGCCGTATATAGCAGACTTGATACATGGGGACTGGTTGGCTGGCTTGATGGTTGGCTGGCTTGATGGTTGGCTGGCTTGATGGTTGGCTGGCTTGATGGTTGGCTGGTTGGCTGGGTATTGTGTCCTCATATGTGTGTGTGTGTGTGTGTGTGTGTGTGTGTGTGTTCTGAAAGGTTCATACGTTAATTTTTTCCCCCACAAGTAGAAAACAAACTCACTTAACCTTACCTGATTAAACTACAATGATAAAAAAAATAAAAATGGCCTCCAAATTACATCATGACTCTACCTTAAACACCTCTACGGTACCCACTCCTATCCTAGCAACAGAAAACACTATCAACCTACTCATATTACGAATCCCCCCCCCCAAAAATGGTTGAATCACACACACACACACACACACACACACGTAAACTCAATCTCCCTCGTCTTCTTCCTCTCACTCACCATTATCTGACCATTATCGTATCGTAGCTACAGGTGAAGCAGCTAAAAATATTCTTACCTGTCCAATTAGCGAGTTAGGGAGTATTAGCATTATCATTGAGGGTCTGTCCATACGATCAGTGTTTGGTCATAGTGGGTCCCAGTCCATTTGATGGTTTGTTTAGGTTAGGTTAGTTTAAGCTAAGTCCTATTTGGGGCCTAATAGGGTTTGGACCTATTTGATTTGGAACCTTTTACATCAGGGGCCTGTTTAAACTGGAACCTATTATGAGTGGAATCTATTATAACTGGGGATCAATCTGACTGGTAACGAAGGTGTATAAGTGAGTGTGTGATTGAGTGAACAAGAGAGACTGGTCAGGAACCGCCCATATAGAGACAAGGTAAATAAATGATCACGAGTTACACAGAGGCGATAACATCTCTAGACCCGTGTGGATAATAATCTTAGCTGTGGCAGAGATAAGCTATAATTGATTAATGTAATGTAGATACCATAAAGCTATTATTAGTCTCCATTAATGTTAGTGAGTATAATGACCACCGGTACTACCATGAGGTCCTGGTAATGATCATGAACATAACAAGAAAGAGCTGACAGAATTGGTCTACCATGGACGGGTGTGTCATGAATTCTAGTTACCATGAGAAGAGGAGCTTTAAACTTACCTACTATGAGATAAGAAATCCGACTCCCTGTTTCACGAACGCAGTCCAAAAAAAATATATATAAATAAAAATCCGACTCTGGCTCGTGAACGCCATACAAAACACGTTGAGACTCACTACCTGGGGACTGTCGGATGGTTCCCCCGCACTAGGTGTTGTGAGACAGACGTGTGACGTGTTATCAGGGTGTAAGACAACGGCTGAGTCCTGTTGTGATTATTATCTCAATATTAATGACGTCAATCAAGACTAAAATACCCCCTGAGTTAAGTTTCAATATCTGTCTCTCAGTGCAGGTAAATTCTCACCTAGGAAAAATCTCACCACCAAAATAATAAATTGGATAAGGTCAAAGTGAGTAATTTTCTATTTTGTTGCTTAATATTGCAGGGAGTTGGACTCAAGAGCGAACACACACACACACACACACACACACACACACGACCTCATCTGCAAATTTGGTAAGAAGCTTCTACACCATCCCCGACACCGGCTCCTACTACCACCTGAGATCCCTTGTCCGAGAATTGCTGTTCGACACCACAACCGCATCCAGCCCATACGTGCACGAACTGATCGCTATAAGAACAGCCCAGTCCCAACCATTGTAAAAATTATCAATAACTTGTAATAAATCAGTGTATTCACTCCCAGTAAACACTGCTCCCTACACTGTCACTATGTTGAAATGAACTGTAGTTTGAGCTTTTCCCCATCTAGTTATTATATGTCTTATTTGTGTCACTTATGTTACTTGTATATTATTTGTAATTCGTAACCCATTCCCCAAATATGTAACTGTATATTTTCAGCCTTCTGGCTGCCAAGCTCTTTCAATAAACCGTTAATTATTATTATTATTATTATTATTCACACACACACACACACATTTTCCCTTCATTTATTCTCACAGACGTAATATCTGTTTTCTCCTGTTGTTCTCCCAGCCTCACGCATCTCCCTGGTTCGCCCCTGTCGACTCATACAAACCAACAGCACGTTCCTTACCCAAGATAACAGTAGACGCCGTCAATCTATCCGCCCCATTCCCTCATAATGATGTTCCCTGCACTTCTTCTTCCCCCATTCTTCCCCCATTCTTTCAACATGTCCACACTAACGCCGACCCTGACCCACTTACCGTCAGATAATTCTTACACCTCCTCCATATTCCCTTATTTTCTGTATTTTTTGTATTATCTTCTACGCGTTATTCATCAACACACACACACACACATTAATGCCTCACACACCAGCATTGCTTCACATCTGCCAGAGTTTATGTTTCTGACTGTGAATTTAACCCCCCTGTTTGTCTTTTCTTGTAAGACTCTCTCTCTCTCTCTCTCTCTCTCTCTCTCTCTCTCTCTCTCTCATTCTCTCCCTCAGGTACTCCGTGGTTTAATTCACCATTCATCGCACCATTATTACTCCCTCTCCTCCTCCTCCTACATTGTCTTATTTCATCTCTCACTATCATTTTCTTTCCTCTACTATTATCATCATTTGTGTTCACTTTCTTTATCTATCTATCTATCTATCTATTTATCTATCAACTTTCTTTATCTCGGTCCCGGATTCGGACCCGACACGCCCGGTTCCATTTCAGAATATTAATCCGAGGCGCAACCAATTTGGCCACCAGCCACTACCTATTAGCTTCTCTACCTATTAGTGTCTCTACCTATTAGTGTCTCTACCTATTAGTGTGTCTACCTATTAGTTCCCGTACCTATTAGTTTTTCGACCAAGTAATACCTCAACCAAGTAAAGCCTCGACTATCGTACGACCCCCCTCCCCGCCCCCCCCCCCCCAAAAAAAGGGAGAATGAAACAGTAATTCAAGTGTTCGAGGAATTGAGTGAAACATCAAGGGATTCACTGAAACATCGAAACATTAAAAGAAATCAAAGTCGTTTTCGAGGGATTTTTTTCAAGTGTCGTTCAAGTGATTAATGATTATATATATATCTGAGATTTTTGTTATGTCTTGTGTGTGTGTGTGTGTGTGTGTGTGTGTGTTTAATGTTTGTCTCTCTTTGTCTGTCTGTCTGTCTGTCTATATCTGACTGCCTAATGAGTGTTTGTAATTGTCTAGTGCAGTGGTGAGGAACCTTTTTCTGAGATTAGTCCACAAGACATACGGTTGACCATCGTCCACACACACACACACACACACACATGTGGCAGTGTCAGAGGCGGCACTGATTTGACCAATTAATTATTTGACTTGTCGAAATTATTAAATATTCATATAATTTGGTGGGACTTGTTATTACTTCGATAATTTCCCTGACAATATTAATTACTTAACTTTAATCCTTAATATATTTAGATTCACACATTAAGCAGATATATTTATTTGTTGATCTGCCAACACTATGATTTACTATGTTCTCCTGTCAGTGGTTGTGGGAGGTTGTGCTCACCTGAAGGAAACCGAAAATATATATTGTACACCTCCTCCACCTCCCCAGGAGTCACACAACACGGGAGGTGTAGCGAACGAGTGACTTGTTTCTTTTGTTATTATTATTTTAAGTTGATGACGATAGTATTAATAGATAAATATTTGATATAACTCATTATGAAACCTTCGTCCTAATTTAAATGTGTTTTGGTTCTCCGTGGGTCAAGAGGTGATGGAGGGCCACTCGTGCGGGCCACTGAGGTGGTGGAGGGCCACTCACGCAGGCCACTGAGGTGATGGAGGGCCGCTCTTGCGGGCCACTGAGATGATGGAGAGCCACTGAGGTGATGGAGGGCCATTCGTGCGGGCCACTGAAATGATGGGGTGTACTCACGTGGGCCACTGATATGGTGGAGGGCCACTCATACGGGCCACTGAGATAATGGAGGGCCACTCATGCGGGCCTCACTGGCCTAGGTTGCCCATCACTGGTAGTGAATGTCTCTCTGTCTGTCTAACTAATGAGAGCTTCTTGTCTAACTGTTTAATGGGTGATAATTTACCTGTCTAATGGTTGTCTCTGTCTATCTCTATTTCTGTACACCTCTTCCTACTTCTCTCCCACACCAACACTAAAACCCTTTGACTCGACCTCTCTGCCTCCCTCCCTCCCCCCACCGTGTGGACCAGGTCCCTCACCAACACACCTCTCCACCAGCCGTCCCTAATTAGTTTAATGGCCCAACTGCCTTGTTCCCCTGGACACTTTCTTGGCGTCAGGGTGAGGGACAAACTGTCTCTTTAGATGTCTCTTTAAGGCAGTGAAGGTGAGAAGTTTGTGTATCTGGATGTGGTGATTCATGGTGTGTGTGTGTGTGTGTGTGTGTGTGTGTGTGTGTGTGTGTGTGTGTGTGTGTGTGTTGTGTGTGTGTGTGTGTGTGTGTGTGTGTGTGTGTTGTGTGTGTGTGTTGTGGGTGTCATGTGGGTAGACTCGCCGCTCGTGGCCTACTCACCACTCGAGTCAAAGTTGGGAAGTTTTATTTCATTGTTCGTCTTCTTGATCGTCTAAGAACCTTCCGTTGAGATGATGTAGTTTGTTTTGTCTCTGGCTTGGCGTCAGGTAGGTACGGGGAAGGGCTGTGTAGGAGTGAGTGTACATGGGGGTGTAGGAGTGAGTGTAGATGGGGGTGTAGGAGTGAGTGTACATGGGGGTGTAGGAGTGAGTGTACATGGGGGTGTAGGAGTGAGTGTACATGGGGGTGTAGGAGTGAGTGTAGATAGGGGTGTAGGAGTGAGTGTAGATGGGGGTGTAGGAGTGAGTGTAGATGGGGGTGTAGGAGTGAGTGTAGATGGGGGTGTAGGAGTGAGTGTAGATGGGGGTGTAGGAGTGAGTGTAGATAGGGGTGTAGGAGTGAGTGTACATGGGGGTGTAGGAGTGAGTGTACATGGGGGTGTAGGAGTGAGTGTACATGGGGGTGTAGGAGTGAGTGTACATGGGGGTGTAGGAGTGAGTGTACATGGGGGTGTAGGAGTGAGTGTACATGGGGGTGTAGGAGTGAGTGTACATGGGGTGTAGGAGTGAGTGTACATGGGGGTGTAGGAGTGAGTGTACATGGGGGTGTAGGAGTGAGTGTACATGGGGGTGTAGGAGTGAGTGTACATGGGGGTGTAGGAGTGAGTGTACATGGGGGTGTAGGAGTGAGTGTAGATAGGGGTGTAGGAGTGAGTGTACATGGGGGTGTAGGAGTGAGTGTACATGGGGGTGTAGGAGTGAGTGTACATGGGGGTGTAGGAGTGAGTGTACATGGGGGTGTAGGAGTGAGTATACATGGGGGTGTAGGAGTGAGTATACATGGGGGTGTAGGAGTGAGTGTACATGGGGGTGTAGGAGTGAGTGTACATGGGGGTGTAGGAGTGAGTGTACATGGGGAAGTAGGAGTGAGTGTACATGGGGGTGTAGGAGTGAGTGTACATGGGGGTGTAGCAAGAGGGGTAAGTTATAAAAAAGGAAAACTTTCTTGGGGTTGTTTTCCTTGGTATGTCTACTTCACTGAGATGGTGGCGGTGGTGGTGGTGATGGTGGCGGCGGTAGTGGTGGTGGTGGCGGTGGCGGTGGTGATGGTGGTAGTGGTGGTAGTGGTGGTAGCAGCTCCCCTCACCTGCCCCCAATGTTGTTTACACCCAGGCGTCATGTGAGGGTACGCCTTCAGCACCTTGTGGGCCATACTTGATGTTTTACTTAGATCTATGACCCCCCCCCCCCCCCCCACACACACACATACTAGGGAACTGACACCTGTTTAAAGGCTGTCAATCTCGCTTGGTAAGTTTCAGAGAGTTTAAAGTCGCTCTGAACGCCATTACCAAGAAACAGGTTACTACGCCCTCTTGGTGACCGACACAGCGTAGTGTTGAGGGTCACGTGATGGGGCGCAGCTGTGTTCCCTCTCTAATTGGTTCATATGTACCTGTGTTTCAGGACCTAAGATAATGTTGTCCCGGGTGTCGGGTGTTTGTCCAAGCGGCCTCCCAACACTCGTCTGATGGTATCATTGCGGGGGTCTCTAAGTTATTGCTCTGCTCTGGACAGCTCGCGACGGGGTCCTTCAATACCCTTCTTCCCACGCTTACAAAACAAACCTCCATCACACAGTAACCACTTTGACAAAACACAACACATCGTTCAGTTAACTCATTGATGTATATTTAGTGGTGTTTAATTGATCAGCGAACCGATTGGCTGCGTGTGTGGGTGAGAAACGGCCGGTGATTGGCCAGGTGTGGGAGGGTGAGGTAGAGAAGGTGATTGGCCGTCTCGCTAGGGTCTAAATATCTTACTGTCAATTCGCTACAGCACCACGTTACCTGCGGGACCTTCAGTTTAGTGTAGTGTACCCCCGTGAGGCGCCCTGGGGTCCTCAGTCCTCTCTCTCCTGTGTCTTCTCTTCGTCTTCTTCTTCTCTCTCTTTCTTCCTTCTTTCGCCTTTCTCTCTATTCATAATTCTTCTTTGGTCTCTTTTTCTTTTTTTCATCCCTCTTACATCTTCTCTTCTCTCACTTATCTTATCTCTCCTTTGGACCCCTCTCCTACCCTATCATTCCTCCCATCGTCTCCTCCACTCTCTCTCTCTCTCTTCTTTTCTACCTTCTCTCTTCCCTCCCTTCCTTCACTCATCCCCCATCACTCACTCTATTACCTCTTCCCTCCCTACTCCCCATTTCTTCTTTCTCTTCTCATCCCCACCCTCTTCTGTTCTACACCTTTGGCCATCATCAGCTAATTACTGTATCTCTTTACCTGTAGTTAATGGTATTTTGTCTGTCTTTATTTATTTGGTTATTTATCTTCTTATTCTCGATACATTAAATCATTGTCACTTGGAGAGGTTACGCCTATCTCCTCTTTATTGGTTCTGTCTGTCTAAGTCCGTGTTTGTCTATCTATTATTTGTCACTCAGGAAATGTGCTTCAAATTAGAATATATGTTTCATTTGCTAAGTGTGTGTGTGTGTGTGTGTGTGTGTGTGTGTCTGTGTGTGCGTGAGTGTGTGTGTGTGTGTGTGTTTGTGTGTGTGTGTGTAATAACCTGACCCTTCATTTTACTGAACACTTTGAGCGATACAGACGACAAACGAAATATTTTTGGTGAAATAAATTAATACAGTCAAATCTTAATGTCTATAACGTATATATATATATATGTTACGTGTTTTTTGCGAAATCGGTTATTTTACAAAATTACCGGCTTGTCTTTATACACATACATATACACAAAGGATAATACATACTGTATACTGATAAAAATATACATATATGCCCAGGAACCACTAGTGATGGGAGCGATCCTTCACAGTCTTCAAGTGTCTCAAACGTTACTACGATTATTTTGTTCCCATAACACTGAAGACGTAAGACAGGATTTACTCACTTAACTTATAGCATAAATTAAAACAACGTTTAGAATGATTGACAACTACACTGAGACTCAACGTTTATATGCACTTACTTAACACCAAGTTAGACTCACTAGGTTATGCACCAAAATGGATGTATGAATATTAAGAACAAAGGATAATTTAGTAGACGATAATCCTTTAACAATTCCAATGAGACGTTCACTCAGCGTCAAGTTCGGCCACAGACCAAAATAAACGTACGGTGGTCAGTGAGCGGCAGGTCGAGGTGTGTAGACTGTGATCCTCCAAACAGGTGATCAGTGTACACCTGTAAATTTTGGTCTAAATATACGGTGTCAGAGTGAGACTAGACTGCCAGGTTACAGGGTATCTTGGTGGTGTGTGGTGAAGCTATCTCAGGGTTATAATGTGGCTTGTTAGGTCAGGAATGGTTTAGTAACCCCTCGTGTCTCTGATGAACACTGGCGCTGGTTTAATAAAATAATATAACTAGTGTAGTGAAAGGTTACTACTTACTGCGTGTGACGATAAAGCCAAGCGTCTATAACTACTTAATATTTTCAACAAAGAAAATGGTATCACAAAAACGACACGATTTTCATATTATTATAAGAAAAACTTAAACCTTACTTTAATTAGTGACTAAGACACAAAGACACTTCCAGCAGCTGGTGGTAACGTGTGGCTACAAATTAATCAATAATAAGAGAAGAGTTAATAGTGTACAGGTGCGTGTAATTACTGACACACCTGAACCTTGTCTCGTCAAGGCCCACTGAGTGCTCGTACACCTGACCTACTGTGGCAGGACGGGGAGGTGGAGGAGGAGGAACGAGAGGAGACAACAATTAGGACTGGTCTTCTGGTTCTTTGAAAGAAATATACAAATAAATGCGATACACGATAAGAAAAAAGAACGTTGCATAATTAAACAAAATAGCAAAAATTACACACACACACACACACACACACACATTAGCTATACAGGTAACCATTAGGAAACAAGCACTACCTCACTCAGGGTTGGCGTGACTATACATCATGAGGGAGCACCAACACAGTTAAGAGAGTAACTGTACTGCCAGATGAAGTGTAGAGTCACGCGACAGTTGGGATCTTTTAGTGCTTGTTTCCTAATGGTTGTTTGTTCAATATAATATAATATTATTCTCCCTCTCTCTCTCCCTCTCTCTCTCTCTCTCTCTGCTACAATACTCCACAACAGCAGGTAAAGGAACTCAATACAATATCCCCAGCGTCAGCGAGAGGCTATCGTTACAACAGATCGAACCAATTATCCACAGCATAGACTGTGTATATACTCAACAATAGTCAGAAATCTAAAGGTTTTCCTGAGCGTGGGGGGGGGGGGGTGAGATCACAATATTTTCCTGAGCGTGGGGGTGAGATCACAATATTTTCCTGAGCGTGGGGGTGAGATCACAATATTTTCCTGAACGTGGGGGTGAAATCACAATATTTTCCTGAGCGTGAGGGTGAGATCACAATATTTTCCTGAACGTGGGGGGTGAGATCACAATATTTTCCTGAGCGTGGGGGTGAGATCACAATATTTTCCTGAGCGTGGGGATGTTAACAATATTTTCCTGAGCGTGGGGGTGAGATCACAATATTTTCCTGAACGTGGGGGTGAGATCACAATATTTTCCTGAGCGTGGGGGTGAGATCACAATATTTTCCTGAGCGTGGGGATGAGACCATAACATTTTCCTGAGCGAGGGCAGTATACAACATTGAACACGGTAGCCACTCCTAAATTCTCCCTTGTTTTTGTTCTCCACTTTGCGAAGCACGAAGATAAGAAGAGAAACAGAAGGAGAGAAAGAGTGTGTGTGGGAGATGTTGTTTCTTCACAGTTGGCTGGTTATTTATAGAATGGGGAAGAGGGGAGAGGGAGGGAGGAAGGTGGTAATGAGGTAAAGGGAAATAAAAAGAAATAAGACATGTTATTTTTGGTTGCTATTGTATCTGTGTTTGTATTTTGAAACAGAAATAGAGAGAGTGAGAGAGAGAGGATAGAATAAAGAAGATAAAATAAAAAGTAGTAAAAGAATACAAAAACAAGTCAGCAAATTATATATATATAAATAAATAAATCAGAAGAAATCACAATAAGAATGCAAGAGAGAAAGCAACTAAAACAATATAAAGAAAGCAGGAGAAAGTACACCGCCCTGAAGTACGCCACGGGCTCCCCCCCCCCAACCATGTCAACACCACCCAATGTCCCCTCATATCATTATACCATATACGTCAACACACTCCACCCTAACTTCATTGTTCTCGCTGTTTCTCTGTTTAACACTAACCCATTGTTCTATCTCTCTATATCTCTCTCTTTCTCTCTGTTTCGTTATCTGTCTCTTTCTCTCTGTTTCGTTGTCTGTCTCTTTCTCTGATCCTGTTTCATTGGGTTTTTTTTTACTGTCTGATTCTATTTTATTGTTCTCTGTCTGTCTCCCTGCGTTCTAACTATTTTTTCTGTCTATCTCACCGTTTCTTTGTCTCTAGCTCTAACTCTTTTTTTCTGTCTTTTTATTTTTTTATCTGTATTTTTGTCTGTTTCCGTCTTCTAAGACTCGATTTGTTTCCTTTCTCTCGTTCTTTTTTTGTCCCTTTCTCTTTGTCTTCTTTTTCTGTCTCTGTTTCTTCTGTCTCTACATATCTCTCCGTCTTTCTACTCGAATCTCAAACTCTGCCTGTCTTTTTCGTCTGTCTTCGAGTCCCTATTTTATCCTCATCTGTCTATTCACCTTTTACATCATTTATTTCCCCTCTTCCTTGCTTCCTCTCTCTCTCTCTCTAGTAGTAGTAGTAGTAGTAGTAGTAGTAGTAAGTCGGAGGTCTGCAGTCATTAAAAAATTTCAATCATTTGTCAGTATTTCATCCAACGTATTGACTCCATCACATACTGTGCTGTACTGTACTGTGCTGTGCTGTGCTGTACTGCACTGTACTGTGCTGTACTGTACTATACTGTGCTGTACTGTACTGTACTGTACTGCACTGCACTGTGCTGTGCTGTGCTGTACTGTGCTGTGCTGTACTGTACTTTACTGTGCTGTACTGTACTGTACTGTGCTGTACTGTACTGTGCTGTACTGTACTGTACTGTGATGCACTGTACTGTACTGTACTATACTGTACTGTGATGTACTGTACTGTACTGTACTATGCTATGCTGTGCTGTGCTGTGCTGTACTGTACTGTACTGTGATGCAGTGTACTGTACTATACTGTACTGTACTGTACTGTGATGTACTGTACTGTACTGTGCTGTGCTGTGCTGTACTGTACTGTACTGTACTGTACCTACAGACAGCTCTTTAACACAAACTTTACAAGACACTGTTGTTTCCATGTACTGTACAGTAATTCTCTCTCAACAACTAAGGTCTTTCAGCTAGCACATTAAGTTGGTCACAACACTAGACTGCAACTATCAAAACTGAAGGTGTTATGTACAGTACAGTACAGTACAGTACAGTACAAGGTATAATTCTACCGTACGTCTAGTTCTGGTGTTGCAAGGGAAGGAGGAGTGTGGCAAGGAAGGATAGTGTTACGAGGGGAGAGTTAAGGGGGTGGTCCTGGGGTTCTTAGTATATGAGAACAAGTGAACGTCAGTAACTTAGCTTAGATCTCCTCAGTGAGGGTGTGAGAGAGTGACATGAGGAGTGTGAGTGGTGATGAGGGAGTTGATGATGTGAGGAGGTAAGAGGAAGAGGGGCGTAAAAACTAGGTGTGGGGGGACGGGGGGCGTGACAGCCTGGGGTGACGTAAGGTGAGGGCGGGTGTACCCCTGTGGTGGCCGGGTCAAGGCACTATGGGAGCCAATGTGGTTCCATATCGGGCGGGGCGCCGCTTCTACCCCCAGCTGCCGCCTCTTACACCTGGCCACCCATCCTCACACCTGCCGCCTCCATGCGCCGCCAAAGCCCGCCCATCACGCCCACACGGCCGCTGTTGGGACCTGAATCATCGGTGGAGGGTAAAGTTTGATGGGATGGTCATCACCGCCTCCCGGAGCTCGTCACCACGGAACCCGAAAGCGAAGAAGCAGACGCCGTGGTGCCCTGGGATGTGACAGCCGCGGGGACCTGTAGAGCTCACCGCTGCCCTCACCCTGCCTGTATTTCCGACCTTACGAGACCTTCCTGCTCGGCCCTCTAGTCCCTACCCCTCCTACCCCTTCCTGAGCCCCGGATCCCAGCCAGGCAACCCCTTCGCCCCGACCAGCCACGCCCCCACCTTCTGTCAGCTCGCCAGGAGGAGGAGCGACAGCAGCAGGAGGAGGAGGAAAGTGGTGGAGGTGTGGGCTGAGGGGCATCGTCGGCGACACTGACCTTCCTTAGTGTACGTGTTGTGTTGAGGCAAGTTCTTGGTGAGGGATGGGGGGGGGGGGGTGGGGTGCTTGCCTGTCTCTCCGTCCGTCCGTCCGTCCGCGTGTTTGTCTGTTTGTCTGTCAGTCAATCTATTCATTCAGCTGCCGGTTCACACATACAATACATGTACACCACCTACCAACACACACCATGACCTCCCACCATACACCATCACCTCCCACCATAACCCTTAACCTAACCTAACCTAATCCAGTCTTAATCAAATCTAACCTAACCAAGTGGTGGATTAGTGTCGCATTTGAGGGATATTATACTAATCCTTGTTGTTAATAATACAGCTGTTGTATGTGGTGTATGATAAAGATATAGAGTTGATGTATTATAATAAGTTTTATGAGTTTTTTGTTGTGAGCCAAGCATAAACGTAATAAAAAACAAGAATACAAATAATAATAAAAAATACAGTTAATGAATATGTTAATACATAAACTGGCCATAAATAAAATGAATAAATTATAATGTAAAATACAATCAATATTAATCGTTAGATAAATAGATAAACGTTAATAAGTGTGTAGACGAAGAGATTAATCCGATATTTATTAGTGTGTGAATGACCGACGATTAACACACACACACACACACACACACACACACACGCACACTTATCGACTAAGGTAATCAACAATAACACGGGCGAAAGACTGGCGAATGTTCGTGTGTAAATAGATTGGCTGTGGTGTTATAGGGATGACCAATGATAACTCTCTTGATTATAAACATCGCTGATTGGCTGTGGAGTTACAGGGATGACCAATAACAACCCTTTAGATTATGAACGTCACCGATTGGTTACAGTCTTGACCAGTGATAACTAAAATAATTACGTTATCAGTTCATGTATTGTAAAGAAACGAAATGAATTTACATAAATAATAAATTACACCGTTTGTGACGTAATCCTGTCTTTATGTTACTAATACAGTCCTTAAATAAACACTCGCTCTTCTGGACGCTTGGTTGTCGTGCTTTGGGGATGGTTATTGAATTCAAGATCAAGGGTTCGATCCCAGCCAGGGCGGTGTCTTCCCCCACCAACAGGGGCCTTGACCGAACACGCCCCAGTACTCGACCTACAAGTGACCGTGTGTGTGTGTGTAATAATAATAATAATAATAATAATAATAATAATAATAATAATAATAATAATAATAAACGGTTTACTGAAAAAGTTCTGCAGCCGAAGGCTGAAAATATACATTAGACAAAAATGACGTATCACATACAAACACATGGGGTGGGTGGGTCGTTTAACAAAAGCTTTCATACTGAAAGGAGAAGGAACATGAATTGAACAGACAAATTATTATAGTTTACAGTTGATGGCCCAGGTTGGTCTTTTGCCTTACTGTGTGAGATCACGTGGGCCACTTGGTGCAGTAACTCGTCCGTAGATGTTGATATGAAGGACCTCTTGTGGTCATGAGACATCGGGTGGTGTGGTTTTCACGTGGTCATGGCGACACCGAGTGGTGTGGGGTGGTGTCACAGTACCTCACTCTCTGCTAGGTGGTGCTGTGTTATCTCGTAGTCAAGTGCAAAGCCGACCCACTGTTGTTCCCAGGATGGACTGATTAACACCGCCTGGTCAGAAGATGGTGTTCGGTTCCCAGGGGTGCTTATCTCACTGGTGGGTCACGGCTCTCACTGGTACTGTCTAGTGCTGAATTCACTGGCTTAAACACTGTTCATCACTGTTCAACACTGGTCCCACTTCTTTCCGAAACGAAATTGTCATTTTTTATTGTGTTGATATTCCGGTGGTGAGGATGGGTCGGGGAGAAGGATTTGAGGAATGGGCCGAACATTGGCCAAGGGGGGCCGCTGCACAGCAGGAGCAGCGCCTGATAGGCCTTGACCCTCCGGTGGTCAAGGGGGTGTGTGTGTGTGGAGTTACTACAGCAGAGATTAACGTGGGACCTTTAATTGTATCTTAACTATCATTGTAAGAGGATGTTTGTCGCCACAGCTCACTGGCCGCCAGATTATGGTAAACTCAATGTGCCTCCCGTGTAGGACTTCACTACTACCTTCTTCGGGGTCTGGGTCGTGGCTGCAGCTAACCATCTACAACACGATTAATATCTTCTTGTTTTTCTTTACAGATTATAAAATTTCAGCCATTTACAGGTTATGAGAGAGCTCATGTGTTGAAACAGAGTGATGACTCGACGGAAGAGATGATAGCTATGGATCATAATCTTTACGAACATTTAAGAGAAATGAACAAGGAACACGAGAGAAAGACCAGGACGATGACCAGTGGTGGTAAATATAAGAGAGAAAAGCCTTATCTTCATCACAACTACCAGTGATGTGTTGCCTCTGTCTGCCGTGACGCCACACAGGAGTCGGTCGGTACACAAGTGCTGTGATACACATGTGCTTTGAGAATTAGTTGACCAAGTCCTGAGGGACCCTCAATGAAGTGCAGGATAGTGTGCCTGGAAATGCCTATTTTTGTACAATAGTGATAAGTGTAAACAAAATAGAAAAATTGTTTAAATTCCCATACGTAGTGATTTTTTCCCAGGCTAGAAAACAAAAAAGTGGCTTGAATATTTTGTAACTACAGTCAGTCGTTCGTTGTCTTTTTTACACAATAGTGTGAATAGTGGACGACTGTCTGTCCTCCAGTAACTGTGTGTGAGTGAAATAAAAAATATATATTTTCGTCAAGATGACTCTGCGCCGCGTGGATGAGTAGTTTAGGTGTGTCTGCCAAGATGAGGATCCACCAGGACTTGCCTGTGTGTTCCTAGTGGTGGTCAGGAGTCTCCACCCGGTCCTAGACACATCCTATCCACAGGCTTTAAACTTCGTGCAGTCCAGAAAGACTCGGGTCTGGACACTGGGACCATCAGGGTCTCTGTGAGGCTCGAGAGAGACCTTGTTAACGGGACCATCATCCTCCCTGTCTGTGTGTGGCTTCACAGGGGGGTGCCATCTGGTCCCCGAAAGGCCACCTGTACGGGGTCCCAACACTGAGGAGTATGACACAGTGGCCCTGGACGACACAACACGACCAACGGGGCCACGTCTTCACCTAAGGACAACAACAACACGCCTTCTCCTCAGCGCCGTTCAATTCAGCCTTACCGTCTGTTGCCGTCTCTTACTGTCTACTGTCCTTCTCTCCTCCTCCTCCCCGTACTCTGTCCAGCTGGACTTCCGTATCTCACAGCTTCAACTCAGATTATATCAGTTCCTGCAGGTGTTTTTCCTTGATTCATATAAACAATTTTCTATTCCTCTCCTTTCTGCTCTTTGTATCACCATTTTCTTTCTTTTTTATTTCTTTCCGATTAATTCTCCATCTCCGTCTCTTATCTTCACATCCTTTCTGCTCTTGTTCTATTTTACGACAACTTTCTTCATTTCTTGCTGTTCTGTCATTGTGTAGTAAGTCCTCTCTCTCTCTCTCTCTCTCTCTCTCTCTCTCTCTCTCAAGTCTTTAACCTTCACGTCGACCTTCCTCCCTCTTTCTGGGTATCCTTTATCATCTATCGTATTCTTTCTCCTCCATCTTCTCATTTCTTCTCCATTTTCTTCTTCTTTCTCCTCCTCCTCCTCCTCCTCCTCCTCCTCCTCCATCTTCCTCCTGGTGACGACGGCTCGTAGGAGAGACAGTGGAGTCAGCGACGTGTGTGAAGATGCTCTCAGCGCCGTCACCTCCCAGCACAGTCCTGCCTTCATGACGTGAGTACTGCTACCTTCCTCACCTGTGCATGAATACCTGAGGGCCAGGGAGGGTGAGGGACGGTAGGGTGGATGGAGGAGAGGCTGGGGGGGGGGGGGGTGGAGGGAAGAAAGAGGGGAAGAGAGACAGGAGGTGGAAGAGGGGGGGGATGAGTCGAGTCTTAGCATCGTTCGGCCGCCATGACGTGAATACCCGTGTCTTTTTCTCACTTGGGTGACTCGAGTGACTGAAGACCAGGAAGGGTAAGAGTGAGGAGAGGGAGATTGAGGAAGGCTGAGGAAGGAAGGAAGGAAGGAAGGAAGGGGAGAAGGAGAGGGAGATTGGGAAAGGCTGAGGGAGGAGGAAGGGGGGGGGGAGGAGGGTGAGGGTTGGGAAATGCTGGGAGAACTAGGGAGAGGGAGGGAAAGACTGGGAGAGTTTGGTGAGAGAGAGTAGGAAGGGAGCAGTCAGAGGTCTCTACATGGTCCATCCTGAAGTGAGAAAAACATCGTGGACACAGTAGGAGCTGAGGCCAGGGAGGGTGTGGGAGGTACAGAGGAGGTCGAGTGAGAGTTGGGAGAGGCTGAGAGCGTGAGGGATATTTTAAAGAGTCTGGAAGAGTGCTGGAAGAAGAGGGAGAGACAACCGTAGCGCTGGGAGAGGCTGAGAGTAAATGAGGCCCAGGTAAAGTGAGAGAGGGTGAGGGGAAGTAGGAGAGGAGGAGAGAGAGTGAACGAGTGGGAGAGAGGGTGAGAAGGAGAGTGAAA
This sequence comes from Homarus gammarus, assembly GCA_958450375.1. Taxonomy (NCBI): domain Eukaryota; kingdom Metazoa; phylum Arthropoda; class Malacostraca; order Decapoda; family Nephropidae; genus Homarus; species Homarus gammarus. Next base: position 5,041,140 of record CAUDMG010001775.1, read on the forward strand.
GAGAGTGAAAAGGCAGAAGAAAGGTAGAGAGAACAGGGAGGAGGTAGAGACAGCAAGAGGGAGAAACGTGGAGTGAGAGCAGAAAGCAGGAGGGAGTGAGAGCAGAGAGCAGGAGTGGGTGAAAGCAAAGAGCAAGAGTGGGTGAGAGCAGAGAGCAGTAGGGAGTGAGAGCAGAGAGCAGGAGTGAGTGAGTGAGAGCAGAGAGTAGGAGGGAATGAGAGCAGAGAGCAGGGGTGGGTGAGAGCAGAGAGCAGGAGGGAATGAGAGCAGAGAGCAGTAGTGGGTGAGAGCAGAGAGCAGGAGTGGGTGAGAGCAGGAGTGGGTGAGAGCAGGAGTGGGTGAGAGCAGGAGTGGGTGAGAGCAGAGAGCAGGAGTGAGTGAGAGCAGAGAGTAGGAGGGAATGAGAGCAGAGAGCAGGAGTGGGTGAGAGCAGAGAGCAGGAGTGGGTGAAGAACAGAGAGCAGGGGTGGGTGAGAGCAGGAATGGGTGAGTGAGAGCAGAGAGCAGGAAGGAATGAGAGCAGAGAGCAGTAGTGGGTGAGAGCAGAGAGCAGGAGTGGGTGAAGAACAGAGAGCAGGAGTGAGTGAGAGCAGAAAGCTAGGGGTATGACAGCAGAGAGCAGGAGTGAGTGGGAGCAGAGAGCAGTAGGGAGTGAGAGCAGAGAGCAGGAGGGAGTGAGAGCAGAGAGCAGGAGGGAGTGAGAGCAGAGAGCAGGAGGGAGTGAGAGCAGAGAGCAGGAGGGAGTGAGAGCAGAGAGCAGGAGTGAGTGAGAGCAGGAGTGGGTGAGAGCAGAGAGCAGGAGTGAGTGAGAGCAGAGAGCAGGAGGGAGTGAGAGCAGAGAGCAGGAGGGAGTGAGAGCAGAGAGCAGGAGGGAGTGAGAGCAGAGAGCAGGAGGGAGTGAGAGCAGAGAGCAGGAGTGAGTGAGAGCAGGAGGGAGTGAGAGCAGAGAGCAGGAGTGAGTGAGAGCAGGAGTGGGTGAGAATAGAGAGCAGGAGGGAGTGAGAGCAGAGAGCAGGAGGGAGTGAGAGCAGAGAGCAGGAGTGGGTGAGAGCAGGAGTGGGTGAGAGCAGGAGTGGGTGAGAGCAGGAGTGGGTGAGAGCAGGAGTGGGAGGGAGCAGAGAGCAGGAGTGGGAGAGAGTAGAGAGCAGAAGGAAAGGAGAGCAGAGAGCAGGAGGGAGTGAGAGCAGAGAGCAGGAGTGGGTGAGAATAGAGAGCAGGAGGGAGTGAGAGCAGAGAGTAGGAGGGAGTGAGAGCAGGAGTGGGTGAGAGTAGAGAGCAGGAGGGAGTGAGAGCAGGAGTGGGTGAGAGTAGAGAGCAGGAGGGAGTGAGAGCAGAGAGCAGGAGTGGGTGAGAGTAGAGAGCAGGAGGGAGTGAGAGCAGAGAGCAGGAGTGGGTGAGAGTAGAGAGCAGAGAGTAGGAGGGAGTGAGAGCAGGAGTGGGTGAGAGTAGAGAGCAGGAGGGAGTGAGAGCAGAGAGCAGGAGTGAGGGAAGGAGGGTAGGGCAGGGGGGGGGTGAGGTTAGTTAGGGTGCGAAGGAGGGATGGAGAAAAGGAGGGAGAGAAGGAGGGAAGGAAAGAGGGAGGGAGAGAAGGAGGGAAGGAAAGGGGAAGGGAGAGAAGGAGGGAAGGAGGGCAGGGCGGGGGTGAGGTGAGTTAGGACTATCCGTCATGGCGCAACTCATCATCCATCTATGGCAGGTGAATCAGTTCTTACACACGCCCGTCTCTCTCTTTCTTGGTTTCTCTCTCTGTTTATTTCTCTGTTTCTTTCTCTCTCTGTTGCTTTCTTTCTTTCTTTCTTTTTTTCTCTCGCTGATTATTTCTCTCTGTTTCTCTCTTTCTTTCTCTCTCTGTTTCTTTCTCTTTCTCTTTCTTCCTCTGTCTTTGTTACTCTCTTTTTCTGTCGTCGTTTCTTTTTCTTTTTTCTTTCTTTATATTTCTCTCAATGTTTTTTCTTTCTGCTTATTTCTTTTCTCTCTTCATCTATCTATCTATCTATCTATTTATCTATCTATCTCTTGTACATCTTCATCATTAATGTTTTTCTCTGTAATTATCATATACTGTGCCGATAACAACGGGCCTAATATATTTTTTTCTACTTTGTGTATTATCTCTTATCCCCTTTAAAATTATTTATTAATTATTATGTTCGTCTTAGAAAAAAATTATTATGGGTGTTTTTTTTATATAATTATTTCATATCTCTCCTCAATAATTACTTTTAATTTATACTCAATAATTTACGTTGTAGTTACCATATAATTACCATAATTATCGTATATCTATTCAAATTTATTCTATTGTTTTATCGGTTTAACCAGAGCTGATTAAGCTTAATGGGGGCCTGAAGCCAGTGCCTCAAGTGCCTACAAATTATTAAAACAAATATATTATAATTTGTTTATATTTATTAAACTAATAAATTGAGAATATATTGATAAAAAAGAAAGAAAATATTGACGAATGGTAAAAGAAATAGTGACGCTCAACTGTATTTAAGAGAGACTAATAAGTGAAGCGGCAACTGAAGTTAAGTGACAGGCGGAGTAACCATGAGTGGCGTAAGAGTGACGAACACAGCTGGCAGGTCTATAAAGGACGTCACGTAAATATGAATGGCAACAAGTAAATAAGAACAACACGTACATATAAACAGCACGTAAATATTAACACCACGTAAATATTAACAGCACGTAAATATTAACAGCACGTAAATATAAACAGCACGTAAATATAAACAGCACGTAAATATAAACAGCACGTAAATATTAACAGCATGTAAATATTAACAGCACGTAAATATAAACAGCATGTAAAAATGAATGATTAATATAAGAATCGTGGTGGTGCTGTTCTATAAATACAGCCAATGGTGAGTTACCTAGACACTGCCCTATAATTATCGCCCATACTGGAGTGATCCCTTGACAAACATTTTAACAATACCAAACTCAGCCTATACTGTAGTCAAGATACTGCCCTATAATACTTTACTACTACTACTACTACTACTACTACTACTACTACTACTATATCGATCATGCCCTAAAAAAGTCACTGGTATTGATAGGACACTACCCCTTGAATATCGCCTGGAAAAGAGGATGTGAGGAAAGGGGAGGGGGTGAAGGGAAGGGTATGAATGCAGGAGGTGGAAGGGGGAAGAGGAGTGATGGAAGAGGAAAGGAAAAGAAGAGGGGGGAAGAGAAGATATAGATGAAGAAAGGAGAGGATATGAGGGGAAAGATGGAATAGGAGAAAGGAAGAGAGGTAGTAGAGGAGAAAAGGGAAGAGAAGAGGAGAAAAGAGTAAGAGAGAGGAAGATGAATAGGAGGGAGAGAACAAACAACTAGAGAAAGGAGACTGGCAATAAAATAAAAAGAGGGAGAAAGTGTGACTTCCTTTCCTACTTTCTTTCCCATCCATCTTTCCTTCCTCCTTTCCTTCACCCTTTTCATCCTTCCTTCCTCCCTCCATTCATCATTCCTTCTTTCCATCCTTTCCTCCTTTGTCATCCTTCCACCTTTTCCTCTTCCCCCTTTTTATCTTAATTTCCCCCTTTCCCTCCTTCCATCACACCCCTCCCCCTCTCCCCAATACATAAATCAGACTCAATTCACAGCTCAGCGTCAGTACGTCAATCCGTCACTACTGTTTGCCTTATACAGTGAGTCGTGTCCGCCCAGGTAGGGACCAAGGTAGTTATATATATGGTTGGTGAAAGAAAATATACCTCACCAGAGTGGATACAAACCCTGCCCCCTCGAACCGTTACCATGGCAAGATAAATATCGAACTAGTGACGCCTGGTACTGTTTTTTTTTTAACAGAGTCACCGCTGGAAACTGTCTTATATCATCGTTTTCTTTGATATGAATAATTACCCATGGAAAATCTTGGTTAATTTGGGCTCGATTTGTATCAATATTTTATCACGTGGATCTTGTCGTATGTTGATTAAATCCTACAAAATTTGGTGGTAATCCATAAAACTGTTCTTGGGTTATTTAGCTGGACAGATAGGGTCGTAAGCTATACCCTCACACGAGTTTAACATCCATAACTTAAGTCGGTTCAGGCGGCAATGTCCTCAGTGTTATTTAAGTCAATGCAGGAGCTCTTGGTGGAATATTCTGTTCACTGATGTTATTAGAATGAACAGAGTGCCAGTGTAGGGTGAAGGCAGGAGAACGATCGTCTGGCGAAGTGTTCATAAGGGTGGGTGCTCTTTGACGGTGGGGGGGGATTGGAGAACAACAGACGTCAGGCGATGCTAACTGCTCGTACTGACGTTGTTGTTGTCAAGGTCTGAGTTCCATCCATCGCTTTCTGTCGTGTGTGTGTGTGTGTGTACTGAGGGCTCGTGTCGTGTTGATGTTTACAATGTATTAATTTAGTCAAGCGCTTCCGACACGCCTTTGACACACTTTTGACACTGCTAACATACTTCTGACACTGCTGACATACTTCTGACACTGCTGACATACTTCTGACACTGCTGACACACTTTTGACACTGCTGACACACTTTTGGTAGCCCCCTCTCCTTTTCCCACTTTACGAAACTGAGGATAAAATTAATACTAAATAAATAAAAAACAAATAAATAATGAAACAACAGACCTGAGAGAATTATAACAAAAAATTCACGCACGTACCGTATAATTTAACAAAAAAACTATTAACACAAACAAAAGAAAGAACAAACTAGAGAGATTAAATAAAATAAATAAAACAAAGACATGTAAATAAAGAGGAGGGTGGAAAGACTAGACGAGAGGTGTAAGAACAAGAGAAAATGGAACACAAACACACAAGCTTTCTTTTTCCAACATTTATTATATATATATTTTTTTTTTGTCTTCATATTTAAAGGTTCATTTATAGAAAGTATATTTATCAAGTCACTTACAAAAGGTTTACTCGTTAAGGGTCACTTATAAATAGTTGACGGACTTATTATAGGTTCACTTATAAATATTTACCTGGTTGATATATTCACACACTTAAGAGATTTATTTCTCATGGTTTACTTAATTTAATCCAAGGTTCAGTCTAACAAAAAGGTTCACTCCGCCCAGAGGTTCAAACATGGAAAGTCCTTACAGTGGTTCACATATCCCAAGTTCATTATGTACAGACAGGTTCAACTTTCTTTGAGGTTCAATATTTTTAAAGTAAATCACAAAAGTGTTTAGTAGACCATCTCCCATAAAAAATAAATTCACAAAGTCACATTAAAATTGACATACGTTAAAAAGGTTACACATTAATGCAATACTTAGCAAAAAATCATAATACTTTCATAAACAAATAAATTCATACAACTTATACAACAATTGACAACTAATAACTCAAATATTCGGTTACCTGGAACAATATTAGCATAATGGAAGAAATATTCGATTAAATGAATATATATTTAATTTTGGGCATTATAGTCACTGAAAGCTCGAGATAATTGGGTTAAGTAATTATTTGTTTGGTTAAGTGATAATATATCCGGTTAAGAGATAGTATAATCGGTTAACTGGTAATATATTCGGTTAAGAGATAGTATAATCGGTTAATTGGTAATATATTCGGTTAAGAGATAGTATAATAAGTTGAGTAATGGGATTATATTCGGTTAAGTGATGATATGTTCGGTTAAGTGGGTCAACATTACGGCGCATCTAGCTAGCAGGCGACCGTCCGGGTGTTGGAGAGAAGCATTGACCCGAGTGTACGGGGACGGGCGTGGGGGAACAGGTACACCACGCCTACACGCCCACACGTCCACGCCGTGCCGCGCATACCACGCCATGCCATTCTGGGGGAAAGGGGAATGAGAGGAGGAAGAGTAGGTAAAGAGAGTGATGGAAAGAAAGGAAGGAAAATAGGGATGAAGTAAAGGGGGAAATTGAGCGAAGGAAAGAGGGAAAAAAAGAAAGTTGTAAGGGGAAGAAGGAAACATGACAGAAAGAAAGAAGAGGAAGGAAGGTAGGATGAAATAGGAAGCAGGGATAGGAAGGATAAAGAGGGATGAGTGATGGGGAAAAAGGAGAATGGACGATGGGAAGGGGGAAATAAGGACGGGTATAAGGAAAGAAGATATAAATGAAGAATGAAAACCACAGATGGAAGAGGAGGAATGGAGAAGAGGGAGTGTGGAGTGTTAAGGGGAAATATACTCGTTAGGGAAAAAAGAATGTAATTAAGGGGAAAATACGTGGTTCAGGGAAAACTCTAAATGGAAAGAAAATAGTCTGATTTAAGGGATATTTTTAGTAAAGTTGCCAAGATTAGGGGAAATTATGGTATCAGTTGAGAAATAGGGAATATAATAGGAAAAAATAGGAATCGGGGAAATTAGGTCCTTTTACGGGAGATGAGACAACAGGTACAGCCGGTAGCCAAGTGGTGGGCGTGCACACGAGGCCCTGCCGCCCACACACGCCCGCGCCCACGCTCAGCAATGTACAGTCCTACACACGTGCTTATACCCACGCCCGAGTTGATGTTGTCTTTTAAAGGCCGACGCAAACCCATTCCCACGCTTCAAGTCTATGGAATATTATACGCGTCCACGAGTGCTTACGCCCAACACTGTGCTGCCTTACATACGCCCACACCGCAGAACACCACAGCGTAACCCCGCCCACGCAACGTCACCACGCCCGCATAGTGACGCATACCACTTTATATGATCATGTCATCTATACGCCCCATATCAAGAGCCCATCTAGTCTCAACTCCACGCCCACACCCGCGCCCGAAAACATAGCCTAATTAACTCTTAAGGGTTCCAACCGCGCCCACCATAACAACACAAACACGCCCACGGCATCACTATAAAAATATGAACACTTTAAACACTTATGCCTGTGTCTTCGTTAAAAGTGTTCACACCAAATACGCCCACATTGACATATACGCCTCCATTACGCCCACACCAATCCACACGCCCCCTACTACACTTAGCCCTTCCAGTACATACACACCCACATAAACACAGGTCCACATCAACACTTACACCCACATCAACACACACACCCACATCAACACACACCCCACACCGACATCAACACACACACACCCACATCAACACACACACCCACATCAAACCACACACCCACATCAACTCACACACACCGACATCAACACACACACCCACAGCAACACACACACCCACCCACCCACCCACATCAACACAGACACACACACCCACCCACCCACATCAACACAGACACACACGCCCACATCAACACACACGCCCACATCAACACACACACCCACCCACCCACATCAACACAGACACACACGCCCACATCAACACACACACCACATCAATACTTGCCCTCACTAAACACAAAAAATTCTTAATACACAATAAATAGAAATAAACAAATCATAAAATTTAACGAATTTTATAATTACATCAACACCTGATAATAAAAATAAAAGGATACAATAAAATGAAGAAAAATAGAAATTATATCACTTGCTGAATTGAATATCGATATTAATACAAATGAAAAATAATTAATAAACTGATAATAAATACAGACAAACAAACAAACAAGCAAATAAATCACTACATAAGTCTTAAAGAAAACGGGGATGATGGGAGGGAAAGGAGGGAGGGAAGAGGGAAGGGGGAGGGAGGGAAGGGGGGAGGGAGGGAAGGAGAGAGGGAAGGGGGAGAGGTGCTGTGTACGCTTATCTTACCACCGAGTCATCATAGGGGCGACTCTTGTTATTATATTATCCTTATACATCGACCTTAATCCTCACCCACGTAATGGAGGTTGTTGGTTATCTCACAGCTACCGTCTCTCTCTGTCTGTCTGTCTGTCTGTCTGTCTGTTCGCCCGTGTGCCTGTTAATCTTTCACTGACAGAAATTTATGATGTCAGGTGATATAACATACTGAATCAAGCCTATTGTGTACACCTGCCTCACAACACCTCCCCTGACACTCACCTGATACTCACCTGACACTCACCTGACACCACCATAACTCATGTATGAACACCTATACTCTTTAGAATTCTTCACTATATCATATTTTATTATTAATTTGATACGAATATTTCTAGTGTCATAAAGCTTAAATTTAGTCTAGATTAACGTTAGGTTAGGTTAGGATAATTTTTCACTTGGTAGGTTAGGTTAGGTTAGGTTAGGGGCCGCGATATTATGTGTTAGCACTGGTAAGGTCAAAATAGGTTAGGTTAGGTTAGGATAATTTTTCGCTTGGTAGGTTAAGTTAGGATAATTTTTTGCTTGGTAGGTTAGGTTAGGTTCGGATAATTTTTCGCTTGGTAGTGTGTAGATAACCGTAAGTTCACAGGTAATAAAAAGTATGTGTAATTCTCAACGCTAATTACCCCTTAACCTTAATATCGTAGACTGAAGACCCAATTCAATTCAATTATCCTAATCCGGTCAGTTTCTTGCTCTTTTATATTTCCGTATAACTCACGTCTGTATTGCACTGTATTTAGTCATAATTATGAACCGGATTCTTTTTCTTTCTTTTTTCACTCGTTCTGGGAGAGGAAGCTGACGAAGAAACCCGGATCTAGTTTGCTTAAGTTTTTCATTCTTCTATTATATTTTTTTTACGTGACATTATAGGTTTGTTGACGGAGTAAACTTTAAACTTTTACAAACTTGCTTATACAACCTCGCTTCCTTACACCACGCCCACACCAACAATAACATCGCGCGCCCACACCAACAATAACACCACACGTCCACACCAACAGTACACCACACGACCACACCAACAACAGCAATACCTCACACACACACACACACACACACACACACAAACAAGCCCTCTCATTTTATCCATCTACAAACAAACACGCCCACATAAACCCACTACAAACATACACTACATACATAAGAACATAAGAACATAAGGAGTCTGCAATAAGCCGGTTGCCCTGTCCATGGCAGCTCCTGTGAGAGTTACTACCACTCTCTATCATCCATGAATCTATCTAGCCTCCTTTTAAAACTTTCCAGCGTTCCAGCACTTATTACAAAGTTGCTAAGCTTGTTCCACTCGTCCACCACACACTCACACTGCAAACACACGCCTACTCACACGCCACAAACACACGGCACAAACACACGCCTACTCACTTCCACTTCAAGCACACGCCACAAACACACGCCTACTCACACCCACACTCCACAAACACACACCTACTCACACCCACAAGCCACAAACACACGCCTACTCACACCCACACTCCACAAACACACACCTACTCACACCCACAAGCCACAGACACACACCTACTCACACCCACACGCCACAGACACACACCTACTCACACCCACACGCCACAAACACACACCTACTCACACCCACACGCCTACTCACACCCACACGCCACAGACACACACCTACTCACACCCACACGCCATAAACACACACCTACTCACACCCACACGCCACAAACACACCTGTCCAGTCATTTAATTTGAGTCAGCGTCAACCACTACCATTTAAAGCATTAATTCAACAGGTGAACGCCGACACCTGTTACACCCACTGATTATCCGGCTGGGGTGGTGAGAGGGGATGGGGGTGGTGAGTGGGGTATTGGGGTGGTGAGGGGGGATGGGGTGGTGAGGGGGGATGGGGGTGGTGAGGGGGGGATGGGGGTGTTGAGTGGGGTATTGAGGTGGTGAGGGGGTGCTAGGGGTGGTGTTGGGGGTGGTGAAGGGGTGAGTGGTTAGGGGGAGTAGGGTGTGGAGGGAGGTTGGGGTCCTGAAGGGGGTGGTTGGTTCTGTGGTTGGGATTTATTTAAGTCTAAATTAACCAAATATGAGTTTATTTATGACTCAGTTACCGAACAAAATTTTTCTTTGTATATTAGATAACAGAATAGGATGTAGTTTTTTTTTATTGGTAATTAACCGTGTAGAATTGATCTAGGTTCCAAGTTAACCGTAAAATATACAGTATATCTAGTCCTTTTTTAACCGTATTGGATTTTTCGCATCTTCAGTAACAGAGAATAATTATCTTGAGTCAGGGTTACCAAAGCTGATTCAATTACGCTGTAGTTAAGCTAAAAGGATTTATTTGTATTCCAGTTAACAGTAGTCCTCAGCTAACCGAAAATTGAATTTGTTTACGGCAGTAAATCGAAAAGGATTAATCAAGGCTCCTGGTAAAATGGAACAGATTTATCGAGGCTACAGTTAACAGATATTCATTTCCTTTTATTTCAATTAACTGGACTGACGGGATTTACGTAAGATTACCGTAATATAAATCTCTAGAGTAACGCAGCATCTCCCGACACTCGTCTTTTTTTTCTAAACTTCTATTATATTTTTCCAGACTTTCAGGATGTTTTCATGGTGGGGCAAGATGAAAAAAAAAAAGAGTGCTTTCCAATATTAAAAAAACATAAATAACTCAAGAAAAATAACGGCTGTATATATTGTTAATAAACTCCTACGATAAAACAGATTCACCTTAACTTGAGATTATTATTTTCTATGTCATTGATTCTCCCCAAAAATCTTTAGTACCCTCACGAGAGAAAATAATAACAAAACTAACTTTCGTCTTTACTAACAACATTGATGAGCTAAAGTTAACGCTCGCCTTTGCTACCTTGTCTTTTGTCTTCTGAAAACAACAACACCAACATCACCACAACACCAACATCACCACGACAACCATCACCACAACAACCATCACCACAACAACCATCACCACAACAACCATCACCACAACAACCATCACCACAACACCAACATCACCACACCAACCATCACCACACCAACCATCACCACACCAACCATCACCACAACAACCATCATCACCACACCAACATCACCACACCAACCATCACCACACCAACCATCACCACACCAACCATCACCACAACAACCATCACCACAACACCAACATCACCACACCAACCATCACCACAACAACCATCACCACAACAACCATCACCACAACACCAACCATCACCACAACAACCATCACCACAACAACCATCACCACAACAACCATCACCACAACAACCATCACCACAACAACCATCACCACAACACCATCACCACACCAACCATCACCACAACAACCATCACCACAACAACCATCACCACAACAACCATCACCACAACAACCATCACCACAACAACCATCACCTCAGCAACCATCACCACAACAACCATCATCACCACAACAACCATCATCACCACACCAACCATCACCACACCAACCATCACCACAACAACCATCACCCAGCAACCATCACCACAACAACCATCACCAGGACAACCATCACCACACCAACCATCATCACCACAACAACCATCATCACCACACCAACCATCACCACACCAACCATCACCACAACAACCATCACCACAACAACCATCACCACAACACCAACCATCACCACACCAACCATCACCACAACAACCATCACCAGGACAACAATAATGAGTTAAAATTAGATTGTTTACACCCGCGAACAACAAGACTTGATTTTCCCGCTTTTAATTTTTGTTTTGTTTACGTGAATATAATGGAGCGTTGGTGGAGAGGTTTTTAAAGCTATTTCTTTCTCCTTTGATCCATTTCTTTACCTAGGCTCTCTCTCTCTCTCTCTCTCTCTCTCTCTCTCTAATAGCGTTATTTATATTGGGAAATATCACCATGACAGCGAGTGATAAACAGAAGCACAGCGCCGCCACCATTTTGTTGATGACGGTACTATTACTATTTTACCTGAGATTTTTTTTATGGCGTATCGTGAGGGAAGGTGTATGTGTGGTGTTTATGGGCGCAGCAGTAAGAGCTCCTTTAAGGCTAAACGACTGTAGTGAGTGTTTAAAGGTATTCCAATTTAAGGGATTAAAGGGACATCAATTTTTAGGGAAGAATTTTGAGTGCCGAATTTTTTTTTTTTTTAAGAACAATAGCTCTAGTCTCAAGTAAAAAGTCAATTAATCTTCCTGTACTTTTAATTGTCCTCTTGACTTTTTTTCCCCAACCCTTATATAATACCCAAATGTTAGTCAACCCGGATGTTCAGCAAGGCTAGGCTAGGATACAGCTATTTCTGACTAACTAACCCCGTGACCTTTTCCCTGACCTCAAAAACAACCACGTTTACGGAATAACAGATGACAAAAACCCCTCGGACGGGTAGGAGGATCATATATCACTGGCTGCCTCAAAACATACATTTCAAATACTTCATTACACATTCGGTCTCACTGGCGGCGGCGGCGGCAACCTCTGGTAATTGCACCACCAACGTGAGTATCGACATTTCATTCGTTATTCTGTTAAACCACATATATAGAACGATCTGGATGTTGGTTATAAATTAAGAGTTAAGAGAGAAGCCACAGAAAGACTTTAACTGTAGTGTGTTGTGTCGTTATTGCCATAGTTATCATAGTTACCCCATGAGAAGAAAAACAGAAGAATTATCAAATTACTTTCATTTGTCCTTCAAGGTAATTATCTTTCCCACCTCATGTTATCATCTCTTCCTTCATTTGCAAGTCAACGTTTAGATGGAAATACTCCAAGTACACTTCAATGGATAAATGGGAACTGTTTCTCCTTAAAGACTAACTAAAATATATCAGAATCTTGGTGAAGACAACAGAGAAAACGTCTTTCTCCTTTTTCTCTACCACACCCTTTCTCTCTCTATCTCTTTCTCCCACCCTTTTCTTTCTGTCTTTTCCACATTCCCCCCTCCCTCTCTCTCTTTCTCTCTCAATTTCCCCCTCTCCTCTCTCACATCCATCTTCCCCCTCTTTCCTATCCCCCCCTTTTCTACCCCACCTACCTACCCCTCTCTCTCCTACCATCCTCTTTCTCTATCCCACCTACCTAACCTCTCTCTCTCTCTCTTTCCTACCATCTTCCATCTCTCTCTCTCTCCTACCATCTTCCATCTCTCTTCTATCATACACTATACACAATTCTTCACACACACACTATTGTCTCCTCGACATGTATACCTGCGTTAGTGAGCTCAATGTCTGCCTCTCTTGAATGAATGATCAGCAACTTCTGCTCATTTGTAATAGTCATTAAAGTCCATCTTACTCTATGCGCTGCCAGGTATAAATTATACTACATCCCTTTTAAGAAATATTGATGTAAATACTCAAAGGCTTTATTGGTAATTAATTTTGTTTTAATTAAGGAAATATTTGTTAGGGGCTGAAGATAAAATAACGTTCAGTTTTTTATCGAAATTTGGTATATTGTTTAATACGTACAAAAAATACAGCTCAAACGACTACGTTACTTTGCAAGGGTTAAGATAAAAATAAACAAGTATGAACGTAAGAACTGATAGAGAAAAATAGATTCACATTTGATAAGTAAACCTGGAAAAAATAATTCTTGTTTAACTAATTATTAACACCACCTTGGGTGAAATTCTTGTTATGGGTGTTGAAAGCTTCTTAAATTAATATACAACTAAGTCAATATATCGAAGACAAGTGAACAACGAACACGTATTCCTTGGTTTTATTGTGTAGCGAATAATGGTATATTTTTCAGTCAACTTATGTATCGTATTAATAAGACTCATCATCACTGGCAAAAACAAAGTGGTTTTTTCCGACAGACCGACAATATTTCTTGGCAACGAAGCTGTTGTCGCTATATATGGTCATGGTGTATATCAACAAACAAGGCGGTTTCAGGTCCAGTAATGTCATATATTTGGTGGAAAATCCGGATACAGAGAGCTCTGGGCCACAGTAATATATGTAATGGTATTATTGTCGATAAGGTGGTGTGCAGTGAAAGTTCAGGGTACGGAGAGGAGCACAACCACCCTCGACGGTAGTTGAACTGACACTGCGGTCGGTTGGCAGGCGAGGCAGGCAGCCTGGCGGGAGGAGGACGGAGGAGTCGGTGCACGGCCTGGCGAGGTGTTGGGGCTGGCAACACTGACCCACCCACAACAACCACTAACAATACTACACTAGCTCTTGTTGTTGTTGTATATTTAAGTGTTTTAATTGCCAGAGTCATTAACCAACGACCACAAGTCTTCGTTTCTTAATTACAAACAACTTTTCAACCTCCAGGACGGCACAAACCCCAGGCTCAGGCGACTCACCTCCCAGCACAACAATAACAGTGTGTCACAAGGCATGACCTCCCAGGGATTGCTTATGTTGACCTACACCCTTATTGGAGACGTGAAGAAGTGTCTACCTGTACCTGGCTCATTTAAACTAAGGCACAAAGATGACGGCCAGACTCTCCAGACTTCACCCGGACTAGTAGAAAACATAAAGCGTACTAACCCTTAGGAATACATCTTTGAGTCGTAGATTGAGTCAGTTAGTCAGAGGTTTTCTTACAACATCAACTAGACGTAAAATCTAACGTAGGAACTTCTCTCAGCAATAAGGTCGGCTTCATCAAATGAATAAACAGTTGAAATTCTTGTTTTTCGCAGAGTTATTTTAACATAGAGAATACATAAACAAAAATCTCCGAAACTGGCCTAAGGAATGAATACTAACAGAGGGTCACGGGGACTAAATGTGGTAATATGAAGTTGTTTCTGTATAACTAACGTATGGAAACAGTTCGCGCAGCCAAAGCCATTTAAACACAGAAACAAATTTGTAGCAACTTTATAATAGTTTTACCTCATAATTTTCCATTGCTGATAGACGATGATATAATTAATTAAAAAACCAAGCTGTTGAACCTCAGTTGTAACATTATAACATCAATGACATCATTGTTTGTGACATTTTTCTTGGGAATTTGTTATTCGTATTATACTTAAGACTTGTGAGAGTCAGTTGGATATGGTGGGTTGTCATCACCAGCTGGGGGAAACCTTTGAGGATCCACCTTAGTGACGTAGCTTAAAACCAGCCAATCAGATACTTTGTTACATCCTTGATAAGGCGTTGTTGGGGTGGGGTAGGGGGGATGGGGCAGAAGGGGGGGGGAGAAGAAATTTTACGTCGGGGCATTTGAGAAGCTGGGTCATGTTGTCTCACCTCACAACTTTAGAAGGACAAATATATATTATTACCTTACGACGCATACAATATCTTTTAGACAAACTTACACAATACTGAGACGACGAGATTTCCACAGAATTCCTGAATGGTTGTCAACATCTAGTGTTTCAGGCTTCTTAAAAGTTTGTAAGTTTAAATATTCCTCTAAACACAAGTCAATATAGAGAGTCACTTGGCTACTACAGCGCAAAGAAATCGGCCAAAATGGCGTCAAATTTGCACTGAAACACGTCTCATGCAAAGTTGGGAGGTAACTTACGAATCTTTTGAGATTCCATTGTTTCTTTGTTTCCAATCTCATGATACACAAATAAACTGATCTATGGCATGATAAAATAGTAAATCGATCTGTATTTACTCAAGAAAACAGAAGAAAATTATGATAAAACAGTAATTTTTGCTGTCATATACGAGTAGGGGAAGTTAACAAATGCGCACTTTTAACCGGGGCAAACGACGCATGCGTAATTTTACATTAGGAAGGTGGCAGACGACGCATGCGCACTAGTATCTGGGTCTGAAGAGTCCGTGGGTGGTAACTATTAGCCAGAAACCGTCAGAGGAGGAGTAGGTTAGGTTAGTATTGTGGCCGACCCGCTTATCTGGCACAACAGCTACCCGGGCACCGACCCCGCCACCCACCCTACCCAACCCTTCTCCTTGTTGTGAACCTGTTGTTGTGGTTGTGGGGGTGGTTGTTGTGGGTGTTGTGTATTGTTGTGGTTGTGGGGGTGGTTGTTGTGGTTGTGGGGGTGGTTGTTGTAGTTGTTGTGTATCGTTGTGGTTGTTGTCTATGGTTGTAGTTAGTCTATTGTTGTAGTTGTTGTGTATTGTTGTGGTTGTGGGGGTGGTTGTAGTTGTTGTCTATGGTTGTAGTTAGTCTATTGTTGTAGTTGTTGTGTATTGTTGTGAGTTGTGACTTGTGAGTTGTTGTGGTTGTTATGTCTTGTGATCATTGTGCCTCGTTATGGTTGTTATAACCCGTTATGGTTGTGTTTTTATGACTTTGGTAGTTGTTGGTGTGAACATGTGGCCGTCTGACCCTGACTTGTTATGGTTGTGAAGGTGGTTATTGTAACTTTGGTTGTAATATATTTTTTTTAATATGTAGAGAGCTGTGAGTTGTTGTGTTAGTCGAGTTATGTATTGGATGTTGTGACGGTTGATGTTGTGGTTATTAATGTTGTAATGGTTGTTATAATGGTTCCTGTAAATGATGTGATGGGAGTTGTTGTAGTCCTTGTTGTGGTAAAGGTTGTTATTAAAGTGGTTGTCGTTGTTGTTGTGATTGTCGCTATTTGTGATAATTATTATGAATGTTGTGATTGTTGTTGTTATTATTATCGGGATTGTGGGAGTTTCTGTAACGTTGGTGGTTGTTGTTGTTGTTGTTGATTTAGTAAAGACAGTATCACTACTTTTTGTTTTTGATTTAGGGTTGTAGTTGTTGTTGTTGTACCTGTTGTAATTGAAGGTGTTTTTGTTGTACCTGTTGTGATTGTAGTTGTTTTTGTTGTTGTACCTGATGTAGTTGTAGATGTCGTTGTATTTGATGTTATTTTTGTTGTTGTTAGGTCGTTGAATCCTGCCCTTGACTCATGTTGCTGTTGTTGTTGTTTTTGGCACCAGCGGCGGGTTGGTCAGTGACCCCGACCTTGTCTGTCTTCACTTAAGTTCTTATTGTGTGTGTTCGTGGTAAGTGATTGTCTTTGTTGTTGTTTTTGTTTGTACTGGGCCGTTTTCTAGTGTTTTTGTTGTATTTTGTTCTTATTGATGTTTTAATGTTGTTGTTCTAATTTTGACTGTGTGTGTGTGTGTGTGTGTGTGATCTACATTAAAATGTACGTTCATGTGATGTGTATGTAAATTTAACTTCCCCTGACAACAAACCATAAATGGTAATATACAATGAACCAATAACAAGAAATAATCAAAAGTAAGAATAAAAAACAATAAGCTGCGTTACCGCGGACTGCTCGGCTATAAAAAAAATCCCAGTGAATCAGAGTTAACATTCATGGAGCTAGCTGAAGCAGGTAAGATTAAAAACAAATTTAAAATTCTTAAGAAAAAATACCTTTCAAAACCATATCATCATCATCATCCGGTGGCCAGTTTCTCGCGGGTACTGAAGCAACATAGCGTCCAAGTGTGGCTGAGTCTGTACCACTCCCTTTACCTGTGGTGGAGCAATGTACACTGTGAGCCTACGATGAATGACCTTATTGGTGGATGAGTGGATGGAAGGATGAATGGATGGATAGATAAGTGAATGGATGGAGACGGATGATTGGAAGAGTAGATGATTTTTTTTATTTTTTCTCCCGAGCGTCGGCCATCACCCACAACGGGGCCGAGGGGGCGAAAAAAAAGAGTAAAAATAAATTAAAAAGAAAAAGAAAAAACATATTAATCTACACCTCGAAGATGCCGGAAAACCAGCTTTTTAAAGCTAGACAGATTGTATGAGTGTGGAAACACAGAAGGCAGAGCATTCCACAGTTTGGCTGTGTGAGGAAAGAAGGAGGCACTATAACGGGTTATTCTCGTGTGACCGACATCCACAGAGAAAGGGTGGGCACCGCGGGCAAGACGTGTGTTACAAGCCCACGGCCTTGCCGGCGGTACACAGGATGCCAAATCCACCGAACATTGCCCGTTAAAGTACCTGTAAAAGAGAGTGAAGCAACATTGCGGCGAAGAGGAAGGGAAGAGAGATTATCAACTAAAGAAGGAAAGTCAATAAGACGAAATGCCTTTGATTCCACCCTATCTAACAGTCGGAGAGAAGAAGAGCCACCCCAGATATGAGAGCAGTACTCCAAGTTAGGACGAATGAATCGCATATAAACTTGAAGCAACTGCTCAGGAGTTAAGTAGCTACGGCATCTGTACAGCATTCCCAGCTTTCGGGAGGCAGCTTTTGCAATGTTGTGGATGTGTGGCTTCCATGACATATTAGAGGAAATGGTGAGACCTAGCATATCTATTTTAGAAGTTGGCAGAATGATTGCGTCCTGAAATGTGATTGGTGGGAGATCATTTAATTTGGAAAGTGTAATTGGTAAATACTGAGTTTGATTACTTTTGAATCACCAAGTTTCTACCTCCCCATTCGGAGATGCTGCACAGATCCACATTGATAGAATTAATGATATCAGCTCTAGAAACAGATCTAGTTTGAGAATTAGGAGGAAGGGAAAATGTGAAGAGTGAAGAGTAGAATCATCAGCGTAAGAATGGATAGAATTAGTCGTAGTGTGAAGTAAATCATTGATAAAAAGATGGAAGAGAGTAGGTGAAAGAACAGAACCCTGTGGGACACCACTATTGGTAGAGAAAGAGCGAGAGCAATCCCTCGACAACAACTGCCGTGGATCGGTTCTCAAGGAAGCTAGGAATTAGAGAACAAAGCGAGGGAGAGAAACCATTAAAGGGAAGTTTAGAAAGCACAGACTTGTGTCATACCCTGGATGGATGGATGGATGGATGGATGGATGAATAGATGGGTGGATGGATGAGTATATGGATGGATGGGGGTGGATGAGTGGACGGATGTGTGGATAGTTGGATGAATGGATGGATGAGTGGATGGATAAATGGATGGATGGATGTGTGGATGGATTGATGGGTGGATGGATGTGTGGATGGATTGATGGGTGGATGAGTGGACGGATGTGTGGATGGATGGATGAGTGAATGGATAAATGGATGGGTGGATGTGTGGATGGATGGATGGATGCTTCCGGTATGCAGAATGTGTCTTACAGGCGTTCACACATGTTCAACAGACGTACCTATCAGATATTTTCAATAGCCACTACACATCCCAAAATATCTGATTGCATTTTTGCACATGTCCAACACACACGTACACATATTCTAAAAAAACCCCAGATGTTCTCCCATGTTCAACGAGTGTCCAAACATATGGATTCATATATGTAACATATGTCCAGCAGGTATTCGCATATATTCAGTTGACGTCTTATTCACTATAATTGTGTTCCACATGTGCAACTGGTGTGTCACATGTGCAATACGTGTTCCACATGGCCAACGTATAATCCACATGTCTAATACGTGTCCTGCATGTTCCAAGCGTGTCCCACGTGCCGAACATGAGTCCCACATGTCAAGCTCGTGTTCCTCGTGTCTAACACATGTTTCACGTATTTCACATGTCCAACACGTGCCAAACACGTGTTCCACAAGTCAAACACGTGTCTCAAACATGTCCCACATACCCAACACGTATGTCACATCTCCAAGACGTGTTCCACATAGCCAACATGTCTCTCACACGTGTCCCACATGTCCCACACGTGTCCCACATATCCCATATCTCTCGCACAGGTGGGTTACAGGTGTCTGGCCGCACGCGCGCTCAAGATGGACGAAGAAGATAAAAAATTCCTGGAGTATCTCCTCAGTGGTGAGTACACGTGATGACAGTTACCGCTAATATGTGCCTGAACAGGTGTTAAAACAGCCATTACCGCTAAATAAATAAACACATGTTAACCATACCATTCCGCTAATATGTGCCTAAACAGGTGTTAAATCAGCCATTATCGCTAATATATACCTGAACAGGTGTTAAATAAGCCATTACCGCTAATATGTTCCTAAATATGAGTTAAAACAGCAGCCATCATTGCTTATATTTGCTTTAATAGGTGTTAAAACAGCCATTATTTCTACAACGATAATTACAAGTGTTTACAAGTCATGCTTACTAAAATGTATCACAGTTAATATGTGACGACAGGTGTTAGTCAAACAGGTGTTAATCGTTCACAAACTTATACAACATGTGTTAACTTGTGTCTCCCATTACATTCAGTTCAACATGTTAGACGCCATTTTAGTTCAGATTCTCAGGTGTTCAGGTGCTTTACAGGTGCTTAATACAGTCGCAGGTGCTTAAGTACAGTTACAGGCGCTTAAGTACAGTTACAGGCGCTTAAGTACAGTCACAAGCGCTTAAGTACAGTCACAAGCGCTTAAGTGCAGTCACAGGTGTTTAAGGACAGTCACAAGCGCTTAAGTGCAGTCACAGGTGTTTAAGGACAGTCACAAGCGCTTAAGTGCAGTCCCAAGCGTTTAAGTACAGTCCCAAGCGCTTAAGTCCAGTCACAGGCGCTTAAGTACAGTCCCAAGCGTTTAAGTACAGTCACAAGCGCTTAAGTACAGTCATAGGCGCTTAAGTGCAGTCATAGGCGCTTAAGTGCAGTCACAGGCGCTTAAGTACAGTCACAAGCGCTTAAGTACAGTCACAAGCGCTTAAGTACAGTCACAAGCGCTTAAGTACAATCACAGGCGCTTAAGTACAGTCACAAGCGCTTAAGTCCAGTCACAGGCGCTTAAGTACAGTCCCAAGCGTTTAAGTACAGTCCCAAGCGCTTAAGTCCAGTCACAGGCGCTTAAGTACAGTCCCAAGCGTTTAAGTACAGTCACAAGCGCTTAAGTACAGTCATAGGCGCTTAAGTGCAGTCATAGGCGCTTAAGTGCAGTCACAGGCGCTTAAGTACAGTCACAAGCGCTTAAGTACAATCACAAGCGCTTAAGTACAGTCCCAGGTGTTTAATATGCCACTGAAATATAAAACAGCATTGTATATTTTGAGTAAATTTTATACTTCTGTTAAAATGGTAAAAAAAATCAAATTATATTGTTGTCGTTTTAATTATTTATTAAGGCTTCATGTTACTGAATTTCTTTAATGAGTAGTGATTTAATTATGGCATCGTAATGGAGAGAAAGAAACCCAAATTAAATGTTTTAGTGAACTATGACCTCGGCGTAAAAGACCCAAAACATAATAACTCTGACCCTGACCTCTGTAAAATGACTTCCTCAAAAATGATAAAAAAACAAAATACCTGACCTAATTGGGCATTACTCTGACCTCTAACCCCACGAAATTGGGCCAAATCTCACAGTTTTCTTCTTAAATAATTCTCCGGAACAAGTTGTATCTGTACCAACTATTATTCTAATTACTGTAAGAATAAGCGAACCCCTGCCTGAAGTATAGGGGAGGGGATGACCTTTAACCTAAAAAGTCCTTAAAGTGGTTAAAACGATGTAATTAAAAATAGGCGATGGGTGTGTTAAGCCCAGGAACGACTACGTGTCAAGGAGGAGGAGGAGGAAGAAGAGGAAGAAGAAGAAGAAGAAGAAGAAGAAGATGAGGAGGAGAAGGAGGAGAATACAAATTAGAAGAAAATCGAGAAGAACATAAAAATAAGAAGACAAGAAGGAGAGAAATAAAAAAAAGGTGAAAATAATAAAAAAAAGAACGATAAAAAAAGAAAGAAAAATAAAGAAAATAAATAGAAAGGAGGAAATAAAGATTGAAAGAATAAAAAGGAAAAAAGAAAGAAAAGTTAGTGAATAAAAACAAACGTCTAATTACAGAAGAACAAGTTAAAATGACTTACCATAACTGACTGTAAGATGCATCTCCCTCTCTCTCCCTCCCACCTCCCCTAACACCTACCTAACACTTTTCACCCCCCCCCCCACTAACCCTCCTCTCTCCCCTCCCCTTATCCCCTCTCCCAGATTAGCCGCCGCCCCAGACGTTCCCCGCCCATGCAGATGTTGACCTCAGACTGGCCCCGCGGGGTCAAGTCTGGGGCGACGCTCTGACCTCATCGCCAGTAATAGTTAGAAGCTGCTACTATTATCACTACTATTATTATTATTTCTGTTCCATTTCATTTGCTAGTAACGTCACCATTATCATTAATTTTACTATTGCAATCGTTTTAACAACTCTTTTTCTCTAATTATTCTTATTTCTGACTAGATTAGGTTAAATTAGATAGGTTAGGTTAGGTTAGAACCCACAAGGCCTCGAGACTATCATTTTAATGGATGATGTACTCCTTGAGGCACCGTGAGTGTATGTAGAGGAGGGACGGATTGACGGACGGACAGAAGGACGAGCGGGCGGGCGGGCGGACAGAAGGACGAGCGGGTGGGCGGACAGAAGGACGGCTAGGGGACGTATGTGAAACACCCTAAGACAATTTTACTTATAGTTACCTAATTAATTTACTCTAATTTAGCTTAATCTAACCTGACTCAAATCGAACTTAAACTATTCTAACTTAAGGTGAACTAATCTAACCTACATAAACGTAATCTACAACTAATCAAATTTAACCCTAATAATTTAACCTTACTAATTAAACCTTACTAATTTAACCTTACTAATTTAACTTTACTAACTTAACCTTACTAATTTAACCAAATATGTTATCCATCAACTTATTTTCTAGGCCTCTTTCATTTCCTGTGTCCCTGTTAACGGTGTTCTCGTGTTCCCGTTAAAAATGTTCTCGCCTCCCCGTTAACGGTGTTCTCGTGTCTCCGTTAACAATGTTCAAGTCTTCCCGTTAACGGTGTTCTCCTATCAGTGTTAACGCTGTTTTCCTTTTCAGTGATTCTCCTTTCTCTTCTTATCCCTCGTTATTCCCGCTACTTCCCCCATATTTACTGCTTCTGCCTGTGTCTTAGGACAATATCTTAGAATTAAAGACTTAGCGCTCCTTTATTTTCGAAGCAAAACCACAAATACGGCCGAAATAGCACAACAACAACAACACACTCGGTGATGGATCAGAACAGCCAACTATGGAGACACACTGAGTGGTTTACAATACGGTACAGCCACACTACACACTGAGTGGTTTACAATACGGTACAGCCACACTACACACTGAGTGGTTTACAATACGGTACAGCCACACTACACACTGAGTGGTTTACAATACGGTACAGCCACACTACACACTGAGTGGTTTACAATACGGTACAGCCACACTACACACTGAGTGGTTTACAATACGGTACAGCCACACTACACACCGAGTGGTTTACAATACGGTACAGCCACACTACACACTGAGTGGTTTACAATACGGTACAGCACTACACACTGACACACATTGGCTCTTGTTCTTGCTTCTGTTCGATGATGGTCATGGAACAAAGAACTTTCTTCACAATGACTACACTAATATCATCAGTCGCATCCAAGTGGTGTCTGGTTTTCGTTTTGAAGTGGAGGAGAGTTGAAATACCTGCCTCGCGGTATTACGTGGCCGGGAGTGGTACGAGGACCTTCTGGGTTCTCTTCGTTTATCATAATTTTAGAAAGAAAACACGACCCACAAAGAACATCTGTAGATTTGCAGTCCATTTTGAAGCTGAAGGAATGCGGGGGAGGCAGCAGTTAACTATAATAAGTCAAGTTTTATAAGTTCAAGGTCAGGTAAAATGAAGTCAGGTTTAAAAATGTCATGTTTGATAAGGTCATATTCAATAAAATTTAGGTCAGGTTTAAAAAGGTTATGTTTAATAAGGTCAGGTTTAATAAGGTCAGGTTTAATAAGGTCAGGTTTAATAAAGTAAAGGTATAATAAAGTTAAGGTTAAGGTTTAATAAGGTTAAGGTATAATAAGTTAGGGTAAATAAGGTTTACTTAGACTGTTGTTCAGTTCTGATTCGTCTTTTCTCCCTTACTATTTAACCGCCAGAGCATTCCTTAATTAATGGCCAGACAAGAAACACCTTACGAGTACACACGTTTCCACTACATAATGAGTGACTGAGCCACGAGACTAAACGCACCAAAAAGCGGGTGTTAGGTTCAGTAGCTATAATCTATTGCCAGTTTAAAAATATACATCGGACACATAAGTTTAGTTTAAATATAGACATAAGTCATAAATTTAACACTTGATTGAACACTCCTGCCTACGTGAGGGAAGTAATAAAGACTTAGATCTCGCACCCCTACAGCTAACCTACTGTTGGCAGAAAAAGACAAACCTTGCCAACAGTGACCACCAGACACCTACAGGTAGACGAGTGGAGAGCGAGTGTCCTGACTTTAGGCTAGGTCACAGGCTCTACCACAGGAGTCGAATAAACTACTCTGGCTAAACTAATATGGACATTAAAAATAAGACAGGGTACCAAAATTGTATGATTAGATTATCTAAACACAATGTACTATAGACCAAAGGCAGAGCTGGAAGGTAACATTAAAAAGGGGTATAATGCAAGGTGTACGGATTCTCAGCTGAAACGAGCAAACAAGCTGACGACCCATTCTCGTGCGACCTGCTGACCAGACAGAGGAGTACAGTGTGTTATCATTATTTCCTCCAGCGCCTGCCTCAAAATACTGCCCCCTTTTGCACTTTACTCTCACTCCTTTTCAGTTTATTTTGAACAGAGTTCAAAACTCGAAACATTTAAATATCATTCGAATCAGTTTCAAAAAGAGGAATATCAATGAAACAATACTCGAGACACGCTTCATAACAGTTGGACAAAGTGTGTTTGTACAGACCTTTTATAAAAATATGTGAGTCAATAGGGCAAATATTAAACACTGATAATATTACAATATATACACGGTAACATTATCGAAAACGAAATGCCGTGCTGCTAGAAGACTGGGAGCTTTATGGGTTCGAATACCATAAGACACCCATAGTCATACCTACGGTTGGCACTTACGATAACGAAACACCAGCAGTACCATAGGTGACTTTGTCCTAGATAATTTAATATGACTGTGTTTTGGTGATCTGTCGGTGTCTGTCGAAGTAATCTAATGGATTGTCGATTTATAATGAGATGGTGTCAAAGGTTATGACGCAGTGGTATAATGCAAAATATTGCCCATATATTATGAATTTCCGTGGGAGTAGAGCAAAAAGGGGTACCGGGTATATAATTACGACAATACAAAAGACAGACAAACGACACTGACTATGACTCATAAGAGAATTAACACATCATATGACAACTGGCATTAGAACATCACAGGGGCTTGATAGTGACGGAATACAAACTAACATAAAAAGTAAACAATAATTAATTATGGATTGGGGAATAACCATGAGCCAGTGACAACTTCCAGCTGAGGTGGAGGATCCTTTAACGCCAAGGTGTATTGATGAATAAGACGACGAGTAAAAAGATGTTTGGGTTGTGTTGCTGCATGAAGGTGGAGTCTTAGCCACCATGGTGTTGACACTTGGACAAGGAGAGAGCGACTCTTCTCAACAGCTTCACTCAAGAGTCAACGTGAAGGTGACCCACAAGCTGGACACAGGATGACGCTTCCGTTGACTCATCTTATGGAAGAGGAAACTTTTCCTCCTGACTGGCCGTATTCAAGAACAGCCATGGGGTGCACGGCACCATTGACGATGACCTTCTTGCCCTGATCTTTTTTTCAGCAATATCGCCTTTAACTCATGGAACTCTGCACTTTCCGAAGCTTTGGAGGAGTTTCGAAGCAAGTTTCCTGGTGGGAATTATTAGCTAGTAGTACTCAAGATATCGAAACTTCGAGATCTCTCCAGAGCTTCGAAAAGATGGTATTCCTGAAACAAGATCAGGGCAAGAAGGTCATCGTAAATGGCGTCGTGCACTCCATGACTGTTCTTGAATACGGTATGACCGACGTCGTCGACACGTTGATCTGTACGTCGACGTTTACTGTTGATCAGCAATGTCGCCTGTACGTCGAGCATAACCAAGTTCTCTCAGAGAGCATAACCAAGTTCTCTCACCTTATCTTGTACACCCACACCTGACCTTGTACACCTACACCTGACCTTGTACACCTACACCTGACCTTGTACACCTACACCTGACCTTGTACATCTACACCTGACCTTGTACACCTACACCTGACCTTGTACACCTACACCTGACCTTGTACACCTACACCTGACCTTGTATAGATGGGGAAAAATATCGTCCACTTCAGCAAATTACTTGACTGACCTTTGACCCACGAGAGACGTAAACAACATCCCCAGGGAGTTATTTATCTCCAGGTTGGGAAACAATACAAAGCAATACGTTTCTAGCTCGTCTCTTATTGGCCCAACGGGTGAATGACGGCATCATGAATATATAAACAGTCCAGCTTTGTGGCTAAGGACGGAAACAAACAAACAAATATACAAACTGGAACATATACAAAGCCAAATCCGACCCTTTTGTAACGATAAGCCAATCACAACCACAGTTTCGACATGTTAAACGGATATGAATCCACCAATCACGATCCAGACTAAACCTAACCTAACCTAACCTAGATAAAACAGACACGTGTAGATATATATAGGAACAGTGTCAATAGATGATAGGAGGGTGTCAACAGGGTGTCAACAGGGTGTCAACGGGGTGTCAACAGATGGTAGGAGGGTGTCAACAGGGTGTCAACGGGGTGTCAACAGATGGTAGGAGGGTGTCAACAGATGGTAGGAGGGTGTCAACGGGGTGTCAACAGGGTGTCAACTCCTTCGCATGGTATTTGGTTTCTTTACCTTATTGTCTGTCTGTCTGTCTGTCCGTCTGTCTCAGGTTTACTCTCTCGCTCTCTTTCTTTTAATTACATTGTCTGTCTCTCTCGCCTTCTCTCCCTCCCTCCCTTTCTCCTTCCCTCCATCTCTCCCTCCCTCCTCTTACCTGTCTTTCCCTCCCTTACCTTCCTTAACATCCTCTCTCTCTCTCTCTCTCACCTGCCTCTCTCTCTCTCTCATCCGCCTTTCCCTATCCCTACCTGATTTGTCCCTCACCCACCCTTCCTCCCTCTCTCATCCATCTTTATCTCTTCCTCGCTCTTCCTTCCTTCCTTCCTATTCTCTTCTCCCACCTCTCTCTCACTGTGGGAATTTCAATGCCATAGTGAGCGTTATCTGTGTACCCCCCCCCCCCCCCCCAACACACACACACATACCTACCAGGGCGGGCAAGGTTTTAGCGGGCTCCACCATACCCTCGGGCATGGGCGTTACCACTACCCCTACCACCACTACCCCTACCACCACCACCACCATTTTTGGGTTACAACTTTCTTTGGATGATATGAGAATCTGTTTTAGTGTATGACATCACCACCATTCTTGTATGTCATTACGGTGATGGTGGTGGTAGTCGTGGTGATAGTGGTGGTTGTGGTGGTGGTAGCTGTCTGTGGTGATCACTAATTGTGGTAGTTAGCATGGAGGTGATGGCTGGTTGTTGTGTCTGGTTAGTGTAGTACAGTTGATAGTTAGGATATGTGGTGATGGTGATAGTGGTGGTGATGGTGTTAGCGGTAGCGGATGAGGGTATGATGGTAGTTATAATGATACTGAGTATGGTGATGGTGTTTGATGATGTTAGTTGGTGGTTATGATGATGCTGGCTATGGTGAGGACAATAATGTTAGGTGGTATGGTGAAGGGTTAAGGGCAGAGAGAGAGAGAGAGAGAGAGAGAGAGAGAGAGAGAGGTTTCGATTAACTGGTGGATATCAAGTTAGTTCTCTCTCTCTCTCTCTCTCTCTCTCTCTCTCTCTCTCTCCTAAACACATATCATCACAACTGTATAAATCCTGATTTTATTATGTATTAAATCCACTTCGATTACCGAATTTAATCCCATTTATGGATTAAAATACATACATAAATCAGTCAGTCAGTCAGCCAATCAGTCAGTCAATTAGTCAGTCAGTCAGTCAATTAGTCAGTCAGTCAGTTATTCAGTCAGTCAGTCAATTAGTCACTCAGCCAATCAGTCAGTCAATTAGTCAGTCAGTCAGTCAATTAGTCAGTCAGCCAATGAGTCAGTCAATTAGTCAGTCAGTCAATTAGTAAGTCAGTCAGTTAGTCAATTAGTCAGTCAGCCAATCAGTCAGTCAATTAGTAAGTCAGCCAATCAGTCAATCAATTAGTCAGTCAGTCAGCCAGTCAGTCAATTAGTAAGTCAGTCAGTCAATTAGTCAGTCAGTCAGTTATTCAGTCAGTCAGTCAATTAGTCACTCAGCCAATCAGTCAGTCAATTAGTCAGTCAGTCAGTCAATTAGTCAGTCAGCCAATGAGTCAGTCAATTAGTCAGTCAGTCAATTAGTAAGTCAGTCAGTTAGTCAATTAGTCAGTCAGCCAATCAGTCAGTCAATTAGTAAGTCAGCCAATCAGTCAATCAATTAGTCAGTCAGTCAGCCAGTCAGTCAATTAGTAAGTCAGTCAGTCAGTCAGTCAATTAGTCAGTCAGCCAATTAGTAAGTCAGTCAGTTAGTCAGCCAATTAGTCAGTCAGTTCAGTCAGTCAGACTAAATAAATAAGCAAATAAGCGAGTAACGAATGTTGATAAATGTAGCGTGGTGGAAAGTAGGTAATAGTGGTAGTAGAAAGTAGCAAGATAATAAAAGTAGTAGTAGTAGTAATAGTAGAAAGTATATAGATAATAATAGTAGTAGTAGAAAGTATATAGATAATAATAGTAGTAGTAATAGTAGTAGTAGAAAGTATATAGATAATAAAAGTAGTAGTAATAGTAGTAGTAGAAAGTATATAGATAATAAAAGTAGTAGTAATAGTAGTAGTAGAGGTTAGATAAACTAGAGTGTTACGTCACCTATTTAAATCAACTGGGAGACGAGAATTTTATTCCTAATGTGTAATACTGAAACATCTAATCCGGGAGTCTGAGGTTACGTTAGGTTAGGTAAGGTTAGGTTAGGTTAGGTAAGGTTAGGTTAGGTTAGGTAAGGTAAGGTTAGGTTAGGTTACGTTAGGTTAGGTTGAGTTCTTTGAATTCAGTTAGGTTATGTTACTCAAAACTAGGGCCACGTGTGACCAGCCGTCCATCGTCCTGGGGTTAAAAAGATCAGTGCGGAGGCGTAGATAATGGAGACTCAGGTGAACAAAAAACGGATCCAGATTACGACAGGTGTTGGGGCAGGTGAGGTGATAATTTGCATATTATTAAAATCCCTGACCTTAAGGAGCTGCATCTGAGAGAGAGAGAGAGAGAGAGAGAGAGAGAGAGAGAGAGAGAGAGAGATTATTGGTGGTCATAATGGGCGTTAACCATTTTAACCGGTGTTGCCTTATACATACATACATACACAAAAACATTCATATACATTCAAAATATATCAGTCATATATTCACGCATGTATACATAAATTAATACACATACTATACACATACACATCTAAACATAAAGTCACACATACAATTTATAATTTACCACAACTTGTAAAAAATTGAATATGACTTTATTATGATTATTGTCATTATCATTATTGTCATTATCATCATTGTCATTATCATCATTGTCATTATCATCATATTTAAAGTTTTTGTTGTTACATTGTCATTAATATTCGTGACGTCATTCCTCCCTTGTCTCCCTCAACACAGGTCCAACATCGCCTTAGAATTATCTCCCATCACTTATCTCTCACCTCTCTGTCTCTCGTCCCCAGTATATCTCTCCCTCTGTCTTTTCCTTCACTTTCATCTGTCTCTCGATCTTCCCTGTTTCACTTTCATTTATCTCTCATTTCCAGTATTTCTCATCCTCTCCATCTCTCGGTCCTACTGTGTATCTCTTTGTCTCTCTAATTCGGGTAAACAAATCTCCCGTCTCTTTCAGCGCGCGTTTTTCATTAAGGCAAGACCTGAATCACCCTACACGACCAAGTAGGGGGACAATAAGATGTTAAACCACACCTGTAGCTATGGACGATAATCCCATAAATTTATCACACAAAGGTGAACCGAGACTGAATAAGTTCCTTGACCCCCGTAGCTGTCTGGGCCATCGTCTTCCATTCCCGCCATCACCCTCTAAGGCGAAATCAACAGAGCCAAGTTTAGAGCTTCTTTTGGTGGGTCAATATTGATTCAGCACATGAAGGCAGGGTAGGTAGCCCAGCTGAACCATTACGAATCACCATTGGCTACTGACTCACCTCCTCAGTTTGCATTACACGTTTTAAAAGGTCATTAGGACCGTTGGAAGTCAATAAGAATCACTCCCCAGTGGTCCAGATATGGTGCGGCACGTTCCAGTGTTGTGTCTAAGATGAGAGACTGCCTGTAATGTTTCTTAACCCTCTATGTAAAGAATCCCATTTATCTTACAACTATTATCTTAAAATTACTAAATCATCCGTACGGTTTCAAAATATCATCACCCGAGACTACAATTAGAGAGATGCTATTGAGGAAAAAATGTACATTAAATCATCCGCGTCATTTTTATTGGTGGAGTTCCAAAGACGGGCGCTGATTGGCGGAGAGGAGGTGGTGATGACATCATCTATGTTTTGGTATGTTAAGCCCCGCCCACTCTCCTGAGGCCTGGAGGAGGGCTCATAGGTTATTAGGGGCGATTATCTTGCTCTAGATGCGTATTTCAACAGACCATATAAGGAACTGGCGTACACGCGGGTCCTGACGGTAATTATGAAGGTGTTTTGGGGTTTAAAGGTACGCCCAACAGGTGGATGTTGTGGTGATCACGCGTTAGGCTTAGGTGTGTGTGTGTGTGTGTGTGTGTGTGTGTGTGTAGAGTAGAAAGGAGATGTTCACAGTTTACCCATGAAGTCTAAAATTGAGCCACTGAACTGAACCGTGTATCTGACTCAGCGGTTCATAATGATAATAAACTTAGGGGTTCAAAGTTACCTGGTAAGAGCAGGAGTTGTACTTCAGGGAGGGGAAAAAGGTACAGTGCTCGCCTCCTATCGTAAGAATCGGTGGTTCGATCCCGGGGCACTCCCAGTCCACCCAGATGTAAATACGGAGGTGGACGAGTGCAGTGCCGACCCCGCTGCCTCCTTATGTATCGAGGGGTTAGTATACACCTCACCTCACCTAACCTAACCTAGCCTCCTCTAACCTCACCTAACCTAACCTCACCTCACCTCACCTAACCTCACCTCACCTCACCTAACCTTACACCATCCAGTACTTATCAGGTAGTATGTTGCGGGCAGTGGGGGAGGGGCAGAGGGAGGGAGGGAGGGAGGGAAAGGAAGGTGGGAAAGGACAGAGAGCGGGGAAGGGAGGGGGGACTAAGGACGGGAGGAAGGGAGAAAGAAAGGGAGGGGGGGAGAGGAGGCTCGGAGAAGTCAGAGGTCAGTGGGAGGAGAGAGAGAGGAGAGAGAGAGAGAGAGAGAGAGAGAGAGGAGGGACTGATGACGGAAGAGAGGTGGGAGGGATTGATAAAGGGAGGGAAGCGGGGTCATTGTGTCTTCCGACTGCTAACAGAATCCCATTACAGAAACTGTGTTATTGGTAATAGGAAATTATATATACTAGCACATATAATATTAAAACCAGCCATTATTAGGAAATCTGTTTTACCTCATGGACACCGATTTCCTTAACAACGGAAAATGGGCTAGTCACTGTACGGTATACTCATAGAAGCAGAGAGAGAGAGAGAGAGAGAGAGAGAGAGAGAGAGAGAGAGAGACAGAGAGGGGTTTTCTTTATAATATCACTAACAACATCAGATAACAGTAATCAGTTCTCGGTATGGGTCAACCTATATCACTTCCCCGGCCGTATCACTCAACAAGATCTACTCCAAACAGAAATAAACGAAACACACACACACACACACACACACACACACACACACACACACACTACTTAAAACCGAAAAAATACGAAAAATGAAACACAATAAAATATACAATTTAAGCCACACTAATAATTATAAGACAAACACAAAATTTATACAACATTATGATTGAAAGACGACGAAATTAACAAATTTTTCGGTGTTATTATTATTTTTAAGGTTCAAAACACAATGACGAGCCAGTAAAAAAAAACATAAAAAAAAATAGCATTACAAAAACACACAAAAAACACAAACGAAAGAAAACAAACAACACCACAAAACCTTATTCAAACATCTAATTGTTCTGTTATCATTTTTAGCAACAATCACAAGGTCGCTAAACGTAACATCCCGTCAAATATAGTAGACTCTCAGTATACGCTATCGTGGTGTTGGCGAGACCGAGTCCTTCTCTCTCTCTCTCTCTTGATGATAAGAGATTAGCGGAAGAGAGATAACAGAGATAACGACCTCAAGAGTGCACAAGAGATAAGAGTTTATGAGTAGTGGCTACGAATCAAGACGTAATTACAGAGGCTTAACGTAACTATGTTTTGCTTTTGTTGTGTTCTGGAGACGTGAATCCAGCCATAGTGGATTCAGATTCGGATTCGCCTATCAAGTAGTTTCTGTAAGAGTCGTTCAGATTGTAGTTCCTCGCTTGTGTTTGTTTATCTAATCGCTGGTTTAATCTGATTGGTTTATGTATTTGTTTTAGTCATTGGTTTAATTGTTACGTCTAATCACTTATCTATCTATTTATCTATCTACCCCTGCGTTGAAACTGTGTGAGTGTATAATATGCGTGTGTGTGTACTCCCAATAATTTCTTCCTTCTCGTTTTTTCTTTTACTTTCCTCCTCCCTCTTTCCCTTCCTCTTCCTTCAACCTCTCATCTTCCTACACTCTTCGCCTTCGTCTCCCCTTCCTCATAAGGAATTTACTTCCACCTTCCTCCTCTCCCAGCTCTCCTTCCTCTCCCATCTCCTCCTCCTCTCCCAGCTCTTCCTCCTCTCCCAGCTCCCCCTCTCACTCCCGGGAGAGGAGAGGGACATCTGGGAGGGGAGGGAGAGGCGGTGGCACAGCATTCCAGGTCCAGAACGTCATGGGGCGAGATTCCCCCCCCCTGTCTTCCCCCCCACCCTTTCCTCTCTTCCCAGCCTCTTCTTCTTTGGAACCTTCCCCTTCCCTTCCCCTCTCCCCCTCCTTTCCCATTCCTCTTTCCTTCTTTCTACTTTGGAGTTCTTCCTCTTCTAGACGTCCTCTCCACCTCCTCTCCTTTCCTCAC
The DNA here is from genome assembly GCA_958450375.1 of Homarus gammarus. NCBI lineage: Eukaryota > Metazoa > Arthropoda > Malacostraca > Decapoda > Nephropidae > Homarus > Homarus gammarus. Next base: position 5,073,945 of record CAUDMG010001775.1, read on the forward strand.
CCTTCTCCTTGATGTAGAAATTATCTCTCTCTCTGTCTGTCTGTCTGTCACACACACATAATCATCATCATTATCTTTTCTTTCTCCTTTTCTCTCTTCCTCTCCTCTTTACCTACCCTCTCTACCTTTTTATCCCTCCTCCACTCCCTCACTTATCCACATTCCACCACTTCCCCCTTTTCCATTCGTCTCTCCATTCTCCTTCTTCCTCCTTCTCCTTACCCCACTTCTCTTTCTTCCATTCAACTCACCTTTCCTCCTCCTCCTCCTCCCACGCTCCTCTACCTCTCCTCCTTCCATTCATTTCTCATTTCTTTATTCCGTTTCTTTTTCCTCCTCTTCCTCCTCCGACGCCCACTCCAGGAACACGTCAAAAACACGTTAATAGGGTCACTGAGTGTGTGCGTGTGTGTGTGTGTGTGTGTTTTAATTGGTGGTTTTGAACAAATTTAAGTCACGTTCGTAAGCCATAACGTAGTGTCTCTCTCTCTCTCTCTCTCTCTCTCTCTCTCTCTCCATTCACAACCCCCGTTTCTTCTTCTTCCTTCATTTTCTTCTTCTTCTTCTTCTTATACTCTCTTTATTCATTTTCTTCCTTCCTTCCTTATCATCTTTCTCTTCCTCCTTTTTTTCGTTATTCCTCTTCCACCTCCACTTCAATTTTCCCTGTTCCTCCTCCTCCTCCTCCTCCTCCTCTTCCTTGCCATGTTCTTCCTGCTATTCCTTTTCCTGGTCTTTTATCCATTCCTCTTTCGTATTTCTATTTTTTCACCATGTCTTTCACTTCCCTCTTTTATTGCGTCTATCTCATTCACCTTTTTCTTTGGCATTATCGCTTTCATCTCTTTCTCCTCTGACCTCCATCCTCCTTATGTTGAAAGAAAGAAAGAGAGAGAGAGAGAGAGAGAGAGAGAGAGAGAGAGAGAGAGAGAGAGTTACATTAAATCCTATAAATATTAATAACCACAAAACATACTAACAGAAAGTATCAATAACTTTACTAAATCAACTTTACAGTATAAGTGACCTATATTACTTAGAATATTTATTTACTTACAAGACGCGCGTAAAGTCGGGATCGATGTTTATGTGAAAAATCAACAACAGAACCAGCCAATCATAGTGCAGAGTTAAACATTCTAAAGCAGTATGATTGGGCGAGCCGGATGGAAGATGGGCGTGATCTCAAGCCACAGCCAATCACCGAACAGATCACGTCTCATTGGTCTACAGGTACAACACGTGTGCTAAACATGTCTTTAGTCTGAACTCAACAAAAGTGTATTGTGTTTTTTTCGATTTTGTATTTGAATTTTGTCTTTTTTTTTTACGATATAATGGTTTTAGTTTTCTTAGCTGATATAAAGAGAGAGAGAGAGTGAGATAGCTTTATTTTTAGGTGCTGTGAGAGAGATGTTGTGTCTGTACGTGATGATAATGTGAGGAAGAAGTGAAGCCAGGTGTGTGTGTTCCCTGTCCTCTTAATAATACTTGATATAGGGTGCACCAGTGGCTATTATTATTATTGTTATTACTATTATTGTTTTATTATTATTATTATTATTATTATTGTTTTATTATTATTATTATTATTATTATTATTATTATTATTATTATTATTTATTACTATTTTTTACATTATTATTGTTTTCGTATTTCTGTTGTTGTTATTATGTCGAGGCAGCAAAGAGACGTTGTTTACAGTATTTATTTATCTACAAACACTAAACAGGTACTTTCTTTAACGTCAGACAAACTACTTTAAAACATGACCTAATCTTGCCTTTAGGTCAAACACTCCCAAATCATCTCTCTATTTAATGATGACCTTTTCTGAGGCTTTTTATGAGGTCAAAGGTCAAATACACACCCCTCAAGAGGTAATTCTGACCTGGTCTTCGTAGATGTGTATTTTTTGGGGGGTTATAACACTGAGGTTAAAGGTTATAACGTGTTTATATATAAGAGGTCAAAGTTATATATATATTTTGTTATACAGTAAAGGTTAGGGTTCGATATTTGAGGTATTTAATCGAAGTTAATATTGATTTTTTTTGTTAAATCGTAAAGGTTAATGTTAAATGTATTCGTCAAAGCGGGATTTTTTTTTTAACAAGACTTTAGTGGAATTCTTATAGAGGTTAAAGGTAGATTTTTTTTACAGAGGTTAAAGGTAAATTTTTAGCCAGTATAATAAAAGGGGTAAGAGAGGAAAATGAAGATGATAGGGAAGAGGGGGAAAAGAAAGAGAGGCAGCAGGAGGAAGAGGGGAATATATTTATAAACGAAGACGAAGAAGAAAAAGGAGGGGAGGAGGATGAGAAGGAAAGGAAGAAGAGGGAGAGGGAGAAGAAGAAAAAGAAGAAGGAAGATAATAATGAACAATATCGGGTATTTAGGTCAATTATTGCACTGTGCTTCATCCTATTACCCCGAGACTCTGTATCATGAACTGTTGTTGTTGTGATGCTGGTGGTATTGTTGTTGAGGGTGTAGTTATTATTATTATTATTATTATTATTGGCAATGTAATATTCATGTTTCGATTCTTGTAATTATTTCTTAACTTTGCTTTCTTCTGTGTAAATAGATTTTTTCATTAATATTTTCTTATAATCAATTATTTATACAAGTTTCTTAAAATATTGTGTAGATATAGAATACTATTTTTTTGCCTCAATTTACGTTTACATAATGTTAAATTTACATATCAGTCAACCTGTTTCCTTCTCTTTGTTATTTTTAATTATTTTTGTCATTTTTTACAAAACTTACAAAAATTATATTAAGACAATAAATCGGGACAGAATCAGTCAACTGTATTTTTGTATTTACTAATTGTTGACATCTAAGAAACAATGACGACCCGAGAACCTTAGTTGTTGAAGCTCTGTGGGCCATTATAACGACAACCTGTAAGCTGCTTGTGAGACAGATCAATCATACACACACACACATACATACACACACACACACACAAACACACACACACATATACACAAACATCTGTGAGGGAGTTACTACACCACGTTAGGTCCCTCCTAGCACCATGTGTGAGGGAGTTACTACACTACGTTTTTGCTGTTCAACACCTACAATAATCTGTATGTTCACTGTATGTTCCTTTACCTTTCTCTAATGAAGGCTTTTGTTAAACCACCAATGTATGTAATAAGTCATTTATGTCCAATGTATATTTTCAGCCTTCGGGCTGCAGAACTTTTTCAATAAACCGTTAATTATTTTATTTTTTTCACACATACATACATACATAGGTAGCAAGCAGCTACCAAACAGGGAGGTACTACCGCCTGGGAAGATATTGGATGCATAATGTGTTGTCTAATGGTAGACCCTGCTGCCATATGGCACCACAAAAATTGTGACCAAGTCCCAGGTTGATGATCTGACGTATTGCCTCATTTACACACAATTGCAGGTCTCAATTGTTTCTCTTAATTTGACAACACAACACACATACTGTGTATCGTTTCTCATTCTTGATTTATTTTTTTTCGCTTTTGTATTTATTAATGGTTATTATTATTTTTAGTATTTTATTTTTATTTTTAGGATTTTTTTATCATTTTTTATGAATTATTATAATAACAATAATAATAGTTATTATTATTATTATTATTATTATTATTATATTTTTGCCCCCCCCCCCCTCCAGACCCTGGTGTGGGTCAGTGACTTGTGCCCGGGTGTGCTAATCACCGTGAAAAAAAAACTACAAACATACAAACTTCATACAATTGTGAACATTACCACTTCGTTTATACTGTGGTGTATACTGTATATGCGTCTTTCCGTTCGAGCATCCGTTCCTCCTGTCGTCAACCCCACACACACACAGTAGCGACAACCTCTCGCTCTCTCACGCAGACGCAGGTGGTGACGCCACCGCCCACTATACACCTGAGTCAACCTCCAACCCCCCCCACACACACACACACACACACACACACATACACACACACACACACACACACACATACAGTACATAAGTTTTACCAAATATATCTCATAACTAAAGAGATAATACAACAGTAGCAGAGTAACACGAGGGCAGGTTGTTTCTTAAATGATCTTACGTGAAATAATCGACCAAGACGGATTCACAGATGTTCATAAGACAAAAAACAAATCTCTTAATTGGAAATAGTGAGAATGCATTTTACCTGTTCAATTAAGACTTGAACTCCAGAAAAAAACAAACAGATACGACGAGGAAAAAGAAAATGGCGTCAAAAGTTCATTAAGACTAAAGTAATAAAACCCCCCTAAAAAAATATCAACTTTTATAATACTTAAGAATTCCTACACCAGATTACACCATTTAAAACGGGAGTAAAGCTTACCTGTGACCTAATTTACAGCTTGACCAGGTGAAACTCGTGAGGTGTTCCAACGCAAAAACTGAAAATAAACATGACGATATAAACTGGTTGTTGACGTTTGTGAGGAAAAGATATTAATGTTTTTACTTTGTGGTGTAATAATGGCGAGGTGTGGCCACTGAGGGAGGTATGGCCACTATACAGTAACTTTCTGCTGAGGTAGGTGTGGCCACGATAATTATCTGGAGGGAGGGGTGGCCATTATAACTATCTGCTGAGGTAGGTATGGCCACGATAACTATCTGCTGAGGGAAGTGTGGCCATTATAACTATCTGCTGAGGTAGGTGTGGCCACGATAACTATCTGCTGAGGGAGGTGTGGCCATTATAACTATCTGCTGAGGGAGGTGTGGCCATTATAACTATCTGATGATGGTGTGGCAACTGAGGGAGGTGTGGCCACTATACAGTAACTTTCTGCCGAGGTAGGTGTGGCCACTATAACTATCTGCTGAGGGAGGTGTGGCCACTATAACTATCTACTGAGGGAGGTGTGGCCACTGTGGTATCACTGAAAGAGGACACAGTACCAATGGATAACAACAACACGTCAAACCATTTCCATTGGTCCTAAGTTAGTGTGTGTGTGTGAGGGAGATGAAGGACACATATCGAGAAGGAAGGAAGGAAGGAAGGAAGGAAGGAAGGAAGGAAGGAAGGGAGAGAGGGAGGAAGGGAGGGAGGAGGGAAAGAGGAAGGAAGGGAGGGAGGGAGGGAGGGAGAGACGAAGGAAGGGAGGGAGGGAGGGAGGGAGGGAGAGACGAAGGGAGGGAGGGAGGGAGGGAGGGAGGAAGGAAGGAAGGAAGGAAGGAAGGAAGGAAGGAAGGGAGAGAGGGAGGAAGGAGGAAGGAAGGGAGGGAGGGAGGGAGGGAGGGAAGGAAGGAAGGAGGGACCTCATTGAGTCACGTATACCAATACCATACAATACCTTATAAACGGAAGTGGTAGTGGAGGTGACGCTGGTGGTACTGGTGATGGTGGTAGTGGTAATAGTGGTTAAACTCGATGGTGGTAATAATCGTGGTAATAGTGGTAGTTACAGCGATAGTGAATGGTGGTGGTGGAAGAGAGTCATGTTGGTAATGGTAATGATAAGCCTGTGTGTGTGTGTGTGTGTGTGTGTGTGTGTATGTGTGTACGTATGATATAGAAACCATCCTGAATAATCAACTCTTATAAAATACAATCAATTAATTTCTTCCTATCAAAATAACACACAGGTTAATTAAGATAACTTATAGACACATAAGGTAATTAAATATTAAATCATATATGATACTTTACTTACTTACTTACTTACTTACTTACTTAAAAAGGAAATATATTTAGAGAATAATTTAAAGAATGCCGAGTGACCGGTACTGAGCAATGAACTTCCGCTGTTGAGTGACGGTGTGGTAAAGCCATCTCGACTGTAACACACACACACACACACAACAGGCCCACCCCACAAAAAATAAACAAATAAACAATGCAAATGAGCTACGAATTTATGTTGGATAAAGTTTACTAAATTAATAACAATCCCTAGCCACTAAGAATGGGTCCCTCCATCCCAAACACCAGCTAACAAAACAGAACAAACAAACATAAGCAACAAACTCAATAACAAACGCGAAAACTTCCCCAGAAAACAAAAACAAACACAAAACCGAAACATTCAATATGCAAGTGAGTTGTGAATGTAACCACGAGGAGAAACTGTTGCTCTCCACGCTGTTTCTCAACCCTGGCTGAGTGACTAAGTGTGAGTGTCAAGCCTAGGGTATTTCCGGACCAGGAGGAGGAGGAGGAGGGGGGGGGGGGGAGGAGGAGGAGGAGGAGGAGGAGGAGGAGGAGGAGGAGGACGTGTATGTATGTGTGATACTGGTTGTGGTGATGGTGAGGGAGGAGGAGGAGGTGTGTGTGTGTGTGTGTGTGTGTGTGTAATAATAATAATAATAATAATAATAATAATAATAATTCACAGTGTTTGAACATGCAATAGCAGCCAAAATCTGAAAACACACACACACACACACACACACACACTATCTAAACACTTGAGAGGTGAAGCCCAAAAAGTAATCGCGAGAGACAGGTAACTCACTATAATTAGACGTGACACCTGTACTTCAGGATCCCGAGCACCTGTTGTGAAGGATCCCCAAGCACCTCTCTCTCTCTCTCTCTACAGTCTATACACCACCACACCCTCCCTCTCTCTTTCTGTCCCTCCTTTTCCTCTCTCATTCTCTTTCCTTCTGTTTCAACTGTCTTCACCTTCTCTCTCCCTCACGCGTCATCAAGCACTGGGCCAGGTCTCCACACAATACAACATGGCGGCCGTCCAGTAGTGAGTTGAAGGTATGTGAATATTTCCGGTGTGTGGATACTGAGCGAGCTGAGGCCTGACCCAGCGGCTACCTCCTCCTGAGAGAGAGAGAGAGAGCGAGAGAGAGAGAGAGAGAGAGATATTTTATTACATCACTTAAAGCAACGCCTACACTCTTCTCCAAAAGGTTAGTTGTTTGGTGTGTGTGTGTGTGTGTGTGTGTGTGTGTGTGTGCCTGAGAAAGTAAGTATTCTGATATGATGATATGAGATACTGAAAGGAAGAGAGAAAGAGATCAAAAGGGAAAAGATTAAAAAGTATTAAAAATAAGGAAAGCCGGAAGGGTAGAATTAAGGAAGAGAGAGAGAGAGAGAGAGAGAGAGAGAGAGAGAGAGAGAGAGAGAGAGAGAGAGAGAGAGAGAGAATAGTAAAAAAAAAAATCAGATAAATAAAAAAGAATGAAGAGGAATAGGAAAAAAAAACTGTACGTAACACAATATGATAAAACCACATTTCCCAATCCCTTCCTCCCTCCTGCCTCCCCCCTCCTTCTTGCCTGTCATCTCGGGGTCGTGTGGATAGCAAAGGGAAATAATTATCGTTTAAATATAGTACCAAGTCGGTGTAAATATAGTGGTAGTCTAATTGTTTCTTCACACTGGAACAAAACACTCTTAGTCTGCCGCTGCCAAGGTGGAGGCCACACTACTGGGAACAGATTTGGAGATACGCGTATTATTATTATTTTCAAGACTGCGTAGTTATGTTTATCCGTAGTTATGTTTATCCGTAGTTGTGTTTATCCGTAGTTGTGTTTATAATAAGAAAAAAAACAATTACGGTGATAAATACATAAGCAGCTTCTGAGTAAGATCGTCGCCTCACTTCCTGCTTGAGTCATTCTTAAGCATCTCAACTTCACAGTCTCTCCCGCCATTTTATCAGTCATGCCAACCTTGCCGCTGCAGAAAGTTTGGCCAATCACAACACCGTCAAGGTTGGCACTCCTGACACTGCGTTTCTCCCGCCAAATCATTCGTCACAATCTTATTTATATCTTATCAATGTTTATCTCGTCACGTACACAAAACCTCACCGGATGTGTTTTATCACTGGAACATTCTTGTGGCCCGAAAATAGATTATGATGATGAGATACGAACGTAATACGGATAAATATTAATTGGGAACCGGAAGTTGTCATATCAGCTGTGAAGTTTATTTCCCGGGCAAATATCCTGAATTTCAGATTGTTTACAAGCAGGCGCCATCGACTGTGTTCGGGTACTGAGCGAGGCACTCAAGATTTATTGAACCACTCACTCTCGGCCTTTGAAATTAATAGCGCCCAGAGTCATCCTGAAGAAAGATGAATCAGCTTCGTGAAACAGCTCCCACGTGGTACCGTAAAAGCAACATGACTTATATGTGTGTGTGTTTTAGTGCAGGGATTATGCAGACTCACGACACGCGCGTAGAACCTCATGTAAATACAACACTACACTACACTACACACTACACTACACTATACGCTACACTACACTATACACTACACTACACTACACGAGACGATGGTAATACAGGCTCTCGGGTGTTCCTTCAGTAGCTGATGACAGTTCAGAACAACTCAAGCGACTGTATTAAACTAAAGGTTACGGTATAAAAGCAAGTTAAGTTCGAGATCTGATTCAAGTTCGGGGCTTCAGTGAGTCAGGAACACGGGTTCAGAGTAAGTATGCTGACTGTTAACCTAAATTAACTTAACAACCTAACTTAACCTAATCCAATTTACCTTATCTAACCTAACTTAACCTAATCTAATATAAGCTAACCTAATTTAACATGACCTAAAAGATATTAAGACCTGAATACAATATGAATTGGTACAATTTTGTCCATTGTGTTCCAAGGGAGAGATTTTGTGCTATAGTATATTATGTAATTTTGTCCAATTGTTTACTTTTGCCTGGTGGGAAGTTGTATCCTGGAAAATTTGTCTCCTAGAGTTACGTCCAGCGGAAAATTATCCACTGAATTTTTGTCTACTGGAAAAAAATGACCTCTAAAGTTTTGTCCAGTGGGAAAATATTATTCCATAAAATAATTGTCTTAATAAATTTAGTCGAATGAAAAGTACACAACAGAAACATTTCCCAAGAACAAACATCAACACAAAAACAAACACACACACACACACACACACACAAGTAACCCCATCAACAAAGGATACAAATGAGGACACAAAAAGAAAACATTTCTATTTACCCAAACATAAAGGATTTAATTCCATACCACGATGTTATTAAATCAGATTCAAAACCTTATAATCGGATCTGTATAAATGTAGACTCGATTGATTATATCATTTATACTTTTTTTTTTTAAACCTAACCGGAGCTTCAAATTCAGATGCTTTTAAACCCAGGTCATATTATTGTTGGGTATAATAATGCATCGGGGTGAAAAAAAAAATAATACTTCTTTATTATACTCGATGGTTCAAAATCTGCCAACTGAAGCCCTAGTTTATACAATACTCGGTACCTAGAATAATACCTATTGTTGATATGGTTCATTCAAGACACAATAACCCATTCCAAGTATTTTTTTTTCTTATTTTTTGTTTTAAATGAATATAATTTTAATTTTAATTTTAATTGGGGGGGGAAAAATTTTATATGAAGTCTGGAAAGAGATGTAATGGGACTTTTTTTTTTCCTTTTCTTTGGGTGTGAATTTTATTGAAAGGAATGTTTTTGTCTGTTTGTTTTATTTGTATGTTTATGTTTTTAGTGTTTGTGGTGCTGGGGATAAGTATGTAGCAGTTAAGTAATAGATAAAAGATTGTTAAGTAGTCATATAAGTAGTTACACTATTGGGACAGTTAAGTAATTATCAAGTACCTGCTAAGTCGTCAATTAAGTCGTTAAAGTGCTGGAGACAATTATAAAGTCGTTAAGTAGGTGTGTTTAAGTAGCTGAAGTTATAAAGGAACCTTAACTTACTACTTACTGAGAATCCATCGTTGTTTTCGTAACCTAAGCGAATCGGTTAATGTATTCTCTAAAATCCGGTTAAGAGAGAAAAATCAACATTTGATCTTTTGAGAATCCCGAGTGTGAGTTGGCACCCAAACACCTGGTTGAGGTTAAATAACTCGGAAAGGTGTATAACTACCTAATTAACCTGGGAGTAAACTAACACACTTGCTACTGGATGATACAAGAATTTGGGTACACACACACACAACAATTATGTACATGCGACTTATACATACGAGTATATGCATGAGAGAGAGAGAGAGAGAGAGAGAGAGAGAGAGAGAGAGAGAGAGAGAGAACAACGCCCCTTCACTCCCCGTAAGAAAAACTACAAATCAGTGTGTGTATTGTCCTTGCAACAGCCAATCACCGTATCCCATGCTCCGCAGCGACAGCCAACCAGCGTTCTCTCTTCCTTCCTGTGTCAGCCAAAGCAACCAACAGCCAATCACATGTGAGGTCTTCCTTAAACCAGCCTATCAGCGTGCCAGATGTCGTCAAAACAATAACAAACACACGTGGTTAGGGGACGTGTTGAGATGTGTCTGTGGCCTATTGGTCTTCGTTTGTTTGTCAATCTGTGTTTGTGTTTTTATCCCTTTCTCTTTCTACGTCTCCCTATCTCTCTCCCTTTCTCTATGCTTCTCTCTCTCTCCTTTTCCCCTTAATACGCATTCTCTTCCTCTCCTTCTCTCTATGACTATCTCTCTATGTCTCTTCGTCTGTATCTCTCCCTTCGTTTGTTTATCTCTTTATCTCTCATTTCATCTGTTTATCTCTCGGCTTTTCCCTTCATGTGCCTGTCTGTCTCACCCATTGTGTGTGTGTGTGTGTGTGTGTGTGGAGGAGGAGGGGTCAGGGTGTCTGTGATGGTGATCCGCTTCTCAGTGACGTGCCACACATACCCCAGATGATAGAGGCGGACTTCCTGGCGTGTGTCTCTCTCTCTCTCTCTCTCTCTCTCTCTCTCTCTCTCTCCCCTATCATCTGGGCATGGGAGGCTGCGGCCGAGTAGGTAACAACACTCAACAGCCGCCTCTAGTAGACCCAGGACCTGGTTTTGTGTTAGGGAAGGGGAGGAGGCCGAGTACTGTGTCTCTATGTTTCCTGAAGGCATTGTGTTCAGTGTCTTGTGTCCAGTGATGGCAGGAACAGTTCTCAATGGGCTTTAGAAACTGTTTTATCACAAGTTAGATAAGGAAGCGTCGTCATGATACCTTGATTGTGTGGAAATTACTGAACCTGTACTTATAGAAAGACTTATACTGGCAGTGGCGGTACAGTCAACACACACCAGTTATACCTTACTATACTTGTGTTGATGTTTCTTCATAAACTGAGTGTGAATATCAATGAGATGTGACTGTTGGTGGAACAGTGTAGCCACCTGCAGGATACTGTGAAGCGTCCTCAGGAGGTTAGAGATATCCTGTAGGATGCCGCAGTGCCCTGGGGTGAGGGACGGGGAGAGGGTGTCAGTACCGCCATTCTTAGAACTTCGAGGCACGTCTCTGGGGCACTGAGTGTTGGGCATGTTGGAATGTTACTATGAAGGAGGAACAGGTGGTGGTGTGGTGGCGAGTGACCTGGGGGAGGGGTGGTGGGGTGAGGAGGAAGATGAGTTGGGAGGTGATGGAAAGGGTAGTGGTGGTGGTAGTGGTGGTGGTAGGGGTAATGGTGGTGGTAGTGGTGGTAGGGGTAGTATTGTTGGTTGTGGCGGTTGTAGGGGTAAGGGTAGTGGTGGTAGGGGTTGGGGCATGGGCATCGGTATGGGTAGTGGTGGTGGTGGTGAAGGGATGGCCGTGAAGAAGGCTCTGGTAACACTGTGGTCATCATCTCAGAGGTGAGAGTCACACGCTTCGAGAATCTGCTTAGTTGTGGGGCGTCACTGACAAGGTCGTCGAGGATGATGTCATGGATGAAGTCACGATTTTAAGCTCCGCCTCCCTTCCGTGACGTTGCCTCTGTCCCGCCTCCCATCCGTGACGTTTAGGGCGTGTCCCTCTATTGGTCGCCTCCAAAGTATGACGGAGCAGGGCGTCACCCTGATTGGCTGGGCGTTGCCGCGAACTGAGCTGGCCCGTTGCCCACTTAAACCTGATTGTGGAGTGATGTGTATGGGCAGTGATGTGCCCACGACTGTCATGTCAAAAAAGCAGAACCAAGACCTCGCGCGTGGGCTGGGAGAGAACACCCGACCTTCTCTCTTTGTTTTCCCTTCACCGCAGCCGGCTGTTGTGGTATCCTGGGTAGGGAGGTGACGGAGGGCGTCTTAGAGACCTAAAGACCTGGCAGGAGGAGGCCCAGGAGTCCTCAGGTGCCCCCAACATCCTTATAACTCACCAACAGGCTCGGCCAGCTAACCAGGGGTACCCAAGGGCCAAAACAAGTTTTTGTCCAACTCAGAGTGTAGTGTCCTGGACGGCCGCCAGGGAGTGATGTTAGCGGCTATTTATAGAACAAACGTAATGTTCACTACACGACAGAATGCAGGCGGGGGTTAAAAAGTCGGGCAAGTTGCCAGAGAGTTTTGTTTGTCTGGCAAGCAGTACCGGGCCTGTAATGGTTATATTTACCACCAAGTTAATTTTGGTACAGCTTAAGAGGCGTAACTCTCGTGATTCACAGCCATTGTTGAGGGGTGAACGTCGTCACCTCGGGCACCCCTACCTCTCCCTCCGTCAGGACCTTCTACCTGACGAACACCAATATCTCACTTCACCCTCCCTCCCTCCCTCCCCCTGCGTGCCTCACTCCCTCCTCCTCCTCCTGGTGGTGGTGGTGGTGCTCCCAGGTCCTTAGCAACACGGCAACACCTTCATTATCCCGCTTGTTATGGTCACACCACCACAGGACCTGCCTGACGGGGCTCACCCACCAAAACATTGACCAAGAGAGGAAAGTTAACTTCCTTACTTCCGTGTACACCAGTAACACGCTGGGGCTCCCTCACTCCCTCCTCCAAAACACTGACTGTCCAAGTGAGGAATCTTCTCCCATGACTTCCGTATACAGACGCCACTGGTTGAGTTGTGTTTCTGAGTAGTGTGAGTTTATTGACCATGAGAGGTAACACACACACATCACTTGATCATCACTAAACACTGACTTTTGTTTATATACAAACAAATGTTCACGATGAAGTAACATAAACAATAATGCTTTGTAATAGTTAAGGGTCTGTCTGTGTGTGTGAGCTGTTCGTACAGGTTGTCAGAGGGAAGTACTGGGTGATAAGCGGGTCTGATAACGACAACAGTTTATTTATTTATTTGTGATGACACTGATACTATACAAGGTTGACTGGTGGTAGTAGTAACCATAATGTTAACACCTATTTCACCAATAACAGTAAAAGGACAATCGTCACTACCCTTACTAATTACTGTACCAATACCATTACTACCACTAACAGCTCAACTACGACCATCACTACAATTACTACTACCACCATCACCCCCAACTATTACAATCAAAACAACCCGCAACATAAACTACAACCATCACCCTCACTAAAACCACTTTTACCATCAAGAACAATTATTATCTTAACAGCTGCAAAAGTACCACAATTACTAACAACATTCCACCACCATTACCACAACTAGCAGAAATGTTCCCCATAAACACAACAACCACCATCAACACTTGGGGTTATAAACAAAAACACCAACAGCAACTACTTACATCACCACAACAAATATCAACACTAACCACCATTCAGAATTAACAACAACCACTCCAACCACTGTCAACAACAACAGCTTCTACTACCACTACTACCAACCTCAACATCGGCTATTATTGCTACTACTACTATTACTACAACTAACAACATCGACAACATTAACCACAATCACCATCCAGTACTATTTTCTAACCCCGAGGTCCTTTACCGAGCGTAGGATGCGAGGTCACCTAGTCCTGCACCCCGCCCCGTGACGTAGTGTGTGTGTAGGAGGGAGAGGAGAAAGGTGAGGTAACTGAAGAGGAGGACAATAAGGAGATGATGTATGGAGAGAGAGAGAGAGAGAACACACACACACACACACACACACACACACACACACAAATAAACACAAGACTCAACTTCTCTTCCCATGATGCACCAACCCTCCGCCCCCCCCCCCTTACTTCTCTCTCCTTCCCCCTCACTCCCTCTCTCCCCCTTCCCTCTCCTCCCTCCCCAAGTGACACCATCTTGGCATCCTTTCTCCCCCCCCCCTTTACCCTTAAAACCCCTCCTAACATTCCCTCTCCCCACCCCTATCTAACCACCCCTTCCCCCCTTCAGCCTCCTACCCCCTCCCCTCCCCTACTTCTCCTAGCCACCAGAGTGCCAGGTAGTGACAACACTGGTCTTGGCACCTTCACCTAGGATCAAAATATAGCCTCGAGACTGCACCTGGTTAGCTCGTAGGGGAGTAAATATAGCAGGTTCTTCCCCCCAACCTCTCCCTGCACCCCTTCTCCCCCTCTCCCAGCGTAGTAGTACCTTTAAACCAGCTCTGAGGTGTGAGGGAGGGGAGGGGGAGCAAGTGTCACAGGTGGTGGAGTGTGGTGGAGTGTGGTGGTGGTGGTGGTGGAGATGTTGTGGTAGAGAGCTTATAAAGCCAGCTGGTGATGGTGGCAGACCCCAGTGAATCAGAGAAGCTGTGTGTGTGACCAGGTGGTGATGACGCCCCTCTTGTTGTGTAGTGAAGTGAACCATCTGACTACACCATCTGAGAGTGTTACAGTGTCCTAAAATAAGACACAGATGGTGACGCCGGCGTGTGTCTTACAGTGCACCACCTATAGTGATACCTATATAATGAGACAGGTGGTGACACTGTTATTGAACCACCTGAGAGAGAGTTCCAAGTCAAGGTCTTTCATGAATTTCTTAAGGAAAAAAATAACTTTACATCGACTTATAATAAAAGTAACTTACAATACCGTGAGGTTACGTACAAGTGACGTCATCATTAAGTGGCTCTACTTGACTCTATCTATTCTCTACCTGACTCTACTTGGCTCTACCTGACTCTCCCTGACTTTACCTGACTCTACGTGACTCTACTTAACTCTACATAAATCTACCTAACTCTCTCCTGTCTCTACCCGACTTTTTTCTCTTCCTAACTCTACGTGACTCTCTCCTGTCTCTACCCGACTCTACCTGACTCTTTTTTCTCTTCCTAACTCTACGTGACTCTCTCCTGTCTCCTCACTCAATCTCTCAGTCACTTCTTTATCTCTTCTATCTGTCTGTATCTCTCAATTCTTTCGTTTATCTCTCTCTCTGCTCATACCGTCTCTCATCATCCCCCAACTCTTTCCCTACTTTCCCTTTCATCTCTCCATTCCCTAATCTCTCCCTTGTCTCTACCAATCACTCATATCTCTCAATATCTCCCCACATCTCCGCTCCTCTCTCTCTCTCTCTCTCTCTCTCTCTCTCTCTCTCTCTCAATCACCCTATCAATAAACAATTTGACCTATTTACCGAACTATGACGTCAAGACCCGCCATTAAACACCTGTACTCACTATCTGTGTATAAGAGCACACTTGTAATTTCAGGTACACATGCACCCGACACCTGTATATTAGGCTAACCTGACGTCATTTGCGTCCATGTGCACCTGGTCACACGTGTATTTGACCTCTACACCTGTAATATCACTACACATGCACTAGACACCTGCTTTTGTACTTGTTACACGGTCCAGTATCTCAGCTACAGCTAACTTTGAGTTAACGTGGAATTAAGCTATCCTTAACTGACATCACTTCACCTATTCTCAGCATCCAAAGCTAACCTAACCTAACCTGTTTTGATCTGACCTATCGAAATTTAACCTAAGGGAAATTGATCTAAGCTAACCTAACTTGACCTGACCCGACCTATCCAAAGTTAACCTGAGGAAAACTGATTTAAGCTAACCTAATTTGACCTGACCTGACCTGACCTATCCAAAGTTAACCTGAGGAAAACTGATCTAAGCTAACTTAACTTGACCTGACCGACCTGACCTATCCAAAGTTAACCTGAGGAAAACTGATCTAAGCTAACCTAACTTGACCTGACCCGACCTGACCTATCCAAAGTTACCCTGGGGAAAACTGACCTAAACTGACCTGACCCGGCCTGACCTGACCTATCCAAAGATAACCTGAGGAAAACTGATCTAAGCTAACCTAACTTGACCTGACCTATCCAAAGTTACCCTGGGGAAAACTGACCTAGACTGACCTAACTTGACCTGATCCGACCTGACCTACCAAAGATAACCTCAGGGAAAATTTTCTAAGCAAACCTGACCTGACCTATCCAAAGTTAACTTGGGGCAAAACTTATCTAACCTAACCTAACTTGACTTGACCTGACCTGACCTACCAAAGATGACCTTAGGAAAATTTATCTAAGCAAACATGACCTGACCAATGTTAAAATAATCTAGCTTCTCCTGAGTCATCAAAAGCTAGAGGAGGTTAACTACAGCTAAACCTAACCTAACCTAAGCTAAAACGACTTGGAAGAGTTAAACAAGTGGGGTTTTGTCCAGTAAAGAAATAGCTTTGCCGGATTTTGTCACGTGGGGAAGTGTCTAGTGTGATTTTGTCCAGTGAATTATTTTTAAATAGTTTAGTCCAAAGGGATATTATTTAATGTGATTTTGTCTGGTGGGAAAGTGTCAAGTGGGATTTTGTCCAGTAGGGATTGGTCAAGTGGGATTTTGTCCAGTAGGGATTGGTCAAGTGGGATTTTGTCCAGTAGGGATTGGTCAAGTGGGATTTTGTCCAGTAGGGATTGGTCAAGTGGGATTTTGTCCATTATGGGGAAACTGTCCAAAACTCCATATGTCATTACTTGTTTCCTGTCACAAAAAAATATTACTCTTTATACAACTAGACAAAAACAGATAAAATAAGATATGAAAAATAAAATACGTAAATAAATAAGGAAAAATTATGCAAAATAAATAAATGATTAATGTAAAGCAAGTGAACGATAACCGATAAATAAAAGAAAATAATCGGAAAAGTCTGACTAAGATTGATGTTTTATGTGACCTTGACTTGGTTCATACACTCCAGACTAAAACAAATATGGTTGTATATTCTCGATTTTAAAATATTTCTAGAACATTAACAATACCTTAAATATGTAATAATTGTTTAAGTTTAAGAAAAAATGTTATATTAACGAACAACACAAAATATAATTAAAAATGATTATGTGTGCAGTTCTAAAATATATCAGGAATTTTTGTTAAATTTCTCTCCTAAAAAAGACTGACGAGTGATAATAAACCTTGAGAGAGAGAGAGTAAGAGGAAACAAATACATGAGCCGGAATTTTCTCGACTGGCCACACAAGGATGTGAAGTTCAAGACTATTTAAAAAGTAAACAAATGGAGGAGGGACTACATTACCACCTTGCGAATTTTCGATACTTAATTTCCCTCCCATAAGCAACCTAGA
The DNA here is from genome assembly GCA_958450375.1 of Homarus gammarus. Lineage (NCBI taxonomy): Eukaryota > Metazoa > Arthropoda > Malacostraca > Decapoda > Nephropidae > Homarus > Homarus gammarus. Next base: position 5,091,172 of record CAUDMG010001775.1, read on the forward strand.
CACCCATATATGTCTCATTACTTGAAGACAGCAGAATCCTCCAGAAAGAATATTCATAAGTTCGGGGAAAGAACAACGGGATTCATCCATCTATTAACTGGTAAAAGGAATTGCCTAACCGACATCAGAACGCCTGCACCGTCGACATCAGCTGTGTGTTCACTGGGCGGCCAGGGTGGTGATGTCATGGCTACGTCACTATATCCGTGACGAAGTGGTGACGTGGCGGCCTCTCAGTTTCCTGTCGACCTTTGACTTTTAGTGTATGTTTCCTCTGTAACACTTGAGTACGTGAGTTTTTGTGAGTATTGTTCTTTTAAGTGAATGTTGTCATAATAACAGATCAGTGTAGTGAATAACACAAATAACAGAATTATCTCAGTAATTGTGTTCTAGTGAAAGTCGATCTTTGAACAAATCTGAGAAACGATATCTTTGTAAAGAAAATAAATAAATAAACAGAGAAATAGAAGAAAAATTAAAGAGATACATAGAGAAAAAAATGTTCATGAAGGAGATAAAAAACGATGAGAAAGAGGAAGAAGAAGACGAAGAGAGGAACAAGGAAGGAATAAAGAGGGTGGACGGAAGCCAGACGAGCAGGATGATGGGCAAATAAACAACCCAACTGAGGCGGGAGAGAAGCATTTAAAATGACGGTCTGCACTCAACCACCACCACTACCACCACAACCACCACCACAATCATTACTACCACCATCATTGTGTTGGATTATTGGAAGGATACAAAAGCTACTACAACAACAACTGCCACAACAAGTACTATCACAGTCACTGTATTGGACCACCATTGGGAAGAGCCAGAAGCTACCACAACAACCACAATTATTACCACCATCGCGAACCACCCAAAGACAACCTAAACTACCACCATTTTGGATCATCGAAGAAAACTTGGAACTAACACAGTCATCACCGCAACCACTATCATCAACCACTGAAAACACCCGACTGAAACCACTCCGTCAACCACAATTATGGACCCATGGAAAATCCCACCAACCACTACCACTACCACCACCACGACAACTACAACAACCACCACAACTATGTACTCATGGAGACCCCCAGCAACAACTACCACCACATCAACCACAACCATACACCACTGGAGAACTCTACCTACCACCACCACCACGCCAGCAACCACCTCAACTCTATACCCATGGAAGAGCCTACAACAACCACAATCATCAACCACTACTACCACCATTCACCACCACCCCCCCTACCACCATTGGAGGCTCCCAGAGATCACACGTGAGTCAACACCGAATATTCACGCAGCTGTGTGTGAGAGAGAGAGAGAGAGAGAGAGAGAGAGAGAGAGAGAGAGAGAGAGAGAGAGAGAGAGAGAGAGTGTGTGTGTGTGTGTGTGTGTGTGTGTGTGTGAGAGAGAGAGAGAGAGAGAGAGAGTGTGTGTGTGTGTGTAGCTTGAGTAAATCAGTGATGTCATTTCTTGGCCACTAGAAGCCACGAGACTCTTGCCAACCCACATGACAACACAAACAAACAAACAAACAAACAACAACAACAACAGGACAGACATATGAGCGTCATCAGAACATGAATGGACGGTGATTCCCTCCAAACTATTTAAAGATGGCAGCCTCGACTAATATGGGTATTATTGGACGCTGGTTGTGTAAGGAGTGTGTGTGTGTGTGTGTGCGAGGAATAAATTAATCAGTTTTGGTATATGACTGTTCATTACTACTACTACTGTTACTATTACTTCTGTTACCATTATTATTTACTACTAGTTGTTCTTATTATTACTACTGTACTATTACTACTACTACTACTTTTTTTAAAGGCCTCAAGCCTCCTCCAATAGTGGCATTCAGTGACTGTTGCTTCATGGCTAATATCTTTGATTGTTAGCTTTGGGGCCGAAGATCTCGTTCCCCTGAGGCAAAGCAATGCAGACCTAAGCAGAGAGAAAGACAGGCAACACCTCAACCAGGCTGCAACGTGACTTCTGGCCTGCTGTTTCTGTTCAGATAACACCTCGGCCAGTCTTGCATAGAATCGTCTTGCACTTGGTCCCATCCCACACCAGAGGTTGTCAACACCAGAGGAGTGAAGCTGCCCTCATCAACATTCAGAATTCTCTTGGAACAAGTCCTGTTCTTGTTGTTCTCGTTCCTCCTGTGTGCAGCATCGACAGACAGGTTACGGTGAAATGCGGCCACGAAAATATCCTGACGCCAAAGAAGGCTCGCTGTCCCCACTTCCAGAGTCCTCGAACACTGATATACACACGGGCTTCGTTGGAAGTCCTGTGATGGAGGTTCTCACCGTCCATTGCAAGGGGGAGGGGGGGGGGGGGAGCGGTTCCACCATAATGTCGTGCCAGACTTCCTTCTGTATATTTGCCTCATGCATACGAAGCCCCCTTTCTTACACACCATGGCATGGCCGATCTCGTAGGATGAGCCACACTCGCATTGGGAGGGCAAACCTTCTACTGGCCAACCATATTACAGTACTACTACTTCTAATATGACTACTTTTTTTTTAAACGTGGCCTCTAGCCTCCCCCAATAGCCACACCTTCGCCACCATTTTATTACCTTAATATTAAATATCCTAATACATAAGTAGCTATCCTAGCTGTGTTGAGTTAGTTGAGCCGCAGATCTATGCGGCATTCAGTGACTTGCCTCATAGTCAATATCTGCAACTGTTGTCGGCTTTGGGGCCGAAGCTCTCGTTCCCCTGAGGCAGGGCAAAGCCGAACGAAGGAGAGAGAAGGACAGTCGACATTTCATCCAGGCTGTAACATAACTTCTGGGCTGCTGCTTCTGTTCGGATATCACCTCCGTGAGTCTGGCGTAGAAGCATCTTGCACTTGGTCCCATCCCACCAGAGGTTGTGAACACGAGAGGGGTGAAGCTGCCTTGATCAACGTTCTGAATTCTCTCCCAGTATGCCCTTAAGTTGTCGTTCTCGTTCCTCCTGTGTGCAGCATCGAGAGCTAAGTTACGGTGACATGCGGCCATGGGATAAAAAATCCTGATGTCGAAGAAGGCTCGCTGTCCCCGCGTCCAGAATCCTCGAGCACTGACGTCAACACGGGCTTCGTTGGATGTGTTTGAAGTCCCATGTTGGAAAATCTCACCGTCCAATAGAAGGAGGGTCGGTTCTACCCTGACATCACGGCAGATTTCCTTCAACATATTTGCTGTGAGGTCCCTTACTTCGTCATGCCTCGTGCATATGAAGCCCCCTTTCTTGCACACCATGGCGTGATCGGCGTCAAAGGAAGAGCCACACACGCATTGGGAGGGCAAACCTTCCACAGGCCTACCGTACCTTAGAGCATTGGCATCTGTAAATTCTTGTTTATTGAGACTGAAACCGTTTGCCCTTATCGGTAGCGTAGTTAACACTTCGCGGCGCCCACCTCCGGCGTAATAGCTTCTTTTTTTTCAAATTCTCTGGTACATGCAACAACAGTTGCTGCAACTTATCACTTTGGCTGTGCTGTCGTTCTGTCGTAATGGACCTTCGAATCTTGTTTACTTCACTGGTATCCACCTCCCCTGTTGTGTTCTGAGCTATTGTGCGGTCCGTGAGGGCTGCCGTGAGCTGAACTGAGTTTTGATGTACGGTTACGTACTCGGTCTTGAAGTCAGTCGTGCCTATTACTGCGCCTAGGTGTCTACTACTATTACTACTACTGTTATCTTTTACTACTAGTTGCTACTTCAACTACAAAAAGCTATTCCAATAAGTCTTGAGAAAATTCAGTCAGAGAGAGAGAGAGAGATACATAGCAGCTTAGTGGAAGTGACGTTTCATGGGTGATAGGAAATGTGAGTTACAATGACATATTAAGTTAGTTTTATCTCCTTTAATAAGTTTACAAAGTCGTTCTCTCTGGTTGAACAAAAAACAAAAGAAGCTGCTGTTGTGTGTGTGTGTGTGTGTGAGAGAGAGAGAGAGATATGCTTTCAATATCTTCATGTAAACATGCATCTATGCGTTCGTAAACACCTGCATCCGGATTACTGAGTCGGATGTAGGATCTGTGTTTACAGGACCTCCTCCAGGCGGTTCCTTGTCAGAATCCGGATTCACAAACATCCTGAATCTTAATTGATTTACTTTGATATGTGTTACCTGTCTAATTAAGCTAAATTTTCAGTATTATTCCTGTTTGGTGAAAAATGTTAAATTAAGGTAGAGTCTCACTATGCTTCTGGATCCATTTATGGGACGTTAGCTTCATGTTCTAGCACAAGAGAGCAAGTTTGGTGCGTTCGTGTTGCTGCTCTTGAGGAGAAAATTAAACTCGCGGACATCTGACAATCGGGTGCCTCATCTTAATGCAGGGTGGCACGCGGCCTGTGTGGGTCATGAGCGGTGTATTAAGAGGCTCAGGTGAACTGCTGCTACACGGTCAGAATATATGAAAGCTAAACTAATATTTTCTGAGAGGTTCACAGCCATCAAAGTAAGCCTTGGTCGATGAGGGGGAAACTTACAACTGGTGTGAATCATCGCCCCTATGTACGTCACAGCGCTGTCTGTGATGGTGCATACACACAGACAGACAATTGAATAGATAGACATCACGGATAAATAAATAAATCAAGACACAGATGCAAAGACAAACACACACAATGTACTGAACATCGACGTGAAACTAGCCAACACACCAGACCCTGCCAGACCAAGATGAGAACCTTCATTACTTTATCGTCTTCGCCACTGGTCAGCTCAGTAGCCGGTCGGGCGGCCACTTTTGACAACAACTGTACGGTCTCTCCAATGTAAACCTGAACATGTATCTGTATTGATCAAGTCTCGCATTAAAGGAACTCACACCTGTGCTCATACAATTTCCCCTGGCAAGTTATCCCAAGAGTTCATTTTTTTTTTACTCCCAAGAATTTAGCTTTATGTTGGTAACTTCTTAAACGTGAGGCTATAAAAAAATACTTCGATGCCAGTTACGAAAGCAAAAACACGATTCGTTATTTCTGTGAGAACGTATAAGGAAGTTTGTATAGCTGCGAGAACCTGACAAAAGACGGAGTTATTTTGGGGATAACACAATTGTCACTTGTTTTGGCGGGCCGTCAACAGTTACGGCAACACGTCAACCCCCTGAAAGACACTGTCAGAAATAGTACCGCGTGAAGAAAAAAAAAACTGCACTACTTAAACAGGAAAATCACACTTATATTTAAATTTTCACCAGAGATACTTAGAAATCTAGTGTATAAGTGTGACTAGTCATTGTTAAGTAGTAGTGCGTATTGTGGAAGGTATTACTGAGAAGCCAGAAGCTCTTGTTTACCTATAATTCGTTATGTAAGTCTTATACCCTTTCACCCCGACCACCAGAAAGGGGTTTTTGCGAGGAGGAGGAGGGAGAGATGGAGAGAAAGAAGAGGAGAAGGAGGAACGGTAAAAGGAGGGTAAGAAGGAGAAGGACGAGAAGGACGAGAAAGAGAAGGAAAAGGGGGAAGAGGAAGAGGAGGAGGAGGAGGAGAATGCCGAACGAGGAAGAGAAGGAGAAGGAGAAGCAGGAGAAGAAGAAGAAGAAGGGAGAGTAGAAAGAGGAAGAGAAGGTCAAGGAGGAGGAGAAAGAGAAGCAGGAGGAGGAGAAGAAAAAGAAAAAAGAGAGGTAGAAGGAGGGAGAAAAGGTGAAAGAGGAGGAAGAGGGAGACGAAACTGAATATAAAAACAGGGAGATTACCAAGAACGCCCTTTCCTCCCTCCCTCCCCCTAAATCGACATAGAGATAAAATACATGAAAGCCCTAACTAAGACTTTTTTTTTTGTACTATACACCTTTTAATATGAAACACAATTCTTAATTTATCGTAAGTTTTATTGTTTCATTTATTAATTCTTTTGTTAGGTCTTTTGTTTGGTAGACAGTATTGCGGTTTGTGTTTTATTGTTATGAATAATATTTTTTTTTTTATGAAACTGTTAACAAAAGCGGTATAGCAACAATATGAACTCAAAAGACTAATTAAAAAGGATACACCTATATCACCCAACATGACATAACATAACAGAGCCACATATCATGACTACATAACAGAGCCACATATCAGGACTACATAACATAGCCACATATCAGGACTATATAACAGAGCCACATATCAGGACTACATAACAGAGCCACATATTAGGACTACATAATAGAGCCACATATTAGGACTACATAACAGAGCCACATATCATGACTACATAACAGAGCCACATATCAGGACTACATAACAGAGCCACATATTAGGACTACATAACAGAGCCACATATTAGGACTACATAACAGCGCCACATATCAGGACTACATAACAGCGCCACATACCAGGACTACATAACAGCGCCACATATCAGGACTACATAACAGTCACATAACATAACCACATAAGCTTCTATTTATACAACTCACCCCCCCCCCCCCCCGGCCTAAAAAATACCATCACATAACCAGATAATAACCCGACCTGAGACTGTACTGAAGAGAGACTATACGTGACTGACTCTCCAAGGCGCCAAGTTACTGGATGATATTGAAGTAGAGTTGCTGGGTGAATGTTGAAACTCTGTTGGTACGGTACATTGTGTACGTGATGTTCTAGTTACGCAAAATTTTCCTCATAACTAGTGATGCTGAAACATACATACATGCATACATACATTACATAAATTACATTACATACGTACATTCATTACATACGTACATACATACATACATACATACATACATACATAAAATACATACACTACATACGTACATACATACATATATACATACATAGACTACTCACATCCTACAGCTTAAGATCATTGTAATTTTCCTACTTAGGTTAGCGTGTTTAACTGACTCACTAATGCTAACACTAAATTGATTCAGTGATGCTGACACTTAACTGACTCACTGATGCTAATACTTAACTGACTCACTAATGCTGACACTTAACTGACTCACTGATGCTGACACTTAACTCACTCATTGATGCTAACACTTAACTGACTCACTGATGCTGACACTTATATGACTCATTGATACTGACACTTAACTGACTCACTGATGCTAATACTTAACTGACTCACTGATGCTGACACTTAACTCACTCATTGATGCTAATACTTAACTGACTCACTGATGCTGACACTTAACTGACTCACTGATGCTGACACTAAACTGACTCACTGATGCTGATACTTAACTGACTCACTGATGCTGACACTTAACTGACTCACTGATGCTGACACTTAACTGACTCATTGATGCTAATACTTAACTGACTCACTGATGCTGACACTTAACTGACTCACTGATGCTAACACTTAACTAACTCACTTAACACTTCAGGTAGCACTCAACTGACTCACTTAAACTAACGCTTAACTGAATCACTTTACACTCGAATAGTTACAGCTGAGATATAGCCTGGACGAAAAAGAAAGGATGTGGTGTAACTTTCTAATTTTTGCAAGACTACTTTCTCTTTTGGCGTATCCCTACTTTCTTTTTTGGGTGTTTTTGCGTCCTTACGAGTATATTTACTTTCTTTATTAAGAGAGACATACTTTCTTCTCTAACTAATTGACTTTCTCTTGCCGAGTTACTCTTAATATTTTTGAATGGTTGCTGTCTTTTTGGCATGTCTGCGTTATTTTCAGAATGTCTACCGTCACTTGATTAGCTTTCCATCAAAGAAATCTACTCCTTTCTTTTTTCACAATATATATTTTCTTTCCAGTACATTAATAGACTTTCTTTTCAGTTACTTCAGGTTTTAGCTCTAGGTACACTGGCGTCTTACAACATTGCATTAATTTGACTTATTGACGAAGTTCCATGCTAGTGGCTGATTGGTTGTTGAGTGGCCAGAAGGTTTCCTTGGCAATCAGCAACCAATCAGCTCTTAGGAATTCTGGGCGGTTGCCAAGGACGCCCCAAAATGATTTGACACGTCGTGGAAGCTGGTTGGTTTCTATTTGTTATTTACCTAGCAACCAGCAACAAATCAGCTTCTATTGATCATGACAGTGGGCGGGACTTCGCTCCAAGTCTTGTTATTATACTCGTAAATGGAAATATTTAAAATCTATTTAATTAAACAGAATTGCTGTTTAATAATATAGAAAAAATATAACTGCAGTTTCAGATGATTTTTAAAACTGATGAAATTTGCTTAGGAGGCCTAAAAAAAATCAGAATAAATAAAATACAGATACAGTATATCTGCTCTAGGTGTGTATACGAGAGAAAGAGAGAGAGAGAGAGAGGTTCTATATTCAGTCACTAGTCTCAAAGCTTCTCATGCTAGAGCAAAAACAAAACAAAACGTAAAAGTCTCAACATAACATCGACTCCATTTTCATCAACATATTTGTGACAATACCTTAAGTGAGTCAGATACGAGCAAGAAAATGGAATATAACTTACGAACTTTTGAGAATTTGTCCTTAGTGTCTCCGGTCGAGTTAGATATGTTCTCAAATAGGGGGGGGGGGGGGGGAAGAGTAATTTTACGAACCTCTGTTAATCCGGACTCACACATGAACCTCTGTTAATCCAGACTCACACACGAACCTCTGTTAATCCGGACTCACACACGAACTTCTGTTAATCCAGACTTACACATGAACTTCTGTTAATCCAGACTCACACACGAACCTCTGTTAATCCGGACTCACACACGAACCTCTGTTAATCCAGACTCACACACGAACCTCTGTTAATCCAGACTCACACACGAACCTCTGTTAATCCGAACTCACACTGTCGTCCCCGTGCGCGAGATAACAAAAACAATTTGTAAAAGGC
>CAUDMG010001775.1:5102500-5107500 GCA_958450375.1 Homarus gammarus
AAAACATATATAAAATTAAGCCTCAAAGGGTTGAACAACGCGAACCAACGAGGAGTTTAGGTGTGCTGAAGGTGAACTTTGGACTTATTGAACTTTGACATGTAACGGAATACTGAACTTAGATGTGAACCAGAGAACGAACTTTGAACTTGCATAAATAAAACTGTGAACTCGATTGAACAGAAAAATAAGGCGGCCGGCCATCATTTCTGAACTTTTTGAACTTTGAGAAACTCGAGATAAGATATTCTTTTTATATTTATAAATGAAAATGTGTTGAAATAAAAAAATAAATAATAGAAAGGTACCACAGGTGCTGAGGGACTTACAGAATATATCTGGTGAACCACACTAGGTAGGAAGAAAGCTCAGGGCACCAGTCACATTTGGTGCCTGTAGTGATGCCTAGTGCTTGGTGATGCCTGTTAGTGCCGAGTACGTGTAGTGGTACTTAGGAACTGGTGCTGGTAGTGCCTGGTGCCTAGTGCGTACAGTGGGGGTGGAGACCTTTCCCGTGGACACAGATGGATACAGAAATGCTGTGGACTTGGGCATCCGTGTTCGGTAAGTGCTGAGTGTGTGTGTTTGTGTGTGTGTGTGTGTGAGAGAGAGAGAGAGAGAGAGAGAGAGAGAGAGAGAGAGAGAGAGAGAGAGAGAGTCCTGTTGTACTATTTCATTAAGATCGGTTGAAAATAACAAAGGAATATCAGTCGAAAAGAAAACACTGAATTTTTTGGGGGTATATCTGTATAAAAAAAGAGTGTTAATTAAAAGACAGAACGTCGTAAAAGAACAAACAAAGAATGAAAAAAAATTAAATAAAGGCGGTAGGCAGCTACCAAACAGGGAGGTACTACCGCCTGCGACGATATGGGAAGCATAATGTGTTGTCTAATGGTAGACCCTGCTGCCATATGGCATCCCAGGTTGCTGATTTGATTTGCTGCCTCATATACACACAATTGCAGGGTCTCAATTGTTTCTCTTACTATTGACAATTTTATTTATTATAAATTATTATTATTATGAATTATTATGAATTATTATTATTATTATTATTACATTTTCTCCCCCCAGGCGCCGATGTGGTTCAGTGGCCTGTGCCCGGGTGGGCTAATACCCGCATTAAAAAAAAAATAAAATAAAAATAAAAAATATTAAAAAACGGATCAGATAAACACGTTCCAATGAGACGAAAAGAAAATGACAACTAAGATATTACTAGTGTTATTCATACGTGGTTTTTGAGAGAGAGAGAGAGAGAGAGAGAGAGAGAGTCAATGTATATATACTCGACATCCACAATAAGATCCTGAGAGCATAATTTCCCTGTGAGAGACATTACCGAGAGAATATCCACGTGTGTTTGTTTACATTTCGAGTGTCACCCCCACCTCTCTCTCTCTCTCTCTCTCTCTCTCTCTCTCTCTCTCTCTAATTTTCTAAAGTTAAATTACCAGAAATTCGAGCGTGTACGCCAGTGCTGGCAGGAACGTGGGCGAACGCCAGTGCTGGCAGGAACGTGGGCGAACGTTCTTGTCATTCGTCGTCTTAATTGTATCATCATCATGGTGGTGTTAGGTGGGGGCGTTGGGACGAACGCCAGGCGATGTTGGACGTTCATGCTGGAATTGCTTTAGGTTTTTGAAGGTCTTTATATTCACGTACCTTACTTTGTGTTCACGTACTTTACTTTATATTCACGTACCTTACTTTATAGTCACGAACACCTTATTTTACATTCACGTACCTTACTTTATATTCACGTACTTTACTTTATATTCACGTACCTTACTTTATAGTCACGTACACCTTACTTTATATTCACGTACCTTACTTTATATTCACGTACTTTACTTTATATTCACGTACCTTACTTTATAGTTACGTACACCTTACTTTATATTCACGTACCTTACTTTATATTCACGTACCTTACTTTATATTCACGTACCTTACTTTTTAGTTACGTACCTTACTTTATATTCACGTATCTTACTCTATATTCACGTATCTTACTATATATTCATGTATCTTACTATACATATTCACGTATCTTACTCTATATTCACGTATCTTACTCTATATTCACGTATCTTACTATATATTCACGTATCTTACTCTATATTCACGTATCTTACTATATATTCACGTATCTTACTCTATATTCACGTATCTTACTATATATTTATGTATCTTACTATATATTCACGTATCTTACTCTATATTCACGTATCTTACTCTATACTCACGCATCTTGCTATATATTCACATATCTTACTCAGGAGTATATATGTCATGGCGTGGATGAGTCAGTCACGGCTTACGAATAACACAGACAATACTGACATAATTCTTAATAGCTCTCTATGTTTTTCTAAGGCCTTGTTAGGGAGCGGCAGGCACTGTTGGCTGCCCTTGCTGGCATTAGTTTTTCATGGAATGGATCTTTTAGGAGAGAGAGAGAGAGAGAGAGAGAGAGAGAGAGAGAGAGAGAGAGAGAGAGACCTGGGCATACGGACACACAAGTAAGCCCAGGATATGATCTAATGCACACAAACCACAACATAAACAAACTATGACGTCACTCTCCCTTTCCCGCGTAAAACCTGACAGAATGCACATAAATACAGTACTGCTCAATACCTTGCCCATGGACACACACACACACACACACCTCTGGCCTTTAAATGTCAGGTCAGGAGAACTACTATCAAAAGTGTTTGTCTTGACGTAAGTAATTATATTATCTCATGATCCCGTTATTCTTGCGGGAGGGAGTGGCCATCTTTGTTCTCCATAGTCGAATTTGACAAGTACATGTTTATTTTTTTATTCTCACTCCACTTAAATGCACTTTACTTAAATGCACTTTACTTAAATGCACTTTACTTAAATGCACTTTCCTTAAATGCGCTTCACTTAAATGCACTCCACTTAAATGCACTTTACTTAAATGCGCTTCGCTTAAATGCACTTAACTTAAATGCACTTTACTTAAATACATTACAACAAGCCCCTAACATTGACACCTGGGGCCAGGGTTACGTTACGTTAGGTTCACCAGATGGAATTGGTCTCGTCAATGACTTACTGTAAACACGACAAAACAACATCCAATATGGCAGCCAAAATACACTGAAACTCGAACCTTAACTTAATACCTTAACTAAACCACCAGTTAAGAGACCAAACATAACTCAAGCTGTGTCTGTGGATCCCAGGCGAGATATTTGGTAAGGGGAAAAAGCTAACTTACCTACAGTTAATTTACATACTGACATAAGCTCATTTGCATACGGAAAGCAGCAGCGAACTCCTATAGAGGCACGACCATGACACTATATTTATGTTAGAAAGTTAATGAAAGTTAATAAGTTAATGTGGCATAAGTTAGTGTGGTGTAAGTTAATGAGTTAGTGTGGTGTAAGTTAATGAGTTAGTGTGGTATAAGTTAATAAGTTAGTGTGGTGTAAGTTAATAAGTTAGTGTGGTATAAGTTAATGAGTTAGTGTGGTGTAAGTTAATGAGTTAGTGTGGTATAAGTTAATGAGTTAGTGTGGTGTAAGTTAATGAGTTAGTGTGGTGTAAGTTAATGAGTTAGTGTGGTGTAAGTTAATGAGTTCGTGTGGTATAAGTTAATGAGTTAGTGTGGTGTAAGTTAATGAGTTAGTGTGGTGTAAGTTAATGAGTTAGTGTGGTGTAAGTTAATGAGTTAGAGTGGTATAAGTTAATGTGGTATAAGTTACTAGACAGTGAATGAGGGATAACCAGCGTACCGGGAAGGCAAAGCAACATATTAGTATTTCGTAATTCAGGAAAATTTAGAACGGTGTTGACAGCCGGAGAGAGGTGTGTGTGTGTGTGTGTGTATGTGTGTGTGTGTGTGTGTATGTGTGTGTGTGTGTGTGGTTGTGTGTGTGTGAAAATGTTGGATGTATTATTATTATTATTATTATCACCATGAGTTGTATCGTGTTTCTATTCGCATGAGTCATCATTATGAACGTCTATCTTGACTGACTGAATGACCGAAGTAAAATACCCCCCCTGCCCCCCCCCCCCCCCACAGTACCCCCTCACCAACGCAGCTTATGGTCACCCCTCGGTAGTTTGTGTGTTGTGGTGGTATGGTTAAGTGATGGTGGCATAGCACTGTGTTACCCTTAGTATCAGGTGGTGCCGGTCCAGCTGAGGGGCTCACGGCTATCTACCGGACATTCTCACGGCCGGATGCATAGGCTTGCGTCACGTCTCTAATGTGACTCTCTCTCTCTCTCTCTCTCTCTCTCTCTCTCTCTCTCTCTCTCTTCTGTATCTTGCAGGTGGATCAAAGTGACATAGAAACCACAAAATAGAGAGAGAGAGAGGAGAGGGAGACATAGAAGAAAGAAGAGAAAAGAAAGTAGGAGAGAAAAAGAGGAGGAAGGAGGAACAGAGGAGTAGGAGGGAGAAAGAGGAGGGAGGAGGAGGAAGAGGAGAAATAAAGAAAGACAAAAGGTAGATGTAAGACAGGTAAACAACAGGTAGACAACAAGTAAACAACAAGTAAACAACAAATAAACAAGAGGTAAACTAGAGGTAGACAACAGGTAAACACCCCCCCCCCCCCACATCTATAACCTGAAGCTACATAATACATATTAAACAAGAATCTGACTTGCATACTAATTAAGATAGCCTCATACTAACTCGCCCTGGGTCGTCAAGCTTGAGTATACTAGGGTGGGCCGTCAAGCTTGAGTATACTAGGGTGGGCCGTCAAGCTTGAGTATACTAGGGTGGGTTCGTCAAGCTTGAGTATACTAGGGTGGGTTCGTCAAGCTTGAGTATACTAGGGTGGGTCGTCAAGCTTGAGTATACTAGGGTGGGTCGTCAAGCTTGAGTATACTAGGGTGGGTTCGTCAAGCTTGAGTACACTAGGGTGGGTTCGTCAAGCTTGGGAGGGAGGAGAGAAAGAAAGATGAAAGGAAAGAGGGTGGTAAGGAAGGAGTGGAGGG
>CAUDMG010001775.1:5112500-5405000 GCA_958450375.1 Homarus gammarus
ACACCTCCCTCCCTCAATCCCATGCCTCCCTCCCTCAATCCCACGCCTCCCACACCCGTAGATCTTGACCTCATTCCCGCTTACAAAAATAAACAATAAATCAATAAATACCATAATAGAACAAATGAGGGGAATGGCGTCAATACCCGTGACGTCATGGCAGGTGAGGGGAGTGAGGGGGACAAGAGGTGAGGGAAACAAGAGGTGAGGGAAACGAGAAAAGAGGAAGGAAGCGAAGGAGGGAGGTTAGGGAAGAACGGAGGAAGGTTGAAGAGAAGAGGGTGGAGGGAGAGAGGGAAAAGGAAAGGAGAAAGGGAGGGAGGGAGGAGGTTAGGGAGAAGGGTAGGAGGAAGGGAGGTAGGGAGGGAGGATAAGGAGAAAGAAGGTTAAGGGAGAAAGAAGGAGGGGAGGAGGAGGAGAAGAAGAAGGGGTACGAAGCGGAGGAGGATAGGAAGGAAGGTGAGGAAAAGGAGGAGGAAGAGAAGGAGGATATAAGGAGTAGGAGGATAACAAAACATTATACCTTATACGTGTAGAGAGAGAGAGAGAGAGAGAGAGAGAGAGAGAGAGAGAGAGAGAGAGAGAGAGAGAGAGAAATTACGAAATAAAAGAAAAAAGTATGAATAAAATAACCAGGAAATTACACAATATAATATGTATGAAAATTAATCAATATGGAAATTAAAAAGAAAACAAAATCACTATGGCAATATGAGGGGATTTTTTTTGTTAATGAACTGCAGTACACACAGTAGTTGCGTGGTTTAAGGTAGAGTCGTATTCTTTCATTACAGATGACGAAAAAAATATTGTTATGACTATTTCAATATTTTTCAATCAAGTTTTATAAAACCTTTCAGTACATCTTCACTACAATGTGTATCGATTTCAATACTTTTAACCGGAAACATGAATCCATTTGTATTTTCCAATTCGAGAATACAATATATATATTTTTTTTTTTCTTTAGTATATTTTCAAAGGTAATGTCGTATTATTATTATTATTATTATTATTATTATTATTATTATTATTATTATTATTGCTGTTGTTGTTGTTTCTGTTGTTAATGGTGTTATTATTGTTGTTGTTGTTGTTGTTGTTATTATTGTTATTATTATGTACTGTATATACGATTAGACAGTTCAAGCGCTGACTTTAGGTAAAATGTAAGTAACTTCTGTTGATAAGGTAAAGCCCTCCCACCCGGAACAAGTTATATTAAAGCGAAAAAAAAATACACCTATGGTTAAAATACGTGATATAATAAGGTTTGATATCATATACTGTACAGACACTTACTCAAACAATTACCACGAAACTAAACAAATCGAGGCCAAACGTAAACAATATATATATTACAATGAATCTGAACACTAGTACATCATCAGCTGCTGTGAACCATCTTTCAATAACACGAATAACAACTTTGGGGTGTTTATGATTTGACAACAATATTTTTGTGTTATACCATAATTGATTCCTTATCTTATAAAGTTAATTGAGAAGAAGAAAGGCCGACATATTTTTATTCACGTGGAGGGGTGGGGGGGGGTGTTCTAGGGAGGGGGAGGGGGCAGGATCGTGGGTTGGTGATAGAGTCGAGGGAGGAGAGGGGGAAGGTCGTGGGGGGGAGGGTCGAGGGAGAGGTGGAGGGTCGTGGGAGGAGGGGAAGGTTGTGGGAGAGAGGGAAGGGGGAGGGTCGAGGGAGGAGGGGTGGAGGGTTGTGGGTTGGGAAAGAGTCGTGGGAGGAGAGGAGGGTCGTGGGGGAGAGAGAGAGAGAGAGAGAGAGAGAGAGAGAGAGAGAGAGAGAGAGAGAGAGAGAGAGAGAGAGACGCTAAGCTAACAACACTATTCCTCTGATCGGCGTCATGCATTTTAAATCAGGTATTTCACCCTCGGCGTCTATTGCCTCCCCAAGATAATCTAACCTCATCACAGACTTTCCATTACGATTATATTCCCCCCCCTCCCCAATAGATGCTGTAGCAACAACACCCATTGCCACTTATTGTAAAAAAAACTGTACTACGTGGAACCCGATAAAGGCAACTGGATCAAATGTTACGAAAAAAACCCGACTTAAAATGTGTTGAAAAATCTATAAGCAGTCGTCGTGAAGGATTCAGCATAACCTAACAAACTTAACCTATGCCACAAGCTCGACTGAATCACACACACACACACACCATGACTCGTCCCTAAACTAAAGATATGTATGTGTACCAGACATTCGGACTCGTCATTTGAATGGACGGATGAGTCAGACCAACACTGTAAGAGCCATTGACCTACAGATTCATGTTAATTCACTTGTCTTTAACCATCTGAGGACAGTGATAGTTATGACTCCTTCAACTGACTCGTCTTGTCCTAACTTCACTTCGGTAAAATACAATATATTGATCATGTAATAAAGACTATTATGAATTAATCTTTCCCAAATATGATAACTAATACACATAGGTTATATAAAGACACTGTTCAATTAATATCATCACTCGGTATAGTACACTTTCACCCACCCACCACCCCATTGCCTTTAAGAAGCTGCTTACATAAGAGTCGTAACCTCGTTCTTGCTATACTGTACTTAGTATGTTAGCGACTATACTAGCGAGAGTAGTTTAAAAATACAATACTAATAGTAACATGTATGTATGTGAGGTTAATGGTGGGTAAACAATGTTGTTATTATTATTATTATTATTGTTATTATTATTATTATTATTATTATTATAAGAGTTATATTAAAATATATCTACGTGGATGTATCAAGTACAGTATAACGATGTTTAGATATCACCATACAGTATAATGTAGTAAGTGTAGTTATGTTATACTTTTATCCAGGTACAGTAGGTAGCAGGTGTAGTATTGTTAAATTATATATCATCCTGCCCGCGAACTGTTACCTTGGCTGCGTAAATTTCGAACGTGACACTGTTACCGCAAATTAATGTAGTCACCGCTGGAGACTGTCTCATGCCATCGTTTTCTTAAATCGCCGAAAAACACTGTTATCTTATGTGCTCATCGTTACCAGGGCAAGACTGAATAACTTACGGTGCGATTTGCATCAAAAGTTTATCTTGTGGACCTCGTCACATGCTGATCAGACCTGCCAAGTTTGGTGCAAACCCACAGAGCTGTTCTCGGGTTATTTTGGGAGACACAGAAAGAGACAGACAGACAGACAAGCATAGGCGAAAACAGTACCCTGGCCCGAGAGTCACGGCAGGTTAAACATCACCATGTATAGTGTGGTGACGTTACAGTAATGATAGCAGAAGAAGTATTGTTTAAACATCACCACCATGTATTGTGACGTTATAATCACGTTACCAGAAGTGGTATTGTTAAAACATCAGTAACGGACGAGTAGTAAGCCTAGTGGTGTTGTTGTGACCCCATTTCACCCACTTAACAGCGTGGGCGAGGAGCCATCAAACCATAAAAACAGGAGACTTGGCCAGACAACGCCTCGCCTCCTACAGCCATCTGGGGACGACTGGGTTAGTTCCCCCCCACCTGGCTGAGACTGGTACGACTGATGACTTGCCTGCTCAGTACTCTCCCTCGGCCATACCGTATATCTTAGGTTCGTATCTGCTTAAATTATCTCATCTCGCTTATTTAATGACTTCAATTAACAGAGATTTATTTATATTTTTAATAATCATGTTATTTATGAGATATGATTAGAAATTAAAGTTAATATTGGAACTTGTTTTGATTTTTACTGACGATTAGTTCACATTTTCTTTCATTATCGCCATAAGTGAACCACAAATCTTAACATTTATATTAATTTCACTATTTGGATAACATAAACGACATTTATAAGAGTGAGGGAGGAGACATGTGCTACATTATCACACCCGATAATATCTTAGCATACACTCTACAGTTTACACCCCACTCTGGTTTTGTATCGCAACTCACAAACACAAACACGAAGAATAATTGAGACTGAGTTTATGTGTGATATTTATGTGAACTAAAGACAGCCATAATTTATCTAATCTATGCATTAATTTGATGATCTATTTTCCACACTACCCTCGTACACACACACACACACACACACACATATATATATATATATACATTATTCTATACCGTACTAAGAGAGCATTCATTTATTACTATTTATTTAAACGTAGTATAGACAATAACTAAACAGATCCTTATAACACCTTTGATACACAGTGGTAGTTAAGACACCTTCACTAACATACGCTATATTGAAGCATTTTAAAGTGGAAAAACATTAACTCAAAGCGTGAGGCACCAACACTCTGTTCCGTGCTTAACGACCTTGCCATCTGGAGGTTCCTTGATACAAAAACAACCACACGACAACCACGACATATTTACAACCACATGACAACCACGACATATTTACAACCGCACATGACAACCGCCACATATTTACAACCACACGACAACCACACGACAACCACAGCATATTTACAACCACGCGACAACCACGGCATATTTACAACCACACGACAACCACGGCATATTTACAACCACACGACAACCACACGACAACCACGACATATTTACAACCGCACATGACAACCGCCACATATTTACAACCACACGACAACCACAGCATATTTACAACCACGCGACAACCACGGCATATTTACAACCACACGACAACCACGACATATTTACAACCGCACATGACAACCGCCACATATTTACAACCACACGACAACCACGGTATATTTACAACGACACGACAACCACACGACAACCACAGCATATTTACAACCACACGACAACCACACGACAACCGGGACATATTTACAACCACATTCAATAAACATTTGTTCCATATCTACACATTCCAAAAACATACACACACACACACTATATACACACACTATACACTTCATATTGACACCATACATAACATACACACTATGCACATCTAACTTCCATTACACACACACTATTAACACACTATATCCATTATATATACAAACGATACAGAAGCTATCAACACTATACACACACAGTATACATACACAATACACATTATACACACACACACACGCCCACACACACACACACACCATATGCATACTATGTACACACTATACACGCACTGTACACCCACCATACGCACACTATATACACACACTGTACACCCACCATACGCACACGCACTGTACACCCACCATACGCACACGCACACTATATACACACACTGTACACCCACCATACGCACACTATATGTACATTATACGCACACTATACACACACTATACACCCACCATATGCACACTATATACACATTATACGCACACTATACGCACACTATACACCCACCATACGCACACCATATACACATTATACGCACACTATACACACACTATACACCCACCATATGCACACTATATACACACTATACACCCATCATACGCACACTATATACACATTATACGCACACTATACACACACTATACACCCACCATACGCACACTATACACACACTATACACCCACCATACTTACACTATACACACACTATACACCCACCATACGCACACTATATACACACTATACACCCATCATACGCACACTATATACACACACTATACACACTATACACCCACCATACACACACTATATACACATTGTACACACACTATACACACACTATACACCCACCATACACACACTATATACACATTATACACACACTATACACACACTATACACCCACCATACGCACACTATATGCACACTATACACCCACCATACGCACACTATACACACACACTATGCACTCACTACGTAATAAAGCCCGCCAATATAATAAGAATGAACTCTTTAACACATGGTTCAAGGAGCTGTCATCCTCACCTGAATAACGTGCAATAAACATTATATCTCGTCTGCTGAGTTCAAATACATGTTTTGAGGCCAGTTCTATTTATATGTCTCTCTCTCTCTCTCTCTCTCTCTCTCTCTCTCATCATCACTACTCATAAGACCTTGGCCTTTACGGGGTGTTATTATCGCGTTTCTATAGCCAATAGTATAAACTCAGCGTGACGTTATCAGGGCCTGAAGACGTCATTGGTCGAGGTAAATATGAAGCTGTAGTTTAGCGGAGGAATATTGGGGAAGTGTTGAAGGTTATTCTGATCTGTCCGCAAGTAATTTTTTTTTTAATTAATTAGTTTATTGTCTTTATTATATTTTTTTTTAAACTATGAAATAAGTTACTTTATCTGTCGCCTTAATGTGCTAGTTTATTAATAACTTGTATATTTATTTCTTCTCAACTAGGTTAGGTTAGTCTCTTTCGCACCACTACCCCATTAACCCCTCTATCATCGCTCCATTAATCGTGTATATGAAGTAAACAAACTATGACGCCATGTGACTCGCTCCTCCCACTGTGACGAAACAAACCATAGTAAACCATAGTAATCAGTCACTCATAAGACCTCGTAAGTACAATAGTAAAGACTCATTCACAAAAGCCTTAACCTTACCTGTCGAAGAATTACTTGTAAGGAGAAAATAACACAGGTATTACAGGTAGGAATTGAAGGTAATTACACCCACACATTAATTACAAGTGTTACTATTTTTAATTACGGATGTTAATTAAAGTCACTGCAGTTTGAAATTACAGGTGTTAATTAGAGGTATTTAAGGTGTCAGTTTAAGGTAATGAAAAGCGGTATACTGAGCATGGTAGAGAGAGAGAGAGAGAGAGAGAGAGAGAGAGAGAGAGAGAGAGAGAGAGAGATCATACACAAGTAACACTTACACCACACTTCACCCTCACATAAGGTCGACCTTGACTTGAGGGTAGTTCATGAATAACACATCTGGAGCAACAACTTAGGGAAGCTGAACACGTGTCTGTGTGTCTGTGTAATAATAATAATTAACGGTTTATTAAGAGTGTGTGTGTGTGTGTGTGTGTGTGTGTGTGGATGCATACATATCGACCTACATATATTACTAGACATCACCAAATTATGAGCAAATAAACAACCAATTACATTAACTGTCATGATTACATCGCGTGTACTAAGATATACACACACACACACCTTGTCATTGATTGATTGTATCGTGTTTACTAAACCTACTACGACTGTGACGTCACAACCGTGCAATGATTGGTCAGCGTGTTCGCTAGATGTATTACCTTGTGTACCGATTGGTCGACGTCTGCCTGACGTCACTGGCGCGCGTGAACCTATAGCCAATAAGGTAACGTAAGGGACAAACCTTTTACTCAAAACAAAATTAGAGTTTACCTCCCACGCCTGTACCCACCACCACGCCTATGTACTACCTCAGACACTCCATCTCACGACCACGCCGCCTTACTACTACACGTCCACGGCATCACAGACAGCCCAGCGACCTCAACACAGAACTGTAACGACAAATGAAATGTTAACTAGAATTCCAGTTTTTCTCTGTCGAAAGGTTCCTGTGAGAGAGAGAGAGAGAGAGAGAGAGAGAGAGAGAGAGAGAGAGAGAGAGAGAGAGAGAGAGAGCAAAAAATCAACAAAGTCAAAATAAATAGTTCAACCACCATCCAGGAACCAATACCATGACGCTGTTCTCGTTTTCTTTCACCTCCGATAATTCTTGTGTTATTGTGCTAAGAGTTATCATGGCAACTCTTGGTCATTTGTGCCACGATATACATTAAGAATTATCATATACATCTTGATAATACGTGCTTAGTCTTCCCGAGATGTTTTAGGCAAAGACAACGAGGTCAGACAGACAAGATTCTAAACAATAGTTAACCCCGTATTTATAGGCAAGATAATAAAACACACACACACACACACACACACAGCACGAGGAGGTATTTACTACGACCACACTGACGCCCGCCCACAAATTTCATTCACGCGAGACTCACAGCTGATGGAAGGTAAAACCGATGTATGTATGTATGTATGTATGTATGGGGTGCATAATGGGTGTTGGTGGGGTGTATGATGGGTGTTGGTGAGAATGTTGGTGGGGAATTTGGTTGTGTTGGTGGTTTGTAGTGGGGAAGGTCTTGGTGGTAGGTGATTGTGATAGTGGTGGGGGTGGTGGGGTAGAGGTATTGGGTATGGTGGTGGTGTTAATTGTGGTAGGTGATGGTAGAATTCTTGGGGATGATGATGGTAGTTATGATTGTGGTGAGGATGGTGGTGACGGGTGAGGATGGTGGTGACGGGTGAGTCGGAGTTATGGTGGTAGTGGGGTGGGGATGGTGGTGGGGACTGGTGGTGGGGTGGTGGTAATGGTGGTGGTGGAAAGTGGTGCGGTGGTGGTGGTAGGTGGTGGGGGTAGGTATTGTGGTGTGGGTGACTGTGTGATGGCTGGTGGTTGTCGTGGTGGTGGGGGCTGGTGGTGGTGGCTGGAGGTTGGGGGTTGGTGGTTGTGGTGGTGGTAGTGGTAGTGGTGGTTGTGGTGGTGGGGGTAGGTATTGTGGTGTGGGTGACTGTGTGAGAGCTGGTGGTTGTCGTGGTGGTGGGGGCTGGTGGTGGTGGTAGTGGTGGTTGTGGTGGTGGTGGTAGTGGTGGTGGGGGTTGGTGGTGGGGGTAGGAATTGTGGTGTGGGTGACTGTGTGAGGGCTGGTGGTTGTCGTGGTGGTGGCATGAACGAGGCAAAAACATTTAAAAAGGAAGTATTTCTCGGTGTTGGTAGTGTTGGTGGCGCGCGGTAATAGTGGTGGTAGAGGTAACTAGATAAGGAACGTTTGTCAATAAAAAAATAGCTATGGGGATGAGGAAGTAACGTGTGTTGTTGGAGGAGGTGATGGGGGTGGGCTGAAGCAGGAGGGAGGCGGGCACCCACGTGGGCCTTGTGTACACGCCCACCTGCAGGTCACGTGACTTGGTCAGGTATAAGGGGTGGTGTGGTGGTCGCCCGCGCCAGTGTAACTGTGGGCAGCTGCCGTCAGCTCCGTGTCTTCGTCATGGCACTTCTCACAAGTCAGGCCCGGCAGTAAGTAGGCACTGTTTGGCACTACAGGAGGTGAGACACAGCTGATATAAGTTGCTCTACAGTGGCTACCTACCCTACATACTGCTCTACAGGATAAAGTAAACTCAAAGAAGCGCGGGGGTGACGTCACACATTCGGCTACGCTCGGGTCTGAGTCGGGTTACCAAATATGGTTATGAGGCCGCGCGGCGATGTGACGTAGTGGCAGCCACACACCGCTCGTGGTTTCAACTGCACGTGGAGAACAAACACATTGATAAAGGTTAAATATGGTCTATTTTTTTATTTTTGTTGCAATTGTTGTGTTAACAAAGACAAAATAATACATAACTAAGCCGCAACGTAAGGTTGCGCACTCAGGATTTGAATAACTTGCAACTTATCGACTTTTCGCTCCCCGAGTACGGAGAACATAGAGCTGACGTCTCAGTGACGTCACGGTACCTCGCGCTGATTGGCTGGGCCAGGAGCACTAGTCCCATTCATAAAACTGGCGGGACAAACCCGCGAGGTGTTCAGTGAGTATCGTGGCAGTGTTGAGGACGGAGGTGCCAGTTGCCGTCACCTTGGCTCCACTGGAAGAATCTTGGTCGCTTGGGGCTCGCCGTTGCCTCTTGCGCTTGCCACCTTCAACCATATCAGGCTCGGGGTCGACTCACCCACAGCCTGAAGACACCCATACTTCTAGTGAAGACGAACTAAACTTTTCCAATATGATTATGGACGGCATTGACTCGGTGTCCCCTGCCGTGCAGTTCAGTTTGGTGAGCTTTGACACTTTTGGCAAGAGCGGGGAGTGTCTACCATCACCCCTGCCTACAGTGTCCATATACGACCGAACTGTGGAGGAATGTCTCAACACTCCCGTCACTACTTCAGAGATGCCTACCTTCTTCGGGCCTATAGAGCCTCTCCCAGACCCGCCCCCCATCACAGGTAGGTGTTCACCCCGCTGCCCCGCCCCCCTCAAGTGTTGACCTAGCCTAGCCCCGCCCCTATACCCTCCCACTCCTTCCGCTTTCACCGCGTGTTGTGAATCCTGCCCACGGATGCCCTGCCTGCCTGCCCCAGTGCCCGCTGCCCCCTCGCCCGAGCCACACGTGCCCCACGGCCTCCCCCTCGCATGCTCACACCCCCCTCCACCAAGTGGCACCCCTACCTAGTGACACCCTCACCTAGTGGCATCCCCACCCAGTGACACCCCCAGACAGTGACATCCTCAACTTAGTAACACTACCACTTGGTGACATCCCCACCCAGTGAGATCCCTACTTGACATTTTCTACATAGTGCCAATCCCACCTAGTGACCTACCTTACCCAGTGATACCCTAACCTAGTGCAACCCGCCACTCAAGTGATTACCCTACACAACCGGTGGGGGTCTTGGCAGTGAGGGAGAGGTGGTGAGGCGGGGGCTTGTGATGGTCACCAGTGCTGTGTTACCCGCTGGTACTGGAATCCAGTAGTGTTGTGGTGTCACCCGCCAGCCAGTGTTGGGGTCCTGTATTAGATCACCCCCTACACCCTGTAACTGGTGACAAGGCCGTGTGTTAGTGTGTCCTGATGCATGGGAGGTGTCGTCGCCCGTCGTTCATAGAGGAATGGTTAGTAGAACACACACACACACACACACACACACACACACACTATCACACCTTAACCTGTGTAATCAAGATAACAAATATCGAACCCTGGGTTTCTCGGAACTGTTGTCGAGCCCAGTACTTGGTGACTGTGGAGTTTGGGGGTGACAAGTTACTGTAATGTGTACAGTTAGTGTTGACGCCTTCAACCACCTCACTTTATCGGGTCTTTTGTGATACAGTGAACTCTGGCTCTCCTAGGGAACTGTGTGTAGGTATGTGATGCCCGGTGCTGTGTGTACGTACAAGGAATTCCGAAAATCAAGGTGTAGTGAAGGAACAGATGTGCCAGAGCCAAGGCCACGGGAGTCGCACTGTATCACCTGTTATCGCTCACCTTATCTCCAGGTTCCTGCCAGGATAACGCTTATCGCCGAGGCGGAAGTTGTTACGAGTTTTATCGTTCTGTATTTGTGAAAGATAAAACGGAAGGAAGGAGATTGTGCACGTGTGTGTTTGTGTGTGTATACGTGTGTGTGTGTTTACAAAGTCATAGTTTTTGTGGCCACACCCAACCACCTGCACTGTGTTGTGGCCACACCCAACCACCTGCACTGTGTTGTGGCCACACCCAACCACCTGCACTGTGTTGTGGCTCACAGCTGTTGGTGTGACCAGCTTCATGTTGTCATCTCAGCCTCCACCAACACTGTACTGTGCTGTGAGCTTGCCTCACCACAACCAGCCATAACGAGTGTGCACCACACAGTCACTACTGTGTTACACCTGGCGTAGGCGGTCACTGATACACACCACGTGGGGTCACTAGTACACACTAACACTATACGTGGAGCCACTTGTACACGTTAGGTGGGGCCACTAGTACACTCAGACACAATAGGTGGGAGTCACTGGTACACGTACAGGCGAGGAAGGACAACAACAGTACCCTAAACTACCTCAGTTTGGCGCCAGCTGTAAGTCACTATTTAGGGACGATGATGCTGGGCCACGGCTCAGCTCAGCACCAACCTCTGCCAACACTAATGTCTCTCCGGCCATTTTGCCCGAGAAGGCTGCCAAAGAATTCGGTGCCATGTCTATATGAGGCCCACGATGACCTTAAAATAGTGGTGTTATGTCATTGTGGTAGGTTGTGTGTTGACGGCTGCCTCTCCTGCTGCTAGCCAAGGTGGTGCCTCGCCAACTAGCTACTCCTGGGCTGTTTCTGGCCTGGCAGGGAGCATTTTTCCGCGTGTTTTACCCCTCACGGAAGCTAACAATCTTACTTGTGTTCGACGACATCTTTTAAAGTCTTTCTGGTCGTGCGAGAGAGCCCCCTTCCCCGTGTTATATTTGATGTGTATATCGTATATCACTTGTATTTCTACTGTGTTCTTCTGTAATAACGTAAAGATGGCGTTATGACTGTGATGTACTGGGGCAGGCGAGTCGCTGTATGAAGAGTGACAACAACAAACCTCTTCCTATGGACTATCACCTTTAATACTGCGGCGGTCTCCATGTGAGGCCTAACTCCTGCCATTATGCAGGGAGAAACAGATGAACGGCGGCTAAACTGTTTCTTAAGATGGTTGAGGTGAGGAAGCTACCCGGGCTACGAAACTCGCTAGGCCAGACAGCCATGACGTGAGGTGACGTAGCCCGGTGATGTCATCTTATCGCCAACACTCCAGCTGGTGGCGTCTGGCAACTGCTCCACCTGCAGTTGCCACAATAACAAGAGTCTTGTACCTTGACCGCCTAGCGCAGGAGTCATGTTGTTGTTTTGTGATCTTAATGTGAAACGAGTCATCTTTTTATACCAAACGTGCACGGACAGTTATCCTTGCAGCCTCATCAAGAAATATATACACGTGTCGACTGTACTGAGATTATCCCTTATAAGATACACTCCCTGACACTCCCCACGGGGCACTAACTTTAACTAACTGTACAGTAACTCGCCATATTGAGATTAATGATAAAAAAAAAAAACACGGTGGTTCACGATAACCATCTGGGTGTTGTAACATTACCATGAGCGTGTGGTCAGTGGCTCTAACATGGTCATGAATAACCTTGTTTAAACCCTGGGCTGTGGGACTCTCTCATACAAAACAATAACACACCTCGCCACACTCTCCTACCTGGTGGACATAAAGGAGCTTTTCTGATCACTTGTACCTGAGGGAGGGTTCGTGGGGGGGCGGGGGGGGTAAACACAACAACAACGACAACATGGCGGAGCATCACAAGTAATTGGTCAGTGTTGAGGAACCAGTTCGCCCACGCCTCCACCACGTCACAGCTTATTAGTATGCGCGCTGCTGTCTGGCCAGGTAGTGGCGGGAACACAACGTAAAGTGACGTACACCTCCATTTTGGTCGCTGATGTAAGATGACGTAGTGGTGGAGGGTTGCCCGCTCTTCCCTCGCGCTTAATACCTAATTTTTAAGCAACGTTCATCAATGTTTGTTACACATTTATGAATTTTCACTCATAATATTTGTTGTGTTTGTTAAGGAATAAAGAAATATACAAGTGGCCTCCTAGCATACATGCAAGTAGGGTAGTGACCTGTTAGTGTGTGTATCTGGGGAAACCTGGCAACAATAACGTGTGTTCGTTTGTACGGTCTTGGCATCATGCCCAGCTACCCTGCCAGACGGCTTGTGACGTCACCTTATACCCAAACTCCTAAAGCTCTGTTTACTTTTCACTGTAGATGCTCCGCGATCAACACAACTGCCATTTTAGTAACACAAAACAAAATTTTCGTCAGCACCCTTTTCGTTTCCCGGGCTTTTGGGGAAATAATTTACGCGGGAAAGAGTTTAGCGCGGGAAAATTTGACACATGCAGGAGCCAACATTCTTGAGGTGTCGTGGCGGAATGCTCTAGTCCTCTCCTCTCCTCCCCTCCCCTCATCATCCATCTTCTTACCTGTCCTCCCATTTCTCCTTTATCTCTCTTCTCTTTCTCTTTTTTTTCTTAGCCTCTTTTTTTTTCGAAATAATTCTCCTCCTTCGTAATCTTCTTTGCAACTTTTTCTATCTTTCCATCTTCCTCTCTCTTTCTTCCTTTCCTTCTTTACTCATTTTCCTCTTCCTACATAACAAATCTCCATCAGTATCTTTTCTGTGTGTGTGTGTGTGTGTGTGTGTGTGTGCTTAGATTATGTTGTTGATACGTAAATATGTATTGCTGTTTTTACTTGGATTAACTGACGCGTTTGAGTAATATTTTATGTTTATTTAATTAACTAAAACGACATCTCAAATATATTTATCAATTAACATATACCGTTAAATCTGTTGTTGCCGTCACTACCATTAACAGCTTTTGAGAGTCCGTCTATGTATTGCCAACAAAAAAGTAAAATATTCCCTTCAGTACCGGTTTAATGGCCAAGGGGGGTTATTAAAAGGACAGGGGGAGGGGGGGGGGGGTTAAAGGGCTGTGCGTGTGGCATGGCAAGTGCTAGCATGCGGCCCTCCACCAATCCCGAGCCGACCCTCCGTGACGTAGCGTGACGTCACTACACCATTCATTATTGATACCATCACTCGCAATTCGCCGAAAATTAGCCTAAATGCATACGCGGGGCAGTGTATTTTAGAAGTTAATTGCAATTTTCTCTGACGTCAGGTGTACACGAGAGCAATTAGGGGATATTTTACCTACCATATCCGGTTCTTGGTTGGTGCAGGTGAACTCAGAACTAATGCGCGCGCCGACTATCACTTGTTACTTCTTTCGACGAAGTCATTTATTTTCCATGAATTTCATTACTTGTGTTGATATACCGTGATTTTACTATTGTCTGGTTAACTCTTAAATGTTTGTCTAGGGTGTAAGATCTCCATGAGTACCGTAGGGTTTACATAACACGTGAAATATTGATCAAATAGATGGTGTTCAAGACAGCGTTAGTCGGTCTACAAGGGGGTCGATATGTATACATCTTGCCGCAGTAGACGAGTGGTCGCTGCTGCCAGGCGTCCGCTATGAACTACTGTAGAGCAACTATGTTTTAAGCAGCTGGCCCCACCAACCACACACACTTGTTGAGGGGCGTCACAGGTGTGGTTCACAGGTGTGGTCTCCCAGACACAGCTGTGAGGGCGTCTCTGTGTGCTCATGAATGAATGTTCCGCCGCCTCGCTCATCCCATGAATGAACGCCCCGTCATGAATGAACATAACACGACGACGATGAAGGAAACTGACGGGGTGGCAGACTGACGTAGTTTCCAAGAGGAGGGAGGGAGGGAGGGAAGTACATCAGTGAGAAGTGTTCAAGGTGCCGGGTCTTAAGAACACATGAAACCCTCGACGAGTTACATGTATTCCGAGGCCAAGAGAGACGTCCCACCCCAAGGAGGCGTCTGCTGCTGGTATGTTTCTCACCTAGCAGCAGACGTCTCCTGGGCGTGAGGGGCGACACAGTGTGGTGGGTGTGGAAGGTCTCTCTCTCTCTCTCTCTCTCTCTCTCTCTCTCTCTCTCTCTCTCTCAAGGAAATCGTTCCTCTTGATTTACTTCGCTTCTGACTACTCCTTCCGCTGTATGTTCTGTCCTCCCCCCTCCTCCCCCTCCTTACTTCCCTCCCCCCTTATTCACCCCCCACACACCTGCGAGTGTCAAGATATCAGAGGATGCAGGTGTCATCAGCCTCGCTCAAACCTGGTACACACACACGCAGGAGGAGGAGGAGCCGTCCATCACAGCCTCCTGTCTGTTGTCTTTCTGTCCCAGAGGCCGTCCACGCCTGATCCTCCCTTTACCACAACCAAATCCCGTCTTCCTCTTATCTAACCCCCTCTTTTTTACCTCCGTCCCCCTTGTTACCACGTCACGCATCTTCTTTACCATGTGGAGGACGATGTCAGGAGGACCTCCTCAAGGAGCCAATGTCAGGACCCGTTGTCACTGGAAGGTCGTCATAAGGAAGTTGTTAAGGGGACCGTCGTCACGGGGAACTATCTCAAGGGCCTGTAGTCAGGGGTGACCATCAGGGTGGCTCTTGCTAGAAAAAGTCCTGTGACGTCACCTCACGTGGTCCAGGTGCCGTCAACGGGCACAAACACACACGTTAGTAACCTAGGGACACCTGGAGACACCTAAAGTCACCAACACGTTACGATGTAGTGAATTAATGCAGCTGATTGGCAGTAACCATGACCCACCACAATTTCTATGAGATGGTAGTGGTGGTGGCAGCGAAGGAAGGTAGAGGGGGAGGAGTGGAGTATGAGGTGGCGGTGACATTAATGCTTGAGTCTGCTAGTGCCAACCCCCGTGGCCCTGGTTGCCATTATGACTCTTCCTCCTTCCGCACCACACCCGTGTCACCCCAGCACCTGCACCCCCGCCCGCCTCACACACACCCACCCACCCTAACCCACTGACAACACAGACATGACACTGACAACACAGACAAGACATCCTGGAGAACAAAGAGTGTGACGCTCCTGTAAACTTCGTCACACACACACACACACACACACACACACACACACACTAAATCTTCCCCTAAAGACAAAGCCATGAAATGATACAACAAAAACATCAAAACAACAACACCTCCACCGCCACAACTACCACCAACAAAAACAAAAATACCATCACTACCACCATCAACTATAACAAAAACAATAACGAACATCACACCAACATCATCAACAACAAACACCACAACCCCCACCAACAATAACAACAACAAACACAACAGCCACCACCAACAATAACTAACAACAACAAACAAACAACAACAGTGTGTCCCAGCTGGTGTAGGTAAACAGATAGCTTCACTGACTTCATTCCGAGACTTTCATGAATGGACGAAGAAAGCTGCTTCGAACGGCGCCTTGACTCGACTCATGATTCGACTCCGGTGTTTCGAGATTGAGACCTGAAACAGTGAATCATTGGATGTTCTTGGGGAGGGGAAACCCACCAAATTGACCAAAACAACGACATTGGTTGATTATCTTGACCAACAAAAGATAGATGATGTGAAATCAGTATCTTATCAGCAACCGTAACTAAATCATTACAATCGAAAGACTGAAACAAGGAATCATTTTAAGATGAAACATTTGAATCTTCTCGACTGTTTTGAATTTCATGAACGAGGGAAGAATGTTGTGAATGACGGAAGGGGGATATTAGGGAGGGAGGGAGGGAGGGAAGGGGGATGTTAGGGAGGGAGGGAGGGAGGGAGGGAGGGAAGGGGGATATTAGGGAGGGAGGGAGGAGGGAAGGGGGATATTAGGGAGGGAGGGAGGGAAGGGGGATGTTAGGGAGGGAGGGAGGGAAGGGGATATGAGGGAGGGAGGGAGGGAAGGGGGATGTTAGGGAGGGAGGGAGGGATGGAGGGAAGGGGGATATTAGGGAGGGAGGGAGGGAGGGAAGGGGGATGTTAGGGAGGGAGGGAGGGAGGGAGGGAAGGGGGATATTAGGGAGGGAGGGAGGGAGGGAAGGGGGATGTTAGGGAGGGAGGGAGGGAAGGGGATATGAGGGAGGGAGGGAGGGAAGGGGGATGTTAGGGAGGGAGGGAGGGAGGGAGGGAAGGGGGATATTAGGGAGGGAGGGAGGGAGGGAAGGGGGATGTTAGGGAGGGAGGGAGGGAAGGGGATATGAGGGAGGGAGGGAGGGAAGGGGGATGTTAGGGAGGGAGGGAGGGAGGGAGGGAAGGGGGATATTAGGGAGGGAGGGAGGGAAGGGGGATGTTAGGGAAGGAGGGAGGGAAGGGGGATGTTAGGGAAGGAGGGAGGGAAGGGGGATATTAGGAAGGGAAGGAGGGAGGGAAGGGGGATGTTAGGGAGGGAGGGAGGGAAGGGGGATGTTAGGGAGGGAGGGAGGGAGGGAAGGGGGATGTTAGGGAGGGAGGGATAACCACGACGCTCTGAAGGTTTAGGTCCGGGTTAATGTTGCTTATGTTACAACGACCATTGACAACGTTGGATGAGACTTGTTTGTTGGAAGAGGTTCAGGCGACTCACAGTATGTGTAGGTGTATGGATGAGAGAGAGAAGGAGAAAGTGAGGAGGTAGCAAGAGGAGTGAGAGATGGGGGGAATGTGAGGGTGGAGGAAAGGAGAGAGAACAGCAGTAGGCCAGCAGAATCTATCGACCAGACTACCGCAGCACAAGGGCGCCTGCGTCAGACAGCTCCTCCCTGCTCCATTCATACCATCCTCACATTGCAGCTTTAAGGGCGTCTCTCTCTCTCTCTCTCTCTCTCTCTCTCTCTCTCTCTCTCTCTCTTTATATGTCCATGTATTTGTTGAACAAGCTCATGTTTTTTCTCTATCTGTCTATCGCTCAATAACTCTTTTTATATTTCGGTTTCTTTGTTTATTCATCCTCTGATCTCTCTCTCTCTCTCTCTCTCTCTCTCTCTCTCTCTCTCTCTTTTAAGAATATCTGTCTATCCTCTGACAAATTATTTCCTCTCCTATCTATCTATCTGTCTATCTAATCTATCTACCTATCTCTGCAAGTGAACCTGCTGCTGCTGACAAGTGATTTACTCTCTCTCTTCACATCTCCATTAATTTCTCTTAGTCTAAAATTTGTTCAAGGCGTTCCTCTCCCCCCACCCTCCTCTCGTCGTCAATGGAAGGTCCAGGCTTGGTGTTGCTACGTGGGCACCGCTTCGCTTTTGTTTCATAGACGACACGACACAACACACCCCAGTAGGATCCAACAACTACTGTGTGGTATTCAAACCTATGCCACAGCTCATCCTCCCCGAATACATAAATTGCTCCATAAATTTTCGTCACTTAACGATCGTCTTTTGTTATATGAAGCTAATCCTTTTATATTTTGTTTCTATCTATACACTGTTTATTAACATTTAAGTCTTCGTATGTTTTCTATCCATTACCTGAAATTATTAAAGTATTCCTTCTTGTACTTCGTCGATCTTCTTTTGTTTCTTCAGCTCTATTCCCTCTCTTGTTTGGCTTCTTTCTTTATATTCTGTTAAAACCATTGTCTTAAGAGTGTTTTCTGACGTCACACTCCTGCTTTAAGCTCTGGAAGGCCAATTTTATAGTGGATAAAGATTCGCTGTGTGTGTGTGTGTGTGTGTCGGTCACCCGGTCATGTTAATCAATAGGGTATACATACTGTTAGCTTCTGTGACGTCATTCGATATCAAAATTACCTGAAATTGCGATTGATCATGTAGGGGGTGAGGGGGAGGGGGTGAGGGGGAGGGGGTGAGGGGAAGGGGGTGAGTGAGAGGGGAAGGGGTTGAGTGAGAGGGGGAGGGGGTGAGTGAGAGGGGAAGGGGGTGAGTGAGAGGGGGAGGGGGTGTGTGAGAGGGGGAGGGGGTGTGTGAGAGGGGAAGGGGGTGTGTGAGAGGGGGGAGGGGGTGTGTGAGAGGGGGGAGGGGGTGTGTGAGAGGGGGGAGGGGGTGTGTGAGAGGGGAAGGGGGTGAGTGAGAGGGGGAGGGGGTGAATGTTTTTTTTTTCTGTTTAAGCTAATAATCTGTTACCTAAACAGACAGACGCTGACACACGTAGACTTGCCTGTAATACGTTCAAATACACAAGTTTGTTTCCTCACGCATAGATTTGTGTATTGTATGCGTGCGTCTCATGCGTGCTGCTTTCGTGTGCGTCTGGTCATCCATAAGTTTGTTTATGCGTCTGTGCTTGTGCATGCGTTTATTTGTCTACTCATGCGTGCGTCCATCTATTTATGAGACCATCTACTTCTGCGTCTATCTGCCCCTGCGTGTATGCGTGCGTCAGGTCCGTGAGTGCGTCCCTCAAGCGTGATTCACAGCAGTAACCAGATAGCCATGTTGCCGGACCTGTGACGTCACGAGGACCCAGCTGTTAGTAAAGGACCATCTGGCGGTGGAGGTGATGCCGTGTCTCCCATTGTCTGTCTGTCTGTCTATCTGTCTGTCTGTCTCTGTCTGTCTCTTTGTTTCGCTTTCGTCACTTTCATTGTTTGGATTTTGTTTTTCTGTTTTTGCTTTGCTTAGTATATTATTTCATAAGTGGGTCTTTTGTTAATTTTCAAGTTATTACTATTATTATTTTGTTGTTTTAATTTTTTTAGACTTTATTATTATTATTTGCCATTATTACTATTAGTACTAATGTGTTCCAATATGTTTAGTATTTTGATCATCGTATTCAATTCTTAAGATTCTTATTTTCACAAGATAATGGTTGTGGTGAGGGTGTATTAAGCCTGCCTCCCTGGGCCGGTACTGTCCTTGTGGCCACGGCGCGCGAGTCCTGGCCTAGTTATCAATATCTGCCTCCTCACTCCGGCCTACAACACCGTTTCACTCTCCTTCTCCCCCTCCTTGCAACCCGTATTGGAACTCTGTATTTACTAGTATTTAGGAGAACTCGTACTGGATTTTTTTTATGCTTGAATTTAGGACATTTCGTATTGGGACTTTGTGTGCACTAGTTTTTAGAAGAACTTGTATTTTTTTAACTTTCTGCGTTAGGCTTTGGGACATTTCGCATTGGAACTTTGTGTTCATTCTTTTTTTCAGAAGACTGTGATTAACTCTTCATTACATCACGGAGGAGAAGGCAGAGAGTCACGGGAACGATGTTGATCAATTTAACAACGTCATTAACGACGCGAGGAAGCTGGCAGCGCGGTGTTTTTCTCGGCCCCCTGGCGGCCAGTGATGAGTTAGTCAGCTGGGGCGTGACGTCACGATCTCTGCTCTCCTAGTCACCCTGTCACCCGACTCCCCACCCACTGAAACCTTGCCTTCGACCTTGGCCTCAGCAGTCACCACCAGCGAAAAAAATGTGATATCCCATCACAAATTCCTATTCATCCCCCCTTCCAACAGCGCCTAGTTCTCAGAAGACTCTGCCCGATCTCGCATGCGGAAGCCGTCGATGGCGCAGCGTTCGTTCGTGAGTCATGAAGACGAAATCGCCCGACACGTATTCGGATGACCTCCAGCCTCACATCCGGGTCACCGCGGCATTTGTTTATCCCAGGATGGATTTCAAATGTCACATGGTAATTATGTGGAAGGTTGTGGTGGTGAGTAAGAGACCGCCACACAACCCCTCCGTTATACCCTAACTCACCTACACTAAAGGTTACTCCTCACACCACCTGAAACACGACTCTGGCACTGATCTTTGGTGCCAGTGAGGAGGATGGCTGGCACTCTATTATGATGTTTGGTGCCAGTGGTGGAGGATGGCTGGCACTGTTATGATGTTTGGTGCCAGTGATGAAGGATGGCTGGCACTCTGTTATGATGTTTGGTGCCAGTGATGAAGGATGGCTGGCACTCTGTTATGATGTTTGGTGCCAGTGAAGAGGATGGCTGGCACTGTTATGATGTTTGGTGCCAGTGAAGAGGAAGAGGAGGATGGCTGGCACTCTACAACACCTACACTCGACATTTACTCGGCATTGACACCTAAATACTCGCATTTTGACAGTGACTCGTGGCATTCCCATATTCGTCAAAGACACTTGGCACTTGCATTTTCCCATGTGGCACTTGACAATAACACACACACACACACACACACACACACACACACACTATTTTTCCCGGGACTGGAGATCAAATAACCGCAGTCAACTCTATGAATGTAACTCCTGGGTTGTTTACTATCTTGAGTTTTCTTCTGTGTTGACGTTTCTCTTATTATTTCTTGTTTCTTCACTATTTCCTGGAATTATTATATCTCCTATGTCTATGAAGCTGTTCTTTCTTTCCTCTGAATGAGTCGTTCGTATCGGCTGAGACAAACACAACTCGGCAATATTCAACAAACAAACTACATGTTGACCTATCTGGGTATGCTCTCTCTCCTCCTTCCCTCCCTCGCCTTAATCCTCCTTCTCCCCCTCTTCTTCCTCCTCCTCCTCCGCCTACTCCTACTCCTCCGCCTACTCTTCCTCCTCAACCTCCTTCTGGTCTATTTTTAGACTTAAAGCTGCTATGATTACTCACCAGGTTCCGTGACTGGACGATTTTAGCTAAATGGTTCGACTTTTAGTTCAATTGACCCAGAGTTGTTAAGAGGCTGTGACCCAGAATTGCTTGTTATGGTGATGCGAGGGTGTCAAGGCATGCGATTGGTCTCTTAACAGTTAACTACTTTGGAGAACTTGTCTTGGTCTCTCTTGCTAACAACTTTGGGTTATGTCTCAGAGTTGCGTCTTATGATCAAGTCCTCAAGACGCTTCGTTAGTCCTGAAGTTCCTGGCTTGTGTTTTAAGAAACTCTCACTTAAACTTAGGGACTCGAAAGAAAAAAAAAAGTGGGATATCATGTTTCACTTCATTCCTTCTCGTGAATTCCTTCCTTCAAGCGAGGCGTGAAGAAGTGTGTTTGTGGGGATGAGGGAAGCAGAGATGGAGGGGGAGAGGTAAGGAGGGAAGCAGAGATGGAGGGGGAGAGGTAGGGAGGGAGTAAGAGATGGAGTGAGGGGGGGGGGGAGGTAGTGAAGTAGAGCAGACGAGGTTGAAACCAGGCGAACAGCAAGGAGGAATGACTGACTGCCTACACAGAGGGGACGATCAGACGACGATGTGACGAGGAGGAGGAGGAGGAGGACGACGCGACAGGGCAGGAGGACTCTGGTGGGGCCACAAGAGACCCTCATGAAGGTCAATGGGTCGAGTGGCACAAATTAGAATGAGCGTTAGAGGGACGAGGCAGTTGAGACGGGGACCCCAAGACATCTCAAGGGGGGGGGGTGCCTGGCAACGTCTGGGGTCATGTTGGCGTCTGTTGGAGGTTATGTGGAGGTGTATTGGTGGAGTATCAGGTCGTGTGGGGTCATGCGGTTGTCCTCTTGAGTCATCTGGGAGGCGTCTGAGATCAAGTCGAGGCTTCTGGCGTCATGTGGCAATCGTCTGAGGTCATGTGAGGTCGTATCAAAATGTCTGCAGCTATCTAGACGGCGTCGTATGGTGTCAACAATCATCCCAAAAGGTCGAATGGTGTCAGCAATCATCCCAAAAGGTCGAATGGTGTCAACAAACATCCCAAAAGGTTGTATGGTGTCAGCAATCATCTCAAAAGGTCGAATGGTGTCAGCAATCATCCCAAAAGGTCACATGAGGGTGTCAACCATAACTCCAAAAAGGTCGAGGAATGGTCGTCAAGGACTCGTTGAAGAGTCGTGAAGAAAGGAGGTGGGAGAGAAGGGAGGAGTCGTCAGGAAGAAGGGAGAGGAAAGGAGATGTTGAAGGGAGGGAGAGGGGAAGGTGGAGTGGGGAAGAGAAGGGAGGGTAGAATGTGGGAGGTGGAGGGAGGGAAGAAGGAAGTGTGGTGGAGGGAGGGAAGGGAGAGGTGTGGTGGAGGGAGGGAAGGGAGAGGTGTGGTGGAGGGAGGGAAGGGATAGGTGTGGTGGAGGGAGGGAGGGGATGGTGTTGGCACAGCTCAGAGGAATGTCAAGTAGAGGAAGAAACCATCACATAATCCGATTGAAAACAATGAATGACCCAGTGACATGAGGGAGGGGGTGTGTGAGGGACGAGGGAGAGGGTGGGGGATGAGGATGGAGAGACTGGAGGGAGAGGGAAGGGAGTGAGTGAAGAGCGAGGGAGGGGGTGATGGTAAAGAGAAGGGGTGTGGTGGAGGGAGGGGTGGCTGATCTCTAAGAGGGTGTGCTGTAAACATTCCCATTTGACCATACCCTCTTCACCACGTCCATCTACAGCCGCGCCCCTCATCATGTACCACCTCCATAGTGCCCCTCATCACCACGCCCATCTGCACCCGCGCCCCTCATCACCACGCCCATCTGCACCCGCACCCCTCATCACCACGCCCATCTGCACCCGCACCCCTCATCACCACGCCCATCCGCACCAGCACCCCTCATCACCACGCCCATCTGCACCCGCACCCCTCATCACCACGCCCATCCGCACCCGCGCCCCTCATCACCACGTCCACCTCCACCAGTGCCCCTTCACTACCATGTTCACCTCTACCCGCTTCCCGTATCACCACGCCCTTGAACTAGCCTTTTCGCCTGCAGCAGACAGACAGACTCAGAGAGACACAGACAGACAGGCAGACACACGAGACAGTCTGTCGTGGCAAACAGTTTTACAGGTCTGGGATGTGAGGAAAATATTCCCCTTTTTATTCCGTTTTTCTTCTCCTTTCCCTTCTCTCATTTCTTGTCTTCCTCTCTTCCCCCTCATATTCCCCCCCCCCCCTGCTTCTCCCCTTACCTCCCCTCACCTACTTGTCTTCCTCCCTCACTTCACCTCCTCGCTCCTCCACTTACCTCCCCTCACCTCGTCTCCCCTTCACCTCCCCTCTTCACTCCTCCAGGAAGTAGGGTACGACTCCAGTCATTATTACATGCATATATATATTTATAAGGGGGAGCGTCGGAAGTTGTCATATAAGGCAGTGTTGTGGAGCTACCATGGTCTGTACTGCTCTCTCTCTCTCTCACCTTCGTACCAGGCGGGAAGGAGCAAAAGTCCTAACCGGTGTAGAATTACTTATTGAAGGAAAGGTAAATATGATCTTCGTGTTGATTACATGAAATAAAGGGTGACGTGCCTGGTTACAGCAACACCATCCACAGATCCACCCACACGGCCCCACAGGCAACAGATCTCCCACTACACCATCCCCAACCAACAGATCTCCCCACCCCCACACACAGACACTAACGACGTGCTCAGAACCGTTAGTACCGAAGTAGTGTCTTGTAACGTTACTATTAAACATCACGCGAACAACACAAGCAGAGACGGTGCTCTCGACACGTGCTTCAGCTCTCGCAGTCAAACTTAACAAAAAATGATGAGTTAAATAGGTTAAAATGTCGGAGTGGCGGAGATGACGTTTGCGACCACTTACGACCACGACGACCACCATCACCACGACCCTGGAGATAGAGGAACGGAAACAATGAGAATTTCGGAGAGGAGAATTTGGGTCTCTTTTTAACTAAATTGTTTCAACCTTTATCCTGTGTTTTGACGATGGCGGGTCAGTCAGCTCCGTGAAGGGTGAGGGGGAGGTGGGGAGGGTTGGGGGAGGTGGGGAGGGTTGGGGGATAAGATGGAAGGAGAAAGAGAGAGGGAAAGGGTGGGTTAGATGGAAGGAAGAAGAGATGGAGGGAGGGAGGGTGGAAGGGAAGGAGGAAAGGAGGGTGGAAGGGAAGGGAGGCATTATCTTGAGGCTCAAACTCGACGGAAACCAAGTGGCTTAACGACCAGACGAGATATTAAGAACAAATTCCACTCAAATTGTTTTACCCTTTTGTCCGAAACTGTTGAGGATAGGTCGTCAACTAGGGTGGGGCAGGGGTCGTCAACTAGGGTGGCGCATGGGTCGTCAACTAGGGTGATGCAGGGGTCGTCACTAGGGGGTGCAGGGGTCGTCAACTAGGGTGATTCAGGGGTCGTCACTAGGGGGTGCAGGGGTCGTCAACTAGGGTGATGCAGGGGTCGTCACTAGGG
This sequence comes from Homarus gammarus, assembly GCA_958450375.1. NCBI lineage: Eukaryota > Metazoa > Arthropoda > Malacostraca > Decapoda > Nephropidae > Homarus > Homarus gammarus. The sequence goes on from CAUDMG010001775.1 coordinate 5,137,557, forward strand.
GGTGCAGGGGTCGTCAACTAGGGTGATGCAGGGGTCGTATCTAGGGTGATATTTTGGAGGGGTTGTGTCTGGAGTGTTGCCGAGGGATGGGAGGGGGGGGGGGCGTGCTTCATGACACACCCTTAACTGGTGCTCCTTCATGACGACTTTGACAGCGGAATATGTTCGCGTTGTCTCTCCCCCTGTGGTAGGTGTTGGGTGGGGGAGAAGGGAGGGAGGGAGGAGGGAAGAGAGAGGGGGAGGGAGAGAGGGAGAGAGGAGGGAAGGGAGAGAGGGAAGGAGGAGGGAAGGGAGAGAGGGAGGGAGGTGGTAACAGTGGACGGAGTGTCAACAATGGGATGCCAGGGACACATGCAAATCAGACTCCCTCCTCTTCCCTCCTCCTCCCCCCCCTCTTATGTTTTAAGGTCTTGTGTACTGGTTGGCTGTCTGTATATGGGAGGGGGGGTACATTGCTCTCTCTCTCTCTCTCTCTCTCTCTCTCTCTCTCTCTCTCTCTCTCTCTCTCTCTTCTACACTGCATCCAGCCCACTCCCACTACACGACCATACATACTACCACAACCAGCTGACATCCACCATCACAACCAGCTGACATCCACCACCACAACCAGCTGACATCCACCACCACAACCAGCTGACATCGTGTAGTGTAAGACAACACTGTACAACACGGCCTTATTATCACAACTTCCTGTAGGAGGACCTCGGAGCTCTCAAGACGAGTAGGACCCCCATCGGTGCCACTGATTTATAGAGCCGCTGGAGTTGTACCTCAGGCCTCTCTTTGAGTGGTTGGTCCTCGTGCGGGATGTATTTGTTAGAGTTGAGGATATGCTTGTTGAGGGGGGTTGGGAGTCGAGGTTGTGCTTGTTGAGGGGGGTTGGGGGTCGAGGTTGTGCTCGAGTCAAATCTTCGAGGATGTGTTACATGTGGGCGTTACCTGTGGGTGTTACTTGTGGTTGTACCTGTGGGTGTTACTTGTGGATGTACCTGTGGGTGTTACTTGTGGATGTACCTGTGGGTGTTACCTGTGAATGTATTAGTGGGTGTTACCAGTGGGTGTTACCTGTGGATGTACCAGTGGGTGTTACCTGTGGATGTACCAGTGGGTGCTACCTGTTGGTATTACCTGTGTATGTACCTGTGGGTGTTACCTATGGATGTACCTGTGGATGTACCTGTGGGTGTTACTTGTGGATGTACCTGTGGGTGTTACCTGTACTTTTTAGATCATTCGTTCCAGCGCATAAGGAAGGTCGTCTCTGAGAATCTTGTAGGTGTTAGGTTGTGGCCCCTCCTTGGTCGTGGATGATCTTGGTCGTGGATGGTCTTGATCCTGGATGGTCTTGGTCCTGGATGGTCTTGGTCCTGAATGGTCTTGGTCCTGGATGGTCTTGGTCCTGGATGGTCTTGTTCATGGATGGTCTTGATCTTACTTGATGGTTCCTCAAAGTTCAGAGTTATATGGATTCAAGGGTCTGGCTCTTTTGGTTTTATAGTGCCAGTTATCACCCTGGCAGCAATACAGTGCCAACTTCCTAAACCCTGGCAGCTCTACAGTGCCTCTATAGAACACTAGACAGACAGACGGTGAGCACCAAGTTTAATGATGTTGAAAATGAGAAGGATGAGCGTGACGAGGCTCCTCATGGCACCCTGCGAGTTTTGTGCCTCCAACCATCGCCTTCCGTTCGTTCGCCTGGCGCTCCCGGACGCCCGCTAAACCTACCCTTTTATCCCTACGATCTAGGGTCAGAGTGCCATCCTCTACAGCGGACGAAAACTGGTGGAAGCAGTCAGGGGTGTTGAGGGAGGGAGGGAAGGAGGGCCAGGGGGTGTGGTAGGTGGGGGACGAGGGCCCAGGGTAGCGCAAGCCTCCTAACACGTGGACTGGTTAATCCAATTGAAAGTGGTAATAAAATATGGTTGCGAGCAACAGGATAATCACACGTTTCCACCACACACCACGATCGTCGGGCCCGACACACCGGCTCAGCTGATCACAGACTTTAGCGAGTTTTGGGAGAGGTGGACGGGTGAGGGAGGGAGGGGGGCAGGAGCCACAGTGTAAACAAAACACATGGCTTCCTTAGGAAATGAGGAGAATCGTTGTTGTTAGTCTTCATCAGCGGCAACAGCAGGCGGCTACTCCTTGGCACAAGCTGCGGGCAGGAGGGCAGGCACGACCCGGCTCATTCATGACCCTCTCCCCTCCCCCTCCCCGCTTCCCTCTCATCTTTACTCTTCCTCTCTTTGTCTTCTGTCTTCTGTTTATGGTGTATTCGTGTCTTGGTGAATCCCCACATGTGTATCAAACTGTAAACATTCTATTATTGAGTATAAGAAAATTGTTACGTAAGACAGTGTCTGCACCTGAGGCCTGAGGAGTGAAGCATCAAGTAATAAACATTGTTCCTCTCTACTTGACGGAGGTTCTGTCCTCTTAAGTAAGACTTTAACACTTTGCTATTTTACTTTAGTTATGTCTATTGTTTGCATGTAGAGTATTGTTGTTGATATTAACGTGTTGTTGTTGTTTGTTACAGCCTCGGTGGGCAGCGCGGAGGAGAAGCGCAGCCCGGCGAGAGTGGGGGAGCCCCCGTCCCCCGCCTCACTCCCCCACCAGGAACATCTACAACCTGTCCACCACCTCCACCCGACCCCGGCCTCCACCCCTGTTCACCAGGAGGCCGTGAAGCAGGAGGTGCAGGAGGCCACAGTCAGCCCCCGAGGCGTGTCTCCTGGGGTGCTGGTCAGCCCTTGTGGGTCCCCGGGGGAGAGTGGAGCTGACACCACCATGTTCCCCCACCAGGCGGCGGCGTCAGCAGCGGCGACGGGTGGCACCACACAATCCACCCCAGAAAATCAGAAGCTACAGTACCGCGGGTCGTTCACGACGGCGACGCCAGCAGGCCCCATCACAGGTCCTCAGGTCACCACGCCTTCCCCTACCACCCTCAGCGCCTGGCTCTTCCCTAACACCTCACATGACAAAACCTCCGTCCTTACGCCCTTCCTCGGCTTCCTCCAGCAGCCCGCTGGCCATCAGGTCCTGTCGGATCCCTCAGTTTCTGTGGCCGGAGGCTTCCCTGCCACCAGCTATGAAGACCGGCTGCCGGCCCTCTCCCTCTCTAACGCAGATCTCATACCCTTCGAAATACAGTCGCCCGGGGCACTCAAGCAGCCACCCACCTACTCATCGTGTTCCTCAGCTTCCGTCGTCACCACCACCTCCCTCACCAGTGCTCAGCTCCAGCAGTCCCAGCAGCTGCCCATCCCAGGGACGCAACAGCAGCAGCAGCCACAACAGCCACAGCCACCGACTCAGCCACAGCAATCTCAGCCCCAGCAGCAGCAACAGCAACAACAACAACAACAACAACAACAGCAGCAACAGCAGCAGCTAGCGGGTGTAGGTCAGGCTGGAGCAATACAGGTAGACTTCAACCGAGGGATGGTGAGCAGCGTGGGCAACAAGTTTCAGTATGCAGTGGGCAGCTATACGTCCCCACAAGTGCCATACAGTGAGCCCGTGCCGGGACCCTCAGGCGTGGTGGTGCCCAAGCAGGAGCCGCTCTACCAGGACGCTGCCTCCCTGGCCGAGTACAATCAGTCGACTAGCAAGGGACACGAGATCCTCTCACAGGTGTACCAGCAGAGTCCGCTGCCCCTCAAGCTACTCCCCGTGAAGCCCCGAAAATACCCCAACCGGCCAAGCAAGACGCCGGTGCATGAGAGACCATACGCCTGTCCCGTCGAGAACTGCGACAGACGGTTCTCCCGCTCTGATGAGTTGACGCGACATATCCGAATCCACACAGGCCAGAAGCCCTTCCAGTGTCGGATTTGCATGAGGTCGTTCTCTCGCTCCGACCACCTAACCACACACATCCGCACACACACGGGGGAGAAGCCCTTCTGCTGCGACGTTTGCTCCAGAAAGTTCGCGCGCTCTGACGAAAAGAAGAGACACGCGAAAGTTCACCTCAAACAAAAGCTAAAAAAGGTGAGTGGGAGCTCGCCGAGCGCGCCGCCCCCACCCACCACCACCAGTAGTAGTAGCGCCTCCCTCACAGCCCCCGGAACCAGCTCACAGCACCAACAGCCGCCACACCTACAGCAGGTCCCAACACAGCAACAGCAGCAGCCGGTACCTCAGACCCAGCAGCAGCAGCAGGCGGTGCAGCAGCAGGCGGCGCAGCAGCAGGCGGCGCAGCAACAGGCGGCGGCGCAGCAGCAGCACCAACAGCAGCTGGTGACAGCGGGGGTGGTGGGCGGGGCCGGCGTGGTGGTCACGACGGTGTAAACAAACCCACCTCAACCTCCTCAGTTCTCCATAAGACATTTTTTTACAAGCTTTAACTAAGCTTTATGGGCGGGGCCGGGCGGTGGGCGGGCCAGGTGTGGGCGGGGTAGCACCATGCCCGCATTAACTCCCTCATTAACCAGTAACTCGGTAACCACCGCGGCTACCGGCCACCTCGTCTCCCCTGGGCCTCGACTTCCCGACACCTCGCCCCTCAACCCCACTATTTTTGTATATTGAAGTGGCGGCGGAGGGCGGCCATGGCCCTGCAGTGTGGCGACCTTCTCCTCCACTACTAAGTCAACTCTTGTGTGTGTTGTTAAAGGGGAGGTCCCCCCCACTCCTCACTGACGGAGCGGCGCCCCCTGGGTCTACCTCGAGCCCTCGGCGCCCCTCTTGTGACCTTCCTGTGTCAGTCTTGCCGTGCCATAACCTGAACTGTGTCAAGTGTCAGTGCCATCATCCCCCCCCCACCAGGAGCGAGAGGGCGGTGCCTCCAGGGTCGTCCCCGCCCCCCTCACCCCCACACGCGCATGTCACGGGCCAGACTGTAACGTTATGGGTCAGGCTGTGACGTCATTGGTCAGGCTGTGACGTCATTGGTTAGACTGTGAGGTCACTGGACAGGCCTTAGCGACGTTAAAGACTAAATCGTGATGTCATTGGTCAAAAACATTGTGATGTCACTGACCGGGCCGCTTTGTCGTTGGTCAGGACGGTGTGGTGTCATTGACAAGAAATGTAATGTCATTGATATGACCAGTGACGTCACCAACCTGGCTGTGACGTCATTGGTCAAGTCGTGTGTGACGTCACTGACCAGGCTGTGCTCCTCACTCGTTGTTTTCTAATATTTGGAATGCCATGTGATGTTAGATTGTGATTTGTGTTCGTCATTATTGTGATCTGTAGCTGTCAACTTTTATTTATATTTTTCTACGTGAAGTTTACGTCCGAAAACAAAGAGAATTATTGAAAACATTAAAAAAGAGTCCTCGAACTGACTGTGTCTCCCACTATTTCCCTCTCTCTCCCTCTCGGGGCTGATCATCTCTCTCACCCCTAGGTCTACCTCTCCAGGGTGTACCATATCCCTATCTCAGGAGGCAGAAACCCAAGGTAGAGGCCATCTCTCTACTCCACAAACTTCAAAAAGGTAGAGAGACCAAAATCTTCCTCAGGGCACAACAAACTAAAAGAACCTGTGGTGGAGACCATCTCTCTCTCTCTCTCTCTGACACCCGAGGTAGAGACCGTGTGTTTCTACCAGGACACGAGACAGGTGGTGGCGCCCCCTCCCCGCAGGTTGGTGGCCCCTGGGGTAGAGACAGATGGTGCCCCTCCAGGTAGTGGCCCCGGGGGTAGAGACAGGTGGTGGCGCCCTCTCCCTCCACAGGTGGTGACCCCGGGGGTAACTCCTCAACACCACTAGTGACTCAGGTGGTGCAAAGTTGGCGACGAGTGGGAGTGTCACCTTGAGGCAGACACCCCGAGCCCAGGAAAAACCCAGCTAGCAGTTAGCTTGATTACGGCTAAAATTAGCTGGAATCCATGTAAAAAAAAATATTTGCTTGGACACAGCTAACTATAGCCGTAGTCCAGACATAGAGACAGCTCGGGTTTATCTAGCAGCACTTGTAACAGAATCCAGCCACAGGTAGACGAAATTGAAGTAGATTTATTGAACCAATTCTATAGAGATACCATTATATACTGTATACATACGAGGGATGAACCTTGAAACATTGATGTGATATAAACAAGGTAGGCAAGAATGTGATAAGTATTAGTGATAAAATATATTATATGCTATAACACTGTGGCTGGCATTGTGATATATGGAAAGGTGTGATATAGGGAGTGGAGACTGTTAAGGGTGGCCCCATCTTCAACCTCCATTTTATAAACATTAAAAAATGTATATGTTTCAAAGAGGATTTTTAAGCATTTATTTTTTTTTCTCAATCAGACCAACAATGTCTTCTTGTGAGACACGTTCCTCAAGCCACATCTTTCTCAGCTCTCCACAATCAGTTTTTTACACATCTCGCACAAACCATTTTCCAAATAATATAATTAATTCATTACTGATCGTGTGTCAAGTATAATAAGTTTTTCGCGTCGCCTCGACTTTGAGAAGCTGCAAGTCTTTTTTATGCGATTCCCAAAGTTTTCGAGGCGGAAAAACAAATCCAAAGTTTTGTGACGGATAGATGTATATATTTGCAAAATTTATGTGTTAGAGGAAAAAACAAATATAAATATATATATAAATTCAAATATTAAAGTTTTATAGAGAAAACAAATTGGTGGGTGATGTTAAGAGTGAAGGCGGCCACTGCCTCAACCTCCGCTCGTTGCCAAGACTTTGGAATTAACGGTACAAAATCGCCTTATGACTCTATATGCCTGTGAGTTCTTGATTCTTTGTACAAATATCTGTTGGTGTATAGAAGAAAGACTGTTTTAACGAGAGAATCTATATTCACGATGTCCTGGAAATGTGACGTTGGGGTAACCTTTTTTTGAGAGATATCTGTATAGAAAGGAAGAGTTGTCAAGAGAGTCTTTATGAAACAATAGTGCCCAGACCATTGTGACGTGAGGTACTGTTCATTGAGATATCTGTATAGCAACACTTGTCTTAAGAGAGTCTATATATATAAATATATATATATATATATGAAAAAAAACATAAATATACGGTGTCCATGAATTGTGGCGACGTTGAAGCTGTACTTTCTATTGAGGTATCTGGCAACTGTTTGTTTGTTTGTTTGTTGTTGTTGTGTGTCGAGAGGAAGAGTTTCCAGTGTGTGTATATTCAACTTTTCAACGTTTAAAACAACTATGTATTAATCAGATTTTATAATTGTGTATCATTGAGACAAGTTCCCTCTCTAACTTCCTTCCTCTTCCCCCAAACGTATTGTAATATTGAGCACAAAAATTATATATATATATATGTATATATATATAAATCATTGCCACATTTCACGCATTGTTCGCAGCTAAGACATGTACATCATATAACCATCTACATCTTCATTATTTCCCTTTAAAAATAAACAAGTCCTCACCTTAAAACAATCTGCAATAGTGTCAATTGGACAATCAATGTTCAATGTTCAATTATGTAGGAATTTGTCAATTTTGTCAGTGAAAAAAAAGAGAAAAGATGATAAACTGCTGAAATACAACAATTGCCATGAGTGTTCACTGTGGTGTCTTGTACTCTGTGACGTCATTAGATGGCGCTCTCCTATTGGTCAATGAACGAATGACGTCATAAATGTTCCTTCGTGAATATAAAAAAGGTTGTCAGACTATTATTAAATTTGTGGAATATTGTTAATTGAGAATGTTATTTATTTACCAAAAATTTTAAATGTTATAAAGTGTGTATAATATACGTGTAAAATACTAATATAATTTTATGCTGAAATGTACAGTTTTTTCCTCAGTCCTGTTGTTGTGGTGTACACGATAAAGTTGATAATACAAATGCTAATAAAAACAAAACAATAGAATACAACAAACAACAGAAACTAGCAGACAAAATAGAAAATGGCAGACAAAAATTACTAGAAACTTACAAAACTAGCTATTATAAAGTAATCGAATTGAGCAGAGATAAAAGTAACATATAATAGCAGAAGCTAGCAAAACTCGCAAAAAAATAGTAACTAATAGAAATGTAACAAAAATTAGGAAGAAATATCAAACAAGCAAAGAAAAAAGCAATAACTAGGAAAAAAATTAACAAACTAGCAAAGAAAAAAGAGTAAACCTAATAAAGAAAAAAATAGCAGATACTAGCGAAGAAAAAAAAAAGCAATACACTAGGAAAGAAAAAAGGCAAAAACTAAAAATAGCAAAAAATTAATAGACAAAAAAATAACACAAATTACCACGAGTCAAAATAGCAGTTACAGTACAAGCAAAAAAAATGAATTACAATAGGAGAAAACAGCAAATAGCAACAATAATAACAAACTAGCAAAATATACAAAAAATAATAAAAATTACCAGAAATAAAATTGTGTCAAAAAAATTAAGACCAAAAAGTCATCAACCTCCATAAAACGAGAGAGAGAGAGAGAGAGAGAGAGAGAGAGAGAGAGAGAGAGAGAGAGAGAGAGAGTACCAGCGCCAAAACGAAAGGAGGAGACAGTTACAATCACTATCAGCTCATAACATAACACTAACTCTTCAAGGAGATCTAACACAACTCTCGTGAACCTTTTATGTAACCAACTATAGGTAGAAAGTAGACGGGTAGAAGGTAGACGGGTAGTAGACGGGTAGAAAGTAGACGGGTAGAAGGTAGACGGGTGGACGAGTAGAAAGAACATACAACTACGAGCACTAGATCAATTTGGGTTTGTTTACGTATACATGACAACACACACACACACACACACGTTACTATTTTAGATGAACTATAACGTGACTTTTTTTTTCATTCGATAGCAAACTTTTGAAACCTGAAGAAAACAAAAATGTAAATAGATATGACAACAAAGAAACAGTAAACAAGAGGAAGTAAGAAGAATACAACCATAATAAAGGGGGGGGAGGGGAAATACACCAAGAGGAAGAGGAGTATTAAGAAGAGGAGTACTTCAATGCAGCGGCCACAAGTGATCCAACGAGTCGAGGTGTGTGTGTGTGTGTGTGTGTTACCTACCACATATGCTATCCTCTGTACATATTCACTCGTCATTATCCTCACTCACACACAATGTCTAATACAGTATCTTCAAGAACATCATTTAAACATATCTCTCTCTCTCTCTCTCTCTCTCTCTCTCTCTCTCTCTCTCTCAATACACATACCTGTAAAATATTCCCAAAGGGAGTTCGAATCCTAAGTCCCTAAACCTATGGAGAAGACATCGAATTCTGACAACACAATCCACAATCTTCTTGGCAGCAGAGATTCGAATCCCTAAAAGTAAGTGTTTAATCTGCCATAAGGGGGATTTCAAGTTCGGAATCTTCTTATCGTATTCCAAGTTGGGTAATCTTTCATACGACACTGGATACTGGGAAAAGAATGACGGATTATCTTTTTGTTTGGGTGAGGTGTGTGGTGGTGAGGTGTGTGATGGTGAGGCGTGTGGTGGTGAGGCGTGTGGTGGTGGTGAGGTGTGTGATGGTGGTGAGGTGTGTGGTGGTGTGGTGGTGGTGAGGTGTGCTTGGCTGATGTATTACACACACACACACACACAGTTCAGTCCGACCCCACCCTCGCCAATATATCCTCTCTCTCTCTCTCTCTCTCTCTCTCTCTCGAACACGCAAAATGACACTTAAAAAATACCCAACACAAACACACGACAAGAACATAATAACCTCTTCAACGTGCCAAACACAAAACACATTTCCTCTCCCTCACTTCTATGACAACAATGGCAGTGCATGAAGACGTGCCAGAGAACATCACTTCCCCATCCACCCAGACATGACATGACATGAAATAACATGACAAACTTCCTAGCATTCCAAGTGTCATAACTCTGTCAAATACGAACAAAATTGATTGATATCTTCTCTATTCCAGGGTCTTTATGTTATGTTATTTTAGACTAAATTTGGTTAAGATCTGATTAAACGTCGTCAAGTTATCGCAGGGAAACAAAGCGCCACTGACGGACAGCTGGATGAAAGGAGCTGACACGTGGAGATACTTTTACCGAGGTTCTCTATGACAGAATTGATAAGAAGACTCGTTAATCTGTCTTCTGGACCGAGTCTTTGTCAACACAAGCAACTTTCAAACACGAACTTTTAGGTTAGGTTAGACAAACTAAGCTAGCAGAGATGGTTTGGTTAGGTGAAGTTAGATTAGGTGAGGTTAGGTTAATTAGGTGATGCAATGTTGGTTAGGTTAGGTTAAGTTAGAATTAATAGTCGCACTCATACACTACACTCAATAGATACAATAGCCTACTGGTACATAAGACCCCTTTATTAGGTACTGAGTACACACTAGCGAGTCCAAGTCTTGTACTTGACTCACCCACTAACCATTAACCATCACTCAGCCTTAAACTCATGCCACTAATACATCTTCCTCCTGATATTCTTACTCTGGACGCGAGTTGGTGGTTGTTGCGTTATATATCGATCAAGATCATTAAAGCGTTCGTGGGTTGATTTTATCGTCTGTATTTGGTGAAGTTGGGAACCCGACCAACCAGTTCATTTTAGCTCTGGTACTACAAATATGGCGGGAAAATTAGCTTCAAAATTGAGTCTTGAGATTCTGTCGTAGTTTGGATAGATCTCTAATCCTCAGTTAAGGGAGAAAAAGCCGTCTTGCGAATCGCTGTGAACCCGGGCTCAATGCTGATGCTCGCCTACAGAAGAAAGACATTAAGATAAGCTGGTCCCCAGAGCCATAATTTGATGATAAACACACTCGCCATTGTCAATACAGGCGCAGTAAATGCTTACTTACTTCCCTGCCTGAGTGCCCTTTTTTCTCCCTCACTCGACACCTCCTCTGTTAGGCTGGTCTTCTCTTTTATATCTTTGATAAATATATTCATCGCTTTCAGCCAATCACAATTTGACCTTTAGGTCTCCACGTGACCCGTTTGTTTACGTTCGTGCGAGGCTGATTTACCCCTCCCCCCCCCCCCCCCTCCGCATTTTGCCGTACTGATGGTACTACAATTCTACCCTCACGCGTTTTTAAGCTGATGTTCTCTTTTTTCCTGCGTTTTTTCTCTGAAATCATATACGTTCCCGCGGGTCTGGGTAAAATTAATAAGCTTAATGGGTTTCCCACAAAATAATAGATTTTACTGCGTATTTTCACGACTGACCCTGCCGGTGGCGCCATTTCAGGCTATCTTAACTAATAAACATGTCTGAGCAAAATCCGTTGTTGGTTTCTATACAAGGACGTGTTAATGAGGATAAAAAGTGGGGTCAATTAGCAATGGGCGGCCGTCCTTCATGAACGGCCAGTGGCAGGGCCAGGCTAGTGTTGCCATGTTGGAATACACTGTGGGCCTCGGTCGCTCGTCAGCCTTGGCATCTACCTCACTGGACATGCCCCAGGCTATACCACCTGCCAAGGATGTACAGCAACTGGCAGACGTGTACACCACTTACCAAGGATGTACAGTACCTGGCAGACGTGTACACCACCTGCCAAGGATGTACAGTACCTGGCAGACGTGTACATCACCTGCGAAGGATGTACATTACCTGGCAGACGTGTACACACTCAGCAGGTACTTGGTTGAGGCAGTATACACAGCCGGCATATATATTAATTTAAGTTTGATAGTGACTGATGAGTAGACGCTGGAAATTAAACATTCGCTTCACATTAACTGAACAGAAAGAAACTTTACACTCTGTTTCATTTGAGAACACTTACCTGAGTACAGATATATGACTAAGAGGGGCGGTTTTGTACCATATATAATTATAGACTTTACTTAACCAAAATGAATTAAGAATTTCTAATACTTCATTTATGGTTACCAACAGATATCTGAACCAGTTGCAAAACTTAAAAAAGAAAATGTTCATAAGCGTCGAAATAATGTCTCGATTCAGTTTCACGGAAGATTTATTTCATGAACGTCATTGAACACAAACCACTCAGCTAGTTCAATTAAGTGGCTTGGTTCATTGTTTTGAGCGTCGACTTTCATTGCTTTGATCAAAGTCTAGACTGTCAATTCTGTTTAATCTGATTCCCTCAATACTGTGAAGCGTCGACGTGAATGGTTGTGTGTGTTTGTTTAGTGCTGACACCCCCCACCCCCTGCTACTATCACCACGACCATCACCACGAACACGACCATCACCACGAACACGACCATCACCACGAACACGACCATCACCACGAACAGGACCATCACCACGAACACTTCCATCACCACGATCTGTCCCCGAACACCAAAACGACGCAGATTCCCACCTCCACCTGCAGGAAGGAAATAGGCCAGCAACATAACCAAAGAACAAGGTAGTTTTATCACATCACAGCACCATATAAACATCTAGTGTACTATCAGCCCGTCGTAAAATTATCCTTCTTTTTTTTTTTTTTTTACTCTTGTGCTTCAAATTCTTTTTAACATATCTTCGGAACACAAGACAAAGGGATATTTTCTGGACCCACCATGCATACAGACTGTCACAGAGGTACAAATATGGCCATCTTGACCTTTGTGTGGACAGGTAAGGCGATGGTGGATCATCTGTTATGCAGGTGGCTGGCCAAAGTGAAGCGATTACCATTGGACCGGTTCATTTATACGCCTGATCCTGGTCAATGAGCAACTGTACGGGGGAGGGGGGGGGTAGGAAGGGGTGATGGTGGTGGTGCTGGGGTGATGGTGTTGGGGTGATGGTGGTGGTGCTGGGTGATGGTGGTGGTGTTGGGTGAGGGTGGTGGTGTTGGGTGATGGTGATGGTGTTGGGTAATGGTGTTGGGTGATGGTGGTGGTGTTGGGGGAGTCGGTGGTGGTGTTGGGGGAGAAAGAGTGATGGTGGTGGTTGGAGTGAGAGAGGGGTGGGGGAGTTGTTTTTTTGTTAGGGAGAGGGGTGGTGGTGTAGAGGGGAGGGGTGGTGGGGTAGAGGGGAGGGGTGGTGAGGTAGAGGGGAGGGGTGGTGGGGTAGAGGGGAGGGGTGGTGGGGTAGAGGGGAGGGGTGGTGAGGTAGAGGGGAGGGGTGGTGGTGTAGAGGGGAGGGGTGGTGGTGGTGTAGAGGGGAGGGGTGGTGGTGGTGTAGAGGGGAGGGGTGGTGAGGTGGAGGGGAGGGGTGGTGAGGTGGAGGGGAGGGGTGGTGAGGTAGAGGGGAGGGGTGGTGGTGGTGTAGAGGGGAGGGGTGGTGAGGTGGAGGGGAGGGGTGGTGAGGTGGAGGGGAGGGGTGGTGAGGTGGAGGGGAGGGGTGGTGAGGTAGAGGGGAGGGGTGGTGGTGTAGAGGGGAGGGGTGGTGGTGTAGAGGGGAGGGGTGGTGAGGTAGAGGGGAGGGGTGGTGGTGTAGAGGGGAGGGGTGGTGAGGTGGAGGGGAGGGGTGGTGAGGTGGAGGGGAGGGGTGGTGAGGTAGAGGGGAGGGGTGGTGGTGTAGAGGGGAGGGGTGGTGAGGTGGAGGGGAGGGGTGGTGGTGGTGTAGAGGGGAGGGGTTGTGAGGTAGAGGGGAGGGGTGGTGGTGTAGAGGGGAGGGGTGGTGAGGTGGAGGGGAGGGGTGGTGGTGGTGTAGAGGGGAGGGGTGGTGGTGGTGTAGAGGGGAGGGGTGGTGAGGTGGAGGGGAGGGGTGGTGGTGGTGTAGAGGGGAGGGGTGGTGAGGAGGAGGGGAGGGGTGGTGGTGGTGTAGAGGGGAGGGGTGGTGAGGTGGAGGGGAGGGGTGGTGGTGGTGTAGAGGGGAGGGGTGGTGGTGGTGTAGAGGGGAGGGGTGGTGAGGTGGAGGGGAGGGGTGGTGAGGTGGAGGGGAGGGGTGGTGAGGTAGAGGGGAGGGGTGGTGGGGTAGAGGGGAGGGGTGGTGGTGGTGTAGAGGGGAGGGGTGGTGGTGGTGTAGAGGGGAGGGGTGGTGAGGTGGAGGGGAGGGGTGGTGAGGTGGAGGGGAGGGGTGGTGAGGTAGAGGGGAGGGGTGGTGGGGTAGAGGGGAGGGGTGGTGGTGTAGAGGGGAGGGGTGGTGAGGTGGAGGGGAGGGGTGGTGGTGGTGTAGAGGGGAGGGGTGGTGAGGTGGAGGGGAGGGGTGGTGAGGTGGAGGGGAGGGGTGGTGAGGTAGAGGGGAGGGGTGGTGGTGTAGAGGGGAGGGGTGGTGAGGTGGAGGGGAGGGGTGGTGAGGTAGAGGGGAGGGGTGGTGAGGTAGAGGGGAGGGGTGGTGGGGTAGAGGGGAGGGGTGGTGAGGTAGAGGGGAGGGGTGGTGGGGTAGAGGGGAGGGGTGGTGAGGTGGAGGGGAGGGGTGGTGAGGTAGAGGTGAGGGGTGGTGGGGTAGAGGGGAGGGGTGGTGGTGTAGAGGGGAGGGGTGGTGAGGTAGAGGGGAGGGGTGGTGAGGTAGAGGGGAGGGGTGGTGGTGTAGAGGGGAGGGGTGGTGAGGTAGAGGGGAGGGGTGGTGGGGTAGGGGAAGAACTGCGTCATAGAGTAGAAAGAGTTTGGCCGCCTCGGTCTCAAGTTAGGTCTAACGTGATTGATCGAGTCAGGTCACGTGATATCCTGGCGCCATCTAGCATCCTTGCCCAGTAACCATAGAAACATACAGTACCTGGCCTGGGAGACATTTTGCTTTTAAAAGTTTTCATGTCATGTTTTTGTAGCATCCGTCTGTGTTACAACTGTCCGGGAATGGGGAGGATGATGCAATGACTCCCGAGACCCAAAGAGAAGAAGAAACTGGTAAATAAAGAACTCCTGCCCTGTCTATATACACTCATAATAATAATAATAATAATAATAATAATAATAATAATAATAATAATAAAAATTAACGGTTTATTAAGATAACATGGCAGCCCGAAGGCTGAAAATATACAATGAACAGAGGTGATAGGTTACATGTAGTGGAAGCGGGGAGTGGGTCACTTGATTGACAAAAGCTTTCAATACAAAAATATAAGACAAAGAGTCAAGACGTACCTGGCGCTCCTCTCGGAGCAGCCAGGTCAACTGTTAAGTTGGCCCATACCAACTCCCTCCCCTGAACCCTCCTCCCCACCGGAATATCAACACGTTCTCGCCGGAAGTTACAATCTCATTTAGGAAAAGAATGGAACCAGTGTTGAACAGAGGTTGAACTGCCGGTGAGACCCAACAACAACCAGCGATGTGTTAATCCGTCTACGATAGGAAGGACTGGGACCACACCTCACTCATATAACACCATCTGTGAGGGAATTACTACACCACGTGAGGTCCCTCATAACACCATCTGTGAGGGAATTACTACACCACATCAGGTCCCCCATAATACCATCAGTGAGGGAGCTACTACACCACGTGAGATCCCTTTTTTTAGGAAAGTCTTCGAGGTAGTAGATAATGACGCAAATTACGATGTTATTTACTTAGACTTTAGCAAAGTACCACATCAGAGGCGTCTGAGAAAAGTTAAGGCTCATGGTATCGAGGGGAAAGTTTTAAATTGGATAAAATCATGGGTCACCGATAGAACACAGAGGGTCAGCGTAGATGGTGTTAAATCTCAGTGGGGCTGTGTAACCAGTGGTGTTCCCCAGGGGTCAGTACTGGGCCCACTCTTGTTCATAATCTACATAAACGATCTAGATACTGGGATCAGCAGTGACATAAGCAAGTTTGCGGATGACACCAAAATAGGGCGGCAGATTAATTCAGGACAGGATGCAAATGATTTACAGGAGGATTTAAATAAACTGCAGGAGTGGTCAGAAAAATGGCAAATTAAATTCAACACCAGCAAGTGCAGCATACTGAATATTGGAAGAACAAGTACTGTCAATGTATACAGCCTTAACAGCATCAACCTAGAGAAGTCGATTTGTGAAAGAAACTTAGGGGTACTTGTAAGCCAGAACCTATGGCCTAGAAAACATTGCGTTAATGTTCGAAATAAGGCAAACAGAGTATTAGGTTTTATATCTAGAAGTGTAAGTAATAAGAGTGCAGAGGTCTTATTGCAACTATATCTTGCGCTAGTCAGGCCGCACCTCGATTGTGCGGTTCAGTTCTGGTGCCCTTCTTACAGAATGGATATCAATTCAATGGAGTCGGTGCAGCGAAGAATGACGAAAATTATTCCGGAATTTAGAAACCTTTCATATCAAGATAGGTTGAAGAAACTAAACTTGCATTCCCTAGAAAGACGAAGAGTGCGGGGAGATATGATAGAAGTATTTAAGTGGGTGAAACGAATCAATAAAGGGGATATAGATAAAGTTCTTATAATATCCGAGCAGGATAGGACTCGTAGCAACGGATTTAAGTTGGATAAGTTTAGGTTTAGGAGGGTGGTGGACGAGTGGAACAAGCTTAGCAATTTTGTAAGAACATAAGAATGGAGGAAACTGCAGCGAGCCTATTGGCCCATACTGGGCAGTCCCGTTTACACCCAACCCCTATTGCTCATATAAGCATCCAACCTATGTTTGAAGCTATTCAGCGTATACGAGTTAATGATGATATTTGGTAACTTGTTCCATTCATCCACTACTCTGTTTCCAAACCAGTGTTTACCTATTTCACGCCTAAATCTAAATTTGTCTAATTTAAAACCATTGTTACGAGTTCGCTCCTGGTTGGATAGTTTGAGTACCTTTGTAATGTCCCCTTTGTTTATACACTGGACATAACCTAATACCCAACACACAATCTCCCACTGGACAGAACCCCAGCAGGTATCGTCCAATTAGTTGAGTTAGGTTAAGTTAGGTTATAGTTTATTACGTAATATTCCAAGTTTGCCTACGTTTGGTTAGGTTATAGTTAAATATATAACCTCCTCCAAATAAGGTTCAGTTGAAGTTGAGTATCCATGATATAATCTATCCCAAATTAGGTTAAATTAGGTTTGGACATGTACAAAATAATCTTGGTTAACATTTCCTAAAGTAGGTTAAATTTAGTCAAGTCATGCACTGTATTCCAAGTTAGGTCAGATAAGGTTAAATTGGGTTGGGTTAATGTAATCTAACCCATCTTCACTTTGTGGTTTAATTTAGTTAATGATATTGATAATGAAACAATTTATTGAACTAACAGTCAAAATAATGTGATGTAGTGTTGATTACTGAAGATAATCCGAGGGAATTTTTGTTTAGGTGATCTATAATAATCTGAAGCTGTTAACATAATCCTAACATAACTGACCACTGTTTAAAATATAATCTGTTATAATCCAGACTCGTTCAAAGTAATGTAATTTAACTCACTCACTCACTCACACACACACACACACACACACACACACACACACCACACACATTCAGTAAAACCCTATTACTTCTTCCTCAGCTAAACAGGTTACAAGGAGGACCTTCTCTCAAGCCACATATCTCTGTCTCTCTTAAACTGAGAGATTAAGATCATAACACGAGAGAGAGAGAGAGAGAGAGAGAGAGAAAGAGAGAGAGAGAGAATTTCTCCTATCAGACATCAAATCACCATTGTCTTGCCATCAACGCGGCCAACGTGTCGTCCTGTCAAGTGCTTCCTGTAACGTTACCGATGTGTTTGGCTGTCGGGGTGTAAATATTATGACACGGAGAGAGATATATACTGTACGGAGGGAGGGAGGGGTCTCTTGCTCCCCCAGCGACTGGCAACACTGGACGATTATGTCATGCCTCTAGCCAGTCACCCCCAACCATAAAATCCGGGAAATATATCTCTTAAATACTATATAAACCGTCTAAAAAAACAAACATAATTTAATCCCCTCAATCCATTGTTAAATTTATGTTTACATTAGACAGGAATAAGACGGTTGATATATATAAACAGGCGACACACAAGCCTGTAAGGCCAGACCCCCTCACCGCCCCACCAGCCTTTAAAGGTTCTCTCACAGATGGAGGTGATACTGCAACCGACATCTGCTACTCCGTGACCTCGTCCACTTAACGCCACAACAACACACACCGGGAACACACTAGTGATATCCTGTGACCACCTGAGATAACATGAGCCTGACGGAGGGAGAAAATGGGCAAGAAATGGGTTAAACAACTCCGAGGAAAATAAAGAAGCGGAGTGATACATTGTGGCAACAGTAGCACAATACCCGGGTGACAAATCCCAGAGCATCATAAGATTTCGGAACTTACGAGACTGATTTTTTCATTCGCCTCGGTCTATCTCTCGGTCAGTTATCTCTAGACTGCCTCTTTTCGCTGAGAACTTTGAGTTTAGTAACAGTCTCCAGGTGTCAGAGTACTCGATGGTCTCAAAAAGAACAAACTTATTTCCATCTGTTACGAGTCACTGTGTACGGAGGAGCCCCGCTGTCCGAAGACCTGCTAGCCAACTTACCCTCAACTAACGGAACGGGACCTTAAACACATTCTACACCAATATACACATCTTTCAACCAATTCGAACAACGCTAACAAAAACAAAAGATAACATGAGCTCAACAAGAAAAGAAAAACAAATGAAAATACATCTACAAAAACGTGAGATGGTGTGGCCGAAGTGGCAGTCGGAGTCAGAACAGACGCGCGCGAGCTTTCTGGTGCGATACTGGAGTACCTTAAATGGTGTCTAACCGCTCCAGGCACTGTTTACAGGTGACGTCACTCCTATGTTCGCCACAACCAGGCCTCCCGGAGTGTTCTCAGTGATTACACTTTATTTATGCCTCTGATTATGTAACATTAGGCCCCGTGTGTGTGTGTGTGTGTGTGTGTGTGTGTGTGAGTGTGTGTGTGTGTGTGTGTGTGTTTTAGGACAATGCAGAACAATCATGATTATAAGAGATAAGGCTAATTTACAGCGAAGCATAGGATGTTATTACAATAGATTGATAGATAGATATATATAGATAGACTGACTACATGGTGGGCGGCTTCTGGTATATATATATATATATATATATATATATATATATATATATATATATATATTATATATATATATATATATATATATATATATATATATATATTCCCTTAACTGGTGATATAGATGCCCTTAACTGGAGATACCAAGAGTCTTGTTTAATGACGCACTTAAGTTACGACATAATATGTTTCTCAGTAACTCGTAAACATAAATCGACAGACCTTAACACCGACTGACTCACTAGGGTTACGACACTGACGGGTATTGTGTAATGTTTGTTAGACACGGTAGGATGCCACACACACACACACACACACACACACAATCTGCACCATCCTCGACACCGGCTCCTACTACCACCCGAGATCCCTCGTCCGAGAGTTGCTGTTTGACACCACAACCGCATCCAGCCCATACGAGCACAAACTGATCGCTATAAGAACAGCCCAGTCCCAACCATTGTAAAAATTATCAATAACTTGTAATCAACCAGTGTATTCACTCCCAATTAATCTTACTTTTGCACTGTCACTATGTTGAAATGCCCTGTAGTTTGAGCTTCTCCCCACCTAGTTATTATATATCATATTTGTATCACTTATGTTACTTGTATATTATTATCAAGAGACCCATTCCCCAATTATGTAACTGTATATTTTCAACATTCCGGCTGCCTGGCTCTTTCAATAAACCGTTAATAATTATTATTATTAACACACGTGAAATGTAAGTATTGTGTAGGAGGAGGAAGAAATATAAGAAGAGGAAGAGAATTAGAAGGAGCAAAAGTAGTGTAGAGGAGACACAAGATAAATAAGGGGGGGGGGGGAGAAGAAGAAGAGAGAGGTAAGATGAAGAAAGTATATAGCGGGATAAGAAAGTATCAGATGAAAAGTAGCAGATAACTGGAAAGTAACTGACTGACGGAAAGTATCTGGAATAAGGAAAGTAGCTCGGAGAAGGATAATACCTGGGGAAACGCAAGTAATGTGTGAATGCAGAGAGTAACAGAAAGTAGGATAGAAAGTGATAAAATGGAAGTAGCAGACAAGGAAAGTAGTACACAGCATCAATAAAAAATTAATAAGTTGGAAAGTGACATGAGGAAACCAACAAACAAGGAAAATAAGAGTGTCAAATGGAAAAGGAAGTAGGAAAGTAGGTTATACAAGGGAAGTTATTGAGACCAGGAAAATATTACCTCAATGAAAAATAAGTAAGAAAGTAGGTGATATACGGGAAAGTGACATAAATAAGGAAAAGTGATATGTCAATGAAAAAAAAGTAGCAAGAAAGGGAAAGACGAAGACGTGAGCGACAGGAGGAGAAAAGTGACCGTAGTTAGAACGGATATTTAATTACAGGTAGACTGAGTGGGTGGCTGGCTGACTGACTGACCAAAGTTTACCTGGGCGGCAGTGACTATTCTTCCCTTTAACGTCAATATTGTGACTTAGTTTATACAGCTGGGGAAGAGGGGGGGGGAGGGCGAGGAAGGAATGGGAGGGATGGAAAGAGGGGGTTGGGATGGAAGGAGGAGAGAGAGAGGGAGGATGGAGGAGAGAGGGGGAAGGAGGAGAGAGGGGGAGGAAGGAGGGGGAGGGAGGGAGGAGAGAGGTAGGGAAGAAGGAGAGAGGGGGAGGAAGGAGGGGGAGGGAGGGAGGAGAGAGGTAGGGAAGAAGGAGAGAGGGGGAGGAAGGAGGGGGAGGGAGGGAGGAGAGAGGTAGGGAAGAAGGAGAGAGGAGGAGGAAGGAGAGGAGGCAGGGAGGGAGAGGCAAGGCGTCATTCTACTACTATTACTATCTAGGGAACTCCAACATAGTGATTTGACCTAGTCTGACCTGGCTTAACCCTTGGTGACGTAACATGATTTATACCTAACCTAACCTGACCTGACCTGACCTGACCACTGGTGTATGGGGTAGTTCCCATATACCTGGTGGCCCATTAAGAACGTTTATAGTTAAGAGGGTACATCCAGCCCAGGTGCACCCTACAACATTAGCAGAGCCTTTTGAGAACATAAGAACATAAGAAAATAAGGAGTCTGCAATAGGCCCTGTGCATGGCAGCTCCTGTCGAGAGTTACTACCACTCTCTATCATCCATGAATCTATCCAACCTCCCTTTGAAACTTTCCAGCGTTCCAACATTTACAGTTTCTCTTTCAACATTTGCAGTGTCTCCTACTTGTACAGTGCCTCCTGCAATATTTATAGCGTCTCCAACATGTTCAGTGCCTCTCCAACTGGTTTAGTGCCTCCTCCATCATGTTAAGTGCCTCCTCCAATATGTTCAGTGCCTCTCCAACAAATTCAGTGCCTCCTCCAACATGTTCAGTGCCTCCTCCAACATGCTAAGTGCCTCCTCCAACATGTTCAGTGCCTCTCCAACATATTCAGTGCCTCCTCCATCATGTTCAGTGCCTCCTCCAACATGCTAAGTGCCTCCTCCAACATGTTCAGTGCCTCCTCCATCATGTTCAGTGCCTCCTCCAACATATTCAGTGCCTCCTCCATCATGTTCAGTGCATCTCCAACATGTTCAGTGCATCTCCAACATGTTCAGTGTCTCTCCAACATGTTCAGTGCATCGCCAACATGTTCAGCTCTTCCCCATGCAGTACTCTTACTCTCTGACACACACCTACCCAGACAGACACAGATACAGATACTCATAGCCATCCATACAGAGAGGAAAACCCAAATAAATTAAATAAAACACACGCACACACACACACACACACACACACACACACAACACTACATCCTCACCCCTCCTCCTTCAGCTCTTAAGTGGCTCTGCTTGCAAAACTCGACTCTTTATTTATATGTTGTCGCGTTATCCCCCTTCCCCTCCTTCACCCCCTAAGACAGTTACCACCTACCATTTTTTTTCAACACTCCTCCCTTACCGACAACCCCCCCCCCCCCTTAGTGGTGCCAGTTATCATTTAGTGGGAGTTTTTTAATGGTAATGCCAGCGTCACTTGAGACAATAGAGGGCAAATGTCACGTATTATTACTTCAGAGGAATTTTGTATAATAAGGCGATTGTGAATGACGGAGTGTGCAATTTTTGTATTATGTAAAGTCAACAGCTAGTGGATAGATATTGCACGCAAGAATGTATGAATGTCTGAATGTATGAGTGTATGAGTGAGGCTTAATGTTATATAAGCAACTGTTAGATATTATATTACATGCAAGAATGTATGAATGTGTATTATAGTCCTGTAAACAGACAATGAGTATTGCATTACATTCAAGAATGTATGAATGTCTGAATGCATGAGTGTATGAATGAGCTACAATCTGTGATCATATGAAATAAATAAATACAAAGGAAGTAGAGAAAAGAACTTAAGCAAATAATAAATAAATGAAATATTACTTTCATACATAAAAAACGGGAAGACATCTTAAGTGAACGACATAGAAAACGGAGCACTTCCATTACGAAAAATGAGAAAACATCTGAGGTGAACGATAAAGAAAATGGAGGATCGCTCTTACAGGGACAATTATAAAACAAGAACAAGTGATATATAATAACAAGATAGAACGTCGTTAAAATGAAATATAAACCAAAAACAATAACACAGACAACACTACAGAAAACGGAGAGAATTACCAGAAAAGGAAATGCAGAAAACGGAGTACTCACAATACTAAGAGGGGGAGACTTCTCAAAGGTGACCATAACAGGTTGGTGACCAGACTCTTGACAGCTGGCGGTGTAAGCTCAAGCTGAAAGAGAAGTAAATATTCCTCACGTTTAAAACCTCCATCAGTTGTGTCAGTATGGGAGGTAGTGGCTAACTATACACGGTAAACACGGTAGCAAAAAAGCACATTGTTTGTATTAAAAACCAGGAAGAAGTTTAGAATAAGGAAAATAAGCCTAATATTCAATAATAATAATAATAATAACACATCTTTTCACTAACAACCCAAAATAACACTTAATAACTGAAGGAAAAATAACATGATAAAATAACAAATAAAAAAAAACATCTTAACCCCTTGAGTACGATAACATAAACCTTGAGTACGATAAGTTAACCTTTGAGAAAGAAAACTTAACCCCATGAGTACGATGATATAATTTCTTGAATATGTTGACTTATGGCGTTAGCATCGTTCTCAAGGGATTACAAAAAATTACTCAAGAACTTAATTATTGTACTCAGCATGATGACGTCGTACTCAAGAGGTTAATTAAATGTCATATGACCACTCTAATGACACGGTGACATAATTTCGTGTTGGTAATAAATAACACACCTGTTGGTAGTGATTGTTCGGTAGGGAGTGGGACAGGTGTGGTTCACAGGTGTGGTCCAGAGTGACAGGTGTGACGCTGCTGAAGTCACAGGTGTAAATATGGTGGACAGGACCATCTTATGTTATGTTTGATGGATGGGTGGGTGGATAGGTGGGTGGGTGGGTGGATTGGTGGCTGGATAAGTGGGTGGGTGGGTGGATGAGTGGATGGGTGGATGAGTGGGTGGGTGGATAGGGTGGGTGGGTGGATAGGTTGAGTGGGTGGGTGGGTAGGTAGGTGGATAAACAGACTATGAAATTTAGACACACACACACACACACACACACACACACCCTTCTCCAGCTCTCGTAAAACCTTTGTACTGTCACCCTGGGCATGATATATTGACCACTAGCTAGAGTTACCGACCCTGGCCGTGTTTGTACAGTGACGCCTATGTCTATCTGCTCGCTTTTTTCGTCCTGGTAATAAAGATGATGGTACGAAAATGTTCAGAGAGAGGAAGGAACATTTTTCATATTGTCTGTCTGTCTCTATTTGGTGTCTCTCCCTCTCTCCTTCCCTCCTTATTTTTCTTCACTCTCTCTCTCTCTCTCTCTCTCTCTCTCTCTCTTTCGCACTACTCTTTCTCCATCTGGTGGTTTTCATTTTTATTCTGCGGTATAACGAGTGAGAACAGTTACTATTATTATTATTATTATTATTATTAAAACGTAATTTAATACCCAACATAAGTAAAAATATATAAATCCTTAGGTTAAGTATTATATTAATTATCATCTTTTTCACGTTTCTTCAACTTTGTCAATACTGGTGACGACCAGGTCTGAGTAGCGGGAATAATATAATGTATTTCACCGTTATTTATAAAGGAGCACTTAATATTTTATGCCTTACTAAATTATTAATATGGGATAAATAGTAGAAATATATTAAAATGATATATTAAGTTATTTTGCTTCGTTTTGGAGTGATTCTGTTAGGAAGAGATAAACTGCCAGCCAAAAGTTGCCTCGACGAAAAAACACTTGAAATTTTGCATTGTATCCCCTCAAACGATTTCCTCATGCATAGTCAAGCGTTAGCCCTTATCACGTCACCTGCGATAAAAGAATAAAAAGGTGGATATTTACATAACAGAGCCAAGTATGGCGCTCTTCCACAAGGCGAGCATCTCACAGGATTTGGCACAACAATATCATTTCGTACTAAAATTTAATACTTTGCAGCTTGGGGCGGACCTGCCTTCACTGGTTTGTTTACACTGCATCAGTTGCCACTTACCATTTAAAAACAAAATTTATTTGATTCTCCTTTTACTAGACATAGCGACTATAAGGAGTGAAAAGCTTCAGTCACACATATCAATAACATTCAAATGTTTTATATTCTGGACGAAATTATGAAAAGATGAGCGATGACAAAAAAGGTGGATAAAAAACAATAAATAAGCGGTGAGTGGCAGCGACGTCCCCAGCTGGGCGTCGCCTGCTCGACTGGTGATCATTTGGCGAGAAGACTGACCCAGCTGGCCATGATAGTCGTTAACTGTACCTTATTTTAGCAGAGAAAGTCTTCACCTACCATTTTCTCCTGCTATTGATCATCTCTTAATAAGACATCTGCTTTCGAGAACAATATATTAAGTCTCCACCATAAATTTAATGATCGTTTTTAATAATTTCTATTGGAGTAGCACTACAACCTCCCCCCCCCCCCCCCCAAAAAAAAATACTTAATTAAATCCACTGTAATCATTAACATATAACTCGTATCTAATATGTCATCAAGTTGTAAATAACTTTAAATTAAAGGATAATTCTATCTAATCATAAGGACACCTTCCAATAAACCTAACAACGTGTTTTAGAAGATAGTTTCTCGGTCCTACAGCGAAACTCTTTAAACATCCTTACACTGTCTTTAATTATATCAGTCTCCTTACATAGTGTCTGTAAAAAGTCTTCAACTCGGCTTCTAAATAGTATCCAATAATTACTCTGCCTCATTTACAGCTGATTACTATTAATTTTTGACGTAGATGGACTGTGTTCATGTGCTATATTTCTCGCTTTACAGAACTTTGATCAAACTTCATTAATTTTAATAGAACGTTTCTGAGCTTTATTGAGCCTTGTCGCCTTACACAGGTTTAACCTAACTACCGTCACACGATTTACTCATCTGAAGGAAACGTCCAGGAGACAAGGGCGTTGAATCTAATAGAACGTTTAGAATATTTTATTAATCCTAAGTACTGTATAAACTCTGTTCCAATACAGTACTTAACTTATCTTAAAAAAAAGAACGTTTAATGTAATTATTCAGAGACGTTCTTAATAACAAACAAAAACAGCTGATCCATAACAACAACAAACAGCTTAACACTTCACTGTAAGCCTTTATTGTCTGGAGAGAACACCTGACTACATGTGATGATGTGTGTGTGTGTGTCAAGAGGTACACTCGCAACAAAAAGTATCGGTGCATACTGTAGTGTGAACAATTTGAGACCAGTGACGATAGGTAATGGGAAAGGCGAGTTGTTCCAGCCTTATGTTGGCAGCCCTGATTGTTAGCCATATGACAACACCTAGTGGAGGGAGGGGGTTATGAGGATACACTTACCAACCTTCCCGACATATCACAGTGTATACGTATCGTTTCAGAACTCGTCGATCTTACCCTGCACCGATACTTTTTGGTGCGAGAGTGTACGTGTATAGTAGAAGTGATAAATCGCGTTGACTGATGTGGTGACTCTTTATTCACTGATGCTTTTGTTATTTTTGTTTTTTCCTTATATTTTGTTAATGTTTTCTGTATTTTTTTGTAATTGTTGTGCTTTCTCAATTGTTGGTAATTTTTTATTTATTTTTTAGTTGTTGTCTCTTGTTTTGTTTTTTTAGTTGTGTGTGTGATTATTTGTATTGATGTGTATAATCATTTTAGATGCATAAAATTACTTGAATTAGTATAATCAGTTATATGCATGTGTATGACCGCTTATATTGTATGGTCGCTTGTATTAATGTTCATGAACATCTGTGTATTATATCACCAAAGCTGTTACCAACAAACAAACGTAAAATACACTAAGCAATGTATGTCACTAGCTAAACTAAGGAGATTACCAAACATTGTACTACTACTACTACTACTACTACTACTACTACTACTTTTTATCATGTGGCCTCCAGCTTCCCCCAAAAGCCACACCCTCGCCGCCACTTTATTACCTTAAAATTAAATATCCTAATACATAAGTCGCTACCCAAGCTGTGTTGAGTTAGTTAAGCCGCAGATCTATGCTACAACTACTACTAACAACAACAACAATAATAATAATAATAATAATAATAATAATATATTCACCTTAACTTGTATTATATTTTATGGTATAATATGTGCAGTAACGTGACGCCATCGTTGACTCCTCAGTTCAAGGTCAATAAACAAAGAGACTGTAGGTCTTTTGAAAGCAAAGCTCCTCCGCTGCACCAAAATAAACACATGTACAAGAATAAGATAAATTAGATAAAACAATTATATAACTGTGTGTAAAATAAAACCACTTAGAAGGATTTAGGCGTTTGCTCTATATACTGGATACTCGTGTAATGTTGATGTAGTGAACACAAGTGAGGAGTTTCAGGTCTACATACAATTCAGATTATCGAACCATTGACCGTGGTGTTGGAAGGCGACCATCCTACCACTGAGCCAAGAGATTAATGATGCCAATAACTAATGTAAGCAATATGAGGTTTTTTCTTCTATCTGTTAGTGATAAAATCTAAGCCTTTGGTTTTTTTTCGGTACGAGCTTCTGACCAGCCGCCCACAGCCCCTCACCAGCCGCCCACAGCCCCTCACCAGCCGCCCGCAGCCCCTCACCAGCCGCCCGCAGCCCCTCACCAGCCGCCCACAGCCCCTCACCAGCCGCCCGCAGCCCCTCACCAGCCGCCCACAGCCGCTCACAGCCCCTCACCAGCCGCCCACAGATCCTCACCAGCCGCCCACAGCCCCTCACCAGCCGCCCACAGATCCTCACTAGTCGTCCACAGCCACTAACCAGCCGCCCACAGTCACTCGCCAACCGCCCACAGCCCCTCACCAGCCACCCAAAGTCCCTAACCAGTCCTTTACCAATCGCCCACCTGTCTTTCACCAGCCGCCCACAGATCCTCACTAGTCGTCCACAGCCACTAACCAGCCGCCCACAGTCACTCGCCAACCGCCCACAGCCCCTCACCAGCCACCCAAAGTCCCTAACCAGTCCTTTACCAATCGCCCACCTGTCTTTCACCAGCCGCCCACCTGTCCCTCATCCGCCCACCTGTCCCTCACCAACCGTCACCAGCCAACGAGAGACAAAGCTAAGGTGTAACAAATTATGGAGGGTCACTAAGGCCAATTGTGGACTCTGTTGGCATCAAGGATAATTCATATCTGCGGTACTACCTTTCTCCACCACCACCTACACCACCACCACCACCTACACCACCATTACCCTTCACCATCACCCTCCACCATCACCACCACTATCCTTCACCTCTATCACCACCACTAGCCTCCATCATCACCACCACCACCTACATCACCATTACTCTCCACCATCACCCTCCACCATCACCACCACTACCCTCCATCATCACCACCACCACCTACATCACCATTACTCTCCACCATCACCCTCCACCATCACCACCACCACCTACATCACCATTACTCTCCACCACCACCTTTCACCGCAAACCTTTAATCCGTAAGTTATGGGGTCACTCTCCCTAATGGGTGTGTAGAGTGGGCGTGGGCGTGCGTAAAGATGAACATAGGCGTGATGGGCGTGTGTATGTTTAGCTTGGGTGAAATAAATTTGTGTATGGAGAGTCTAGGCGTAAGTATATTAAGCGTGGGGATGGTGGGCGTGGGGATGAGCGTGGGAACAGTAGGCGTGGGGATAGTAGACATGAGGATGGTGGGCGTGGGAATGGTGGACGTGGGGATGGTAGACGTGAGGATGATGGGCGTGGGGATGGTGGACGTGGGGATGGTAGACGTGAGGATGATGGGCGTGGGGATCGTGGGCGTGGGGATAGTAGACATGAGGATGGTGGGCGTGGGAATGGTGGACGTGGGGATGGTAGACGTGAGGATGATGGGCGTGGGGATGGTGGACGTGGGGATGGTAGACGTGAGGATGATGGGCGTGGGGATGGTGGGCGTGGGAATGGTGGGCGTGGGGATGGTGGGCGTGGGGATGGTGGGCGTAAGGGTGGTGGGCGTAAGGGTGGTGGGCGTGGGGATGGTGGACGTGGGAATGGTGGGCGTGGGGATGGTGGGCGTGGGGATGGTGGGCGTTTGGATGGTGGGCGTGGGGATGGTGGGCGTTTGAATGGTGGGCGTGTGGATGGTGGGGATGGTGGGCGTGGGGATGGTGGGCAGTATTATTATTGATGATCACAAATTTTAAGAACATTATGTTTTACTAAAAATATAAACAATATGAACAACGGTAAGACAAATCCAACAAAACCGGTAAATCTAAAGCCAGAGACCAGCGCCGGTCCTCGCACCATAGGTTAGGGAGTCCCTGATCCAAGCCACCAGGATACTTGAACCAGCAAACGCATGTTAACACTCACCGGAAAGGCTCAACTTCCGGTAGTGTGTGGATTATACGAGAAATGATACCCAAGCAGGCAGGCAGGACATGACTAATTCGACGGATGTGAGTAAAGTTGCAATTATAAGCTGTATGATAGGATTCCTCCGATCATTATGTGGAGCAAAGCTTAATGAGAGATATACAACTAGACTGGTAAGATTCCCACATTATTATCTGTTTCAGTTTACAAATATATTGATATAAACGACATGAGTTCGTAATGTTTTCTTTTTATTTCGTTTAAGTTGTCGAATATTATTTTCTTCTATTATCAGTTGAAGAACACGTGAACACCACCGACCGTCAGAGTCTTATCGCACAGCTGTCCAAGATAAACTCAACCAATGCTGCCGGATTTCCATCGTACGTTTAATTCGAAAATAAACAAAGATGATAAAGATGGTCGGTGTCTGCGTCAGGAGTCTCACACCTTCTACACTAAACTGCCTCATAGAGTTTCATGTAAACCGCGTAAATTCTTGTATTAAAACGGCAACACCTGTGGGAGACCTGCTCATCAACACGTGAGGACAATGTTGCTGTTGTAGTAAAGAATAAACATTCACGTCAACTTTACGAAAATCTGTGAGGCAATATGTATACGTTTTATTGGTCAAAGGGAAGATAAAGGGGTTTCCTGATTGGCCTGATTTAATAGTACATATATCCTCATTGATCAGAATAAAGAGACGCTTGCTTCTGATTGGCCAAAGAATATAGCTCCACCATGATTTGCTAAAAAATAAATAGCCAAAACCTGCTTGGCCAGAGCAAAAACCTACCTTCATTCTCACTGGAAAGAGTAAAGAGAAGCGTTCTTCTGATTGGCCAGAGAATAGATAGTTCCAAAATGATCGCCCAGAACGAATATGCTACACCTATCCCCATTGGCGAAAATAAACACAAGCCTTCTGATTGGCCAGAATAGAGACACACGCCTTCTGATTGGCCAGGATTGAGACACAAGCCTTCTGATTGATCAGGATTAAGAAAGACACGTCTTCTGATTGGCCAGAATAAAGATGCACGCGCCTTCTGAGTGCACAGAATAAACACACGCCTTCTAATTGGCCATAAATAGATAAGAGGGGCACGCGCTCTGATTGGCTGTAGTGAAGAGAGATGACCTTTGGGTCGTGTTAGCCATAATGGTCTTCTGTGAGTGACCTATTTCTGTACACCTATTTTGGGGGCTCTGACGTCATGCATCCGGGCAACGCGCTCCCCCTCCTCCCTTGGCCCAGGGGAGGAGGGGGGGGGGAGGAAGAAAGATAGAGAAAGAGAGAAAGAGAGAAAGAAGGGAGTGAGCAAGAGAGAGAAGTTAGGAGAATGGAGAAAGAAAAAGAGTGGGGGAGGATGGGAGGGAGGGAGGGAGGGTTAAGGGAGGGGAAAGGATGAAAGGGGAGAGGAAAAAGGGTTAGGGGAGGGTGAGGGGAAGAGGGAGACAGGGCAAAGAAAATGAGAGACAAGAGATAGACAGACAGACAGAGATAAACGAGACATTCTGAGGAGAAACAAACAGACGGAAATAGTTCATAGTGAGGCACCTTATTAATGGTATTTAAATACGTGTGTGTGTGTGTGTGTGTGTGTGTTGGTATGATTAAAAATATCTCGGTATATATGGTACAGCAGCTGTTGCTATTTATGTAACAGGGAAGAATACAAATATTCAACCATATATTATGTGACGCGTTACAGCTAAGCTAACAGGTGTCTTCTCCAGCTAGTTAAACCTGTTGTTGCCTTACATCACATGTGAGGCCACAGGTGTCAACACATAAAGCACGTGTATCATAATCAAGAGAGGTATTTTTACACCTGTTTTTCCTGTTACAGATAACCTTATAATAGCAGGTGTGGGTTACAGGTGGACACAGCCTCCTCACCACCCCAAGACAGTCAGGGACAGATGGTGCTGGTGAGACAAATGATGGCAGACGTCATCTGAAATCATTGAGCACGTCAAATGAGGCATCACAGATATTTCCTTAAATACAAAAGTTCCCACGATCACAGGTGGCTCTACAGGTTACATAAGCCATCCTAACACCTGAATTAAGGCTTAAACAGATGATACAGGTGAAGCAGATGTTCTGTGTTACAGGTGTTTCCTTAGTTACTGATGGCAGTATTATCACAGGTGTCATTCTAGCTGGTGACGCCCATCACCAACACTTGCGTCAAATTTAAAAAGGTGAGGCAGGTGTTTCCAGACATTGAAAAGTAACATTACAAGTGTTTCCAATGCGTTACAGGTACAGACACACCTATCACCAACACCTGCCTGAAGGTCTACACAGGTGGCCTGAGGACGTTACAGCTGCTACACTAGGTCGAGAACCATCACCATGGCAACGTACTCTATGTGAGGGGGGGAGAGAGGGAGAGACAGGAAAGGAGGGAGGAATGGAGGAAATGAGGCAGAGAGGGAGGGAAGGGGGAATGGAGATGTAAGTGTATTAGAGAAGGAGGGAGGGAGGAAGGAAGAAGGTTTGGTTAAGGGAAGGAGGTGAGAGTGAGGGAGGGTTGGTAGGTGAGAGTGAGGGAGGGAAGGAGGTGAGGGAGAAGGGAGGGAGGGGGAGGTGTGATGAAGGGAAGAGGGAGGGAGGGAGCAGGGAGAGAGGAGTGGGGTGTGGTTGAAGGGAGGCAGGAAGGAAGGAAGGGAGAAGGGAGGTATGGAAGCAGAAGGGAGAAGGGAAAGAAGGAGGTGTGGGCAAAAGAGGGGATGGTGGGAGGAGGGAGGTAGAAGTGAACCACACCATGTACAGTGACTCAATGAACCACACCATGTACAGTGACTCAATGAACCACACCATGTACAGTGACTCAATGAACCACACCATGTACAGTGACTCAATGAACCACACCATGTACAGTGACTCAATGAACCACACCATGTACAGTGACTCAATGAACCACACCATGTACAGTGACTCAATGAACCACACCATGTACAGTGACTCAATGAACCACACCATGTACAGTGACTCAATGAACCACACCATTTACAGTGACTCAATGAACCACACCATGTACAGTGACTCAATGAACCACACCATGTACAGTGACTCAGTGAACCACACCATGTACAGTGACTCAGGGAACACAAACTAAAGTCCTTGTACTGTATGTGTACGTATAAATATTTTCTACAGGGCAAGTGTAATTAAGAGCATGTTGTTTTAATAAGGCTATTTTTTGTAGCACCATGGTTGAAGTATTTTGCTATCTGGCCATTTGTTGTATGTCTGTGTTGACTGTTCCTCTCCCTGACATTGCGAAAGTCACCCGGCTAACGATCACAGGTCATATCCGAGACAAAGTGAAAGAGAGAGAGAGAGAGAGAGAGAGAGAGAGAGAGAGAGAGAGAGAGAGAGAGAGAGAGAGAGAGAGAGAGAGAGAGACTTAAGTTGCGCCATCAGTTCTCTTTAACTCCTCCTCCACGCACCAGGTAAATACTTCAATAACTTCTCTCTAACGTAACGAGATGCAAGAGCTACCCCTCCTCCCACCTTTTATCCAATTAAAATATTCAGTATATAACTCTATATTTTTGGGGAACTTCATTTTACAATAACATTAAGACGAATACACTCGCTACATGTTTAAAACAGAAATAAACCATTCTTAGTTTTGTGTATAAAAAATATATTACTTCACTTTGGGTAACATTTTCAAGCGCGTATTTCTGTTATTTTATTCATATTTTATTTGTGTGTTGAGCAGGAAAAGATAATATGGCAGCCAATTATATTTCTAGTTCGTGTGTTATACGTGTTGCTTCCTCGTCTTGCACAACACGCTATAACAATCTAGCAGGGTACAGTATAATATTTTCTGGTATTACGTAACATTGGGGGATTATTTTAAGGCTTGTTACAGTCACGTCTATTTTTTAATATAATTTTACCTTTTTTTTTTTTTAATTCGCAATACCTTTTTCAATGACAAGTTATTTATTAATATTGTTTTTAAATTTTGTCTACGTTTATTATACACTGTCATTTCAAAGTCGATTCCAGAATTCTTCTTTCAGCTCTCAATATTTTATTTTTCGTTTTTAGTTTCTTTTTATATTATTAATTTTCCTAAGTTTAACCGTTGTTTTAAAGTTGAGTCTCAAAGTGATTATCTTTCATTCAAAACTTTGCCGCCACAGTTGTTTAAGGAAGTCTTCGTCCATTACTGTCCTCTGATCACATCCCTGATTCATATCCATACTGTTGTTCCCTCTACCTCAGTCAGTCCTCTCTCAGGGCTTCTCTTACATCTCAGCACAACGTCATCCCACATCTCAGAATCTGGAGTAAAGTCTGAGCGTCACGTCCCACTTGACCCACCAAAACCCCGGCAGGACAGCGGCTGTACTTCCTAGGCTGTACTGGTCTATCCCCTTCACCCTGCGGCCAACGTCCTCTCGGTCACCCACACCCTCACTCAGCTATGCAGGTGACCGTGGCGTCACCACTCATACCAGATTGGCCTACGTCATCCTCATCAAAACCTCAGCCAGAGACCGTAGACCACGCACTTCATCCTTAAGTCATCCCGTTGTCTGAGAGATGCGGCTCTCTGGCAACAGTTGTCAAGGGTTTACTCTCGCTCGAGTCAGCCGCGGTAACATGAATTCTTGAGCGGGAAAATGCAAGGGGCTGATTGGTTGGCGTGGGTTGCTACGCCAGCCACAACTCCCCGGGAACTGAGGCAACCAATCAGTGGCCACAGCGCAGCTTTTGAACGATTCAACCGACACGTACGGCTCGGGAATCTTGCATCTTGCGTTTACAAGTTCAACACATTAATTGTTTAGGCTACGTGGTGATGGTGGAGGTGAAGGTCACATGGGGCGAGGTCAAGCCTGCATACGCTGCTGCCTGACCCTCATGAGCGTGGGCCAGCTGGTCCCCTCAATAAATAAACGACCCAGTTTGCGCGGGAAAAATAAAATACTTAGTTTATTCACTTATTTCTTCACACACACACAAGACAGGCGAATCCTGCTCACCCACACATTGTGCTAGTGATAGACCTTTAAGCTGGAGGTCTTATCTGTCACAGCGTTTGAGTGTATCACCTTGAAAGAGTGGCAGAAGGAGACAGTTCTCCACTCTTAAGTTGCCGCCATCTTCAATCACCCAGCACCAAAAGCCACAGGAGACCACCATAACAAACAGTAAACACTGCGTCAAGTACAGACGATAAGAACCATTATTTTGTGTATCCAGATATTAACTTAAAAACAATAATTATATAACCTAATATTAATAAAGTTCTGATAATAATAATAATAATAATAATAATAATAATAATAATAATAATAATAACAATAATAATAATAATAATAATAAAACACTGACCTGCTCTTCTTGAGGTCTTGTGTACTGTATATAACCGCTTCAATGTTCCGGCTCTTAAGACCTCTCCACACCTAATTATTATTAACTTGAGGTTTTCTTGAATTACAGACGAGAACATTTTTATAACTTTTAGTGAATCCTTCTGCACTAATGATGATAATATAACGTATATTTCTATAACCAAAGACGAATATTATGTTACCTAAAATATAATGTTTCGTGAATAATATTTTCTCACTTCAGGAGCAGAATTATATTACCTTAATTAAAATAATTTACGGCCCAAATTTAATGACAGGTATTCATGTTCTACAAGACTAATTAATATGAGGTAATGAAGTATTATATACTATTTCCAACTGTTTACTATGAAAGAAGGAATGAGTGAAGAAATAAAAGAATGAGGGAATATAAGAAGGAATGAATGAATGAATAATGGAAAGAATGAATTAAGGGAGGAATGAGTAAGGGAATAAATGAAAGAAAGAATGCAGGAATGAATGAATGAGGAACTAAAATAATGAATGAAAGAATGCATGAAGAAATGAAAGATGGACTGTATAAATGAAGGGACGAAAGAATGAATGAATGAATGAATGAATAAATGAAGCCGTCTGGGATCAATACATTTTCTGGGTCATTCCTCCTTAGTACTCCGGCTGTTAGTATGTTTGAGTGAGTTACAATGATGATGATGATTATTACTGTATTACTATTATTATTATTATTATTATTATTGTTGTTATTGTTATTATTATTATTATTATTATCATCATTATTATTATTATTGTTGTTATTATTATTATTATTATTATACACACACACACACACACACACACACACACACACACGACCCTCTGCCCTATATTCAAGCGGATCTCACCTTGTCGTCACTTCTAATGGGAGACGAATATTCATTTGCGGATGTTAGGAGGTGTGTGTGTGTGTGTGTGTCTGTGTGTGTGTGTGTGTGTCACCACCTCAAGGTGTCAATTTATTCCTATATTTTATTTTCATTATTAAAAATGTAACATTCACCAGTAACAAAAAGAAACATTTACCAATAACAAAAATTAACATTAAGTTGTAATAAAATAATAACATGTACGACACAGAAATAGATGAGAGACATCACCATTGCATCTCTGGTGACATTTAATAGATAAAAGATTAAACAAACCCCAAGAATAACTTTGTGACGCAACAGGAGATGAAAAACAAATAATGTTCTATATATTTTGTTTATAAGAATTAGCTGCAGTTAGGCGTAGTATTTAATTCATGTTACTACGTCATTCAGGAGCAGTGAGTTATGGAAAACAAGTGACATCATGTATAACAATGGATGTCAAGGATAACAAAAGACATCAAGGAACAAATGACGTCATGGATAACAAATGACATCATGAAAAACAAGGGACGCGATAGATACCAAATGATGTCAGAGATAACAAGGGATGTGATGTATAACACGTGATGTCAGGGAAAACAAGTGTTGTCTTTACACACACACACACACACACACACACACACACACACATATACACACACACACACACACACACTTTATTCATCTTCTTTCCACAATATATACGCATCAGTGGTGTAGTCGAGGCCATTCCGAGACCGAGATTCTTAGAAGTCGAGAGCGAGACCAGTAGCAATTTTAGTCTTTATTAATACTCCCATAAGGCGAGTTAAGATTGATGATGATGTGTGTGTGTGTGTGTGTCTGTGTGTGTGTGTCTGTGTGTGTGTGTGTGTGTGTACTAACTACCGAATGACTCGTGTCTTATTTCAGTTTCGTGATATACATATGAGTAGTTAAATACCGCTGGTTAACGTACACAGAGAAGTGCCAGTCATGAACGGCGATAGTCGAATGAAATAGTGTCAGAGGTCATGTCGGGTCCTTGGGGAGTGGGGGTGGCAGTAAGAGGCACCCAGGTCAACCAGCAGAGGTTAATCCAGATCCCCATAGGTGATGAAAACGGCCTTGGGTGATAGAGCACAGTAATACAGTAATATATAGACAACTGTATGTGGAGTGAGGTACCTGGGATGACCTGGAAGGACCCTGGGGTGACCATGACAACGATAAGTGAATATGACTTAGGTAACTCTTAGCAGACTCAAGCGAGGTAAGTCTTTCTACCAGAACCCAGACTTAACAACTTACCTGAAAGTAAAGAATTAAATTTGTTGTCTCGAAAGGTATTAATAAAAAAGTCCGAGGCCAAGGATTTCAGAGATCGAGACTTAAACACGTGCGACCGAAACCTGGAGAATGTCTCGAGGTCTACACAGAATTGAACACTCTCTCTCTCTCTCTCTCTCTCTCTCTCTCTCTCTCTCTCTCACACACACACACACACACTCAGTCATTCACAAGATCCTGCAGCGCGGTTTACCTGACACATCCGGCCAGGTGGAATGATTTACAGGGCCGAGCATACGTGAGGTAGGTAATGACGATGGGCGGAGGACTGACCCAGCTGTTGAGGGCTGAATACTATAGTGGGGTTGTGGGAGGCTGTGTGTGTGTGTGTTGTGGGAGGAGCGAGGTTGAGAGGAAGAACCACCTGACTGAGGGGAAGAACCACCTGACTGAGAGGAAGAACCATCTGACTGAGAGGAAGAACCATCTGACTGAGAGGTAGAACCACCTGACTGAGGGGAAGAACCACCTGACTGAGGGGAAGAACCACCTGACTGAGGGGAAGAACCATCTGACTGAGGGGAAGAACCACCTGACTGAGGGGAAGAACCATCTGACTGAGAGGAAGAACCATCTGACTGAGGGGAAGAACCACCTGACTGAGAGGAAGAACCATCTGACTGAGGGGAAGAACCACCTGACTGAGGGTAAGAACCACCTGACTGAGAGGAAGAACCACCTGACTGAGAGGAAGAACCATCTGACTGAGGGGAAGAACCACCTGACTGAGGGGAAGAACCATCTGACTGAGAGGAAGAACCACCTGACTGAGAGGAAGAACCATCTGACTGAGGGGAAGAACCACCTGACTGAGGGGAAGAACCACCTGACTGAGGGGAAGAACCACCTGACTGAGGGGAAGAACCATCTGACTGAGAGGAAGAACCATCTGACTGAGGGGAAGAACCATCTGACTGAGAGGAAGAACCACCTGACTGAGGGGAAGAACCACCTGACTGAGGGGATGAACCACCTTACTGAGAGGAAGAACCACCTGACTGAGGGGAAGAACCACCTGACTGAGGGGAAGAACCACCTGACTGAGGGGAAGAACCATCTGACTAAGGAAAAGCCACCTGGTGGTTGAGGGCGTTGGAGGAGGGGTGGAGGAAGTGGTGGTGGTGGTAGAGGGGTGGGGCAAGTGGTGGTGGTGTTGGTGGTGGTGGTGGTGGAGGAAGTGGTGGTGGTGGAGAGGTGGGGCAAGTGGTGGTGGAGGGGTGGGGCAAGTGGTGGTGGTGGAGAGGTGGGGCAAGTGGTGGTGGTGGAGAGGTGGGGCAAGTGGTGGTGGAGGGGTGGGGCAAGTGGTGGTGGTGGAGAGGTGGGGCAAGTGGTGGTGGAGGGGTGGGGCAAGTGGTGGTTGTGTTGCAGGGGTCCCCACCCTGTCTACCTTTTCCCTTCTGGGCGTGACGTCACGATGACGTCGCAAGCCCAGCCAATCAATGAAGACCTGTGACGCAGAAACTCATTCTGGAAAAGCTTTGGCTCTCGTCCCCCTGCCACCTCTCCCTCGCCTCCCATCCCATCAACATATTTTTAATGAGTTCCAAGCATTTTCCCAAATCTTCGAGTGCATATTTAATTGTACTCACCTGAGAGTATCGCGGAGGAAGATAATAAAGACCACAGTAACAGGTACATCTCGCGCCTGTCTCGCCCTCACATACGTCTGGCAACACCATCTGCGAGCACAGATGTAAACAACGAATCCAGATTCCGGATTTATAATGAGGAATGGAAAGAACGGCTAAGAACGGATTTTAGTAAAGGGGGGGGGGGAGGTGTGGAGGGAGTCTGGATTTGCGCCTTGTGACTAAATTTGGACTCATAATGTGTCTCGCTTACACTTTATATATAAGAGCTTAAAAATAGCAACTCTAAGACCTTATCGAAGGAGAGAGAGAGAGAGACGTATTATAGTATTTCCGGGTACTGAAAGTGCCAAGATCCGAGTCAGACTAAGACGGTGGAACGTTTACGGATAATTACAGTTCCAGGGCAATGTGTCCAGGTAAGTGTGTATCCAGGTAAGTGTGTACCCAGGTAAGTGTGTATCCAGTTAAGTGTGCATCCAGTTAAGTGTGTATCCAGGTAAGTGTGCATCCAGTTAAGTGTGTATCCAGGTAAGTGTGTATCCAGGTAAGTGTGTATCCAGGTAAGTGTGTATCCAGGTAAGTGTGTATCCAGGTAAGTGTGGACCCAGGTAAGTGTGGACCCAGGTAAGTGTGGACCCAGGCAAGTGTGGACCCAGGTAAGTGTGTACCCAGGCAAGTATGCATTAAATATACGCACTTCACTTCTTATTTATTTATTTATTTAATCATTTATTTATTTATTTATTACATATATTGCATCAGGCTCGTTAAGCATATCCAGGTATTTAATATTTCTATTAAATGAAAACATCCTCAACACATATAAGAAACATCAACACACTCGGTACATTACCTGATGTTCGGTATCTATAGGGACTCATTATCCCTCACGGCTAAATACACACTTAACCGTTGCACTAGAGGCTGGCACAGTTACAATGATCAGTGCCATAGTGACCAGTGAAGGAAGCTTGACCTTGTTCTACTGCCAAAGCTGACGTGTTATAACTGGCGAGCAAGGAATGTTATCAGTGCATTAAAGAAAGCAGAACGAGATAAAGAGAAAGTAAAGAGATAATTCAAATGAGAAAGAGTGAAAGCAAAGATTGAACTATGATGCAAAAAAAAAAACACTTTTGCATTATACATTTTTTTCTTCATAAAAGATCAAATGTATGTAAATATATAGTCTCTCTCAAACACTCTTAACTATTTCTTCATCTTATACACTAATAATATATGGCATTAACTACCCATCTGTCCATTCATCTATTTATCTATCTATCTACCCCCAATCCAGCCATTTATCCATGTACCCCCTCTATCCATGTACCCCCCCCCCCCATAGGTTTATCCAGTTACCCTCCAGTCACCAGGTGTAGACAATCCCCTCAACCTCTCCCACCACCTACAGGGAAATCCATTTCTCTCTCTCTCTCTCTCTCTCTCTCTCTCTCTCTCTCTCTCTCTCTCTCTCTCTCACGTTTCTCTCATATTTCTTTCACTCTCTCTCTCTCTCTCTCGTCACAGACACATTACGTCATTGGCATTTTCTCTCTTTTTTACATTCTTTCTTCTCTCTCCTTCCATTGTATGCTTTCTCTTATACTGTGATCTATCTATCTATCTATCTATCTATCTATCTATCTATCTTTCTATCTTTCTTTCTTTCGTTCTTTCTTTCTCTTCTTTTCTGGTTGTGTAACCAGTGGTGTTCCCCAGGGGTCAGTACTGGGCCCACTCTTGTTCATAATCTACATAAACGATCTAGAATTCCAGATACTGGGATCAGCAGTGACATAAGCAAGTTTACGGATGACACCAAAATAGGGCGGCAGATTAATTCAGGGCAGGATGCAAATGTACTACAGGGGGATTTCAATAAACTGCAGGAGTGGTCAGGAAAATGGCAAATGAAATTCAACACCAGCAAGTGCAGCGAACTTAATATTGGAAGAACAAATACTGTCAATGTATACAGCCTTAACAACATCAACCTAGAGAAGTCGACTTGTGAAAAAGACTTAGGGGTACTTGTAAGCCCGGACCTACGGCCTAGAAAACAGTGCGTTAATGTTCGAAATAAGGCAAACAGAGTATTGGGTTTTATATCTAGAAGTGTAAGTAATAAGATTGCAGAGGTCTTATTGCAACTATATCTTGCGCTAGTCAGGCCGTCACCTCGATTATGTGGTTCAGTTCTGGTGCCCTTATTATAGAATGGATATATCACTGGAATCGGTGCAGCGTAGAATGACGAAAATGATTCCGGTACTTAGAAACCTTCCACATCAAGATAGGTTAAAGAAACTAAACTTGCATTCCCTAGAAAGACGAAGAGTGCGAGGAGATATGATAGAAGTATCTAAGTGGGTGAAAGGAATCAATAAAGGGATATAGATAAAGTTCTTATAATATCCTAGCAGGATAGGACTCGAAGCAAAGGATTTAAGTTGGATAAGTTTAGGTTTAGGAGGGAGATAGGAAGGAACTGGTTCACAAATAGGGTGGTGGACGAGTG
The DNA here is from genome assembly GCA_958450375.1 of Homarus gammarus. Taxonomy (NCBI): domain Eukaryota; kingdom Metazoa; phylum Arthropoda; class Malacostraca; order Decapoda; family Nephropidae; genus Homarus; species Homarus gammarus. The sequence goes on from CAUDMG010001775.1 coordinate 5,178,023, forward strand.
GAACAAGCTTAGCAACTTTGTAGTAAGTGTTGGAACGCTGGAAAGTTTCAAAAGGAGACTGGATAGATTCATGGATGATAGAGAGTGGTAGTAACTCTCGACAGGAGCTGCCATGCACAGGCCAACCGGCCTATTGCAGACTCTATTTTCTTATGTTCTTAATACTGTCCTGGCCACGTGGCCACACACCTGCCCAACCGCATCCAGCCCATACGACCACGAACTGAGTGCTATAAGAACACCTGGATTACGCAGTCCAGTTCTGGTCACCGTATTACAGAATGGATATAGAATCCTTGGAAAGAATTCAGAGGAGAATGACAAGACTAATCCCGGGTATCAGGAACCTTGAGTATAGAGACAGGTTAAAACATCTTAATTTGCACTCCCTTGAGAGACGTAGAGCGAGGGGCGACCTGATAGAGGTGTATAAATGGAAGGCAGGGCTAAACAAAGGGGACATTACAAAGGTACTCAAATTATCCAACCAGGAGCGAACTCGTAACAATGGTTTTAAATTGGACAAATTTAGATTTAGGCGTGAAATAGGTAAACACTGGTTTGGAAACAGAGTAGTGGATGAATGGAACAAGTTACCAAATATCATCATTAACTCGAATACGCTGAATTGCTTCAAACATAGGTTGGATGCTCATATGAGCAATAGGGGTTGGGTGTAAACGGGACTGCCCAGTATGGGCCAATAGGCCCGCTGCAGTTTCCTCCATTCTTATGTTCTTATTTGTATCACTTATGTTACCTGTATATTATTTGTCAATCAAGAGACCCATTTCCCAATTTTGTAATTGTATATTTTCAGCCTTCCGGCTGCCATGCTCTTTCAATAAACCGTTAATTATTATTATTATTATTATTACTGAGTGTGGCTGGATCTGACCTGACCTCACGGCTTCACCTGACCTAACCTGAAGGATGGAGCACACCTGCATTGCCCCAAGCGACTGTCCTGGCCACGTGGCCACACACCTGCCCAACCACATCCAGCCCATACGAGCACGTACTGAGTGCTATAAGAACAACCCAGTCCCAACCATTGTAAATATTATCAACACCTAATTATTATATATCATATTTGTATCACTTATGTTGCCTGTATATCAAGAGACCCATTCCCTAATTATGTAACTGTATATTTTCAGGCTGCCATGCTCTTTCAATAAACCGTTAATTATTATTATTATTATTATACACCACCATCTTAACCATACACCACCACCCTCACCATACACCACAATCCTCACTATACGTCACCACCCTCACCATACACCACACTCCTCACCATACACCACAACCCTCACCATACACCACAATCCTCACTATACGTCACCACCCTCACCATACACCACAATCCTCACCATACACCACAATCCTCACCATACACCACCACCCTCACCATACACCACAATCCTCACCATACATCACCACCCTCACCATACACTACCATCCTCACCATACACCACCATCCTCACCATACATCACCATCCTCACCATACACACCTGCACACCAACCATACCCTTAATACACCCCACTCACCCATCCCACTAATACACCCACTAACACACCCCTCCCCCAATGCACCCACCAACACACCCCTCCCCCAATGCACCCACCAACACACCCCTCCCCCAATGCACCCACCAACACACCCCTCCCCCAATGCACCCACCAACACACCCCTCCCCCAATACACCCACCAACACCCACACCTGTAATCAACTCCTTAATAGGTAATCCACAGATCTCCTCAACACAGGTAAAGTGAATTCATCTTGTCTAATGGTTGCCTCAGAGACACACAAAGATGAAGCCTTTGTTGTGAGCTGTTGAAGTGGTCAGGATATTAATGGTCTTTCCACACACACACACACACACACACACACACACACACAATCACGTGTCGATTTATTGGTTACATTTTCTATTTTTTTTTCTCTTTAAGGAAGATTTGGTTTATTTATATATTTCATCCTATTATTAGCCCCTATTGTGTGTCTGTTTGTTGCGACTCATCCTCGCCTCTCCTTTCATCCTGCCTCTCCTTTCATCCTCCCTCACCACTCTCCCTCTCACACCTTCATCCTCCCTCACCATTCTCCCTCAACCCCATCGTCCCTCACTATCTACCACCCTCACCATCTGCCTCCCCACTCTCGTCCACCCACAATAATCCCCTCCCCCCCCCCTCCTCCCCCTCCCTCCCCCCTCCTTCCCTTCCCTCCCCTCCTCCCCATAACATCCCGGAGACAAACACAGCCAAGCTTAAAATAAAACATGACGTCACGACCCGTAATCTTCTCCACCCGGCGTGACTGACCTCTCTCTCTCTCTCTCTCTCTCTCTCTCTCTCTTTTGGTTTGGTTAATCTTTAGGACAAATAATCTAAGGTAAGATATTCTTCAGGTAACACGGAACACCTGAAGACTTTCCACCACACAAGGTCATTAGTGGTCAAGGCCGTATTTATATATGCGACTTGGCGAGCTAAATTTATTCCGCGAAAAGACTTATCAAAGAGCACCAGCAATTCGTGGAGTGTAATGGAAGGATGATGACAGTCTCTTGAGTACGATAACAACGTCTTAAGTACGATAACAACGTCTTGAGTACGATAACAGCATCTTGAGTACGGTGGTTTAACATCCTTGAGTACGATGATTTAACCCAGTAAGTACTATGACTTAAACTTTGGTACTCAAGGGGTTAACATATCATAATCACTGGACTAATTCACTGTACTCAGGGTGAATGATCATCGTACTCAAGGGATTACCATTATAGCTTGTTGTCGACGCTAGTAGTGTTTAAACTAAAGGTGCACTCGGGAGTATATCGCGTGCTCGACTTACAAGAGAGAGAGAGAGAGAGAGAGAGAGAGAGAGAGAGAGAGTGTGTGTGTGTGTGTGTGGTTATGTTCGTATGTGAAGCGCGGTGAGTGTAGTGCGTAGAATTGCGTAGAATTTATGGGTAACACACTCACACTCACACACACAACACACACACACACACACACACACGCACACGCAAACACGCACACACGCGCACACACACACACACACACACACACACACGATCGAAACTAGCAGGTGCTATTATGGGCAACAGATCACCAGGTGGCCAACGTGTATGTGTGTACAGTAGCTAAAACAACTATCTGTGCAGGTGGGGGTCGATATGCTCCGAAATTTTACGTGTGACTAGTGACAGCCCTCATATACCACAATATACCGTCCATGGTTTCATATTGTTTCCCACAAAGTATGCACAGATAGTCTTTTTAGCTACTGTACCTTAGACCAACAGGTGGCTGACAGGTGTGTGTATCTAAGATCAACAGGTGGCCAACAGGTGTGTGTGTACCTTAGATCAACAGGTGGCCAACAGGTGTGTGTACCTTAGATCAACAGGTGGCCAACAGGTGTGTGTACCTTAGATCAACAGGTGGCTGACAGGTGTGTGTACCTTAGATCAACAGGTGGCCAATAGGTGTGTGTACCTTAGATCAACAGGTAGCCAACAGGTGTGTGTACCTTAGATCAACAGGTGGCTGACAGGTGTGTGTACCTAAGATCAACAGGTGGCTGACAGGTGTGTGTACCTTAGATCAACAGGTGGCCAATAGGTGTGTGTACCTTAGATCAACAGGTGGCCAACAGGTGTGTGTACCTTAGATCAACAGGTGGCTGACAGGTGTGTGTACCTAAGATCAACAGGTGGCTGACAGGTGTGTGTACCTTAGATCAACTCTCTCCCTTCACGTCGCCACAAAACGGCATAAGCAACAAGCCACCGGAAACGGTTTCAGCGACATGCGACTGGAGAATCAAGCTTTCAGAGCAACTCGACGAGGTGCTGATAAAAGACCCAACAACAAACACCCTGAGCTGAGGGTCGAATGGAGTTCCCTAAGAGCTATCATCACACAGACCTGTAGAGAGACCCTCGGCCAGTTCAGAAGAAAACACCAGGATTGATTTGATGAAAATGATTAGGAATTTGTGGTACTCCTCTCAATTAAGCGTGCTGCTTTCACTGACTAGGAAAACAACCCTCAGTCTGAGACCAGAGCTGCTACTTTCCGCCAGAAAAAAGCAATGGTCCAGCACAAACTTCGCGATATGGAAAACGCAAAAGTTTACGACTCCAGATGTGCGAATTTTTCAATTCCACGAAAGCCATCTATAGCCCAACTATTAAGGGCATCCGGCCCCTCTCCGCTCATCCGACGGTAACTCCCTTATTAAAGACCAAAGAAGCATCCGTCAATACTGGAAAGAGCTCTATCATTCCCTGCTCAACCGAAACACCGATGTGGATGTCCTAACTACCCAGCAGGTCCCTCAGCGCCTGGAGCTGACCCACCTCAGCTATCCTCCATCCCGGGATGAGGTAGCAACTGCCATTAAGCAGATGAGCAATAACAGTGTCACAGGGCCTGGTGGAATCCCAGCCGAGGTGTATAAAACAGGAGAACCTCTGCTGACCAGCCGTCTCCACTCTCTCCTGGAGAATATATGGGAGCAGGAGGAGATTCCCCAAAATCTTAAAGACGCCTCCACCGGCAATATTTATAAGAACAAGGGAGACCGATCAGACTGTAGCAACTCCGTCGCCCCTCCAGGTTAATGGGAGCAACCTCTCCAACTTAAGCCACTTCCAGTAACTTGACTTCCACCTGTCCACCACCGCGGACATCAATGAAAAAATCCACCATCCGTGTCTTTAGCTGTGGGGAGATGAAATTATTTGTAAGGTTGTGCGTGCATCGAGCAATGGACTTTCCCACCCTCCTGTATGGCAGCGAGACATGGGTCAAGACACTTGAAAACTTTCACCAATGTAGTCTACGTTCCATCCTCCGAGTTCGCTGGGAAGACAAGAAAACAAATGCCAGTAATCTCGCTGACACCAACTGTAGGAGCATCGAGGCTACCATTATCCATGAACAGCCATGTAGGACTGGCTATATTACCTGCATGGACGACAGTAGACTGCCAAAGCAGCTACTTTACAGTCACCTAACGAATGGTAAACATAACGCTGGCGGGCAACGGAAAAGGGTATAAGGATAGTCTTATGATAAACCTGAAAAAGTGCCAAATCGACCCCTCACCTGGGAGACGATCACTCCACACCGTAACGCTTGGAGGAGCACCACGAGAGGTGTCAATACTCTCAAGTTAGCTCGACCTTTTATCAACAGTGACCTCACAATACCAGTAACGTCATCACAACAGACATCTGTATGACGTCACCGCAACACCATATATGACGTCAGTACACCTACATCGGTGACGTCACCACAACACCATCAGCGATGTCACGAAATAAACCTTGCCGTTGTAACACAAACCACGACCTCGTATTCACAAGTGACGTCACAACAATAAAAGCGAATCGACATCCTCAGTGACATCACAAAAGCAATAGCATCAAAAAACGCCAGAAGACCATTTTTAGGAGTGAAAACAATAGAGCTGTGATGTCAGAAATGTAAATAGATGTTGTCAACAATTATGTATATGAGGAACAGTGAACAATAACACCCTTGAGACGTTTCTGAGAAGGTTGAGACGCATAAGGCACAACACTCGCGTATGGGCGTAAAGATCCTTGAGTGACGCATTTATAATTGTGATGACTGAAATGTGTATAGAGTTTGTTCTGGGAAATACCTAGAGGAGACAAATTACCTGTTATTCACCTTTACTAGCATTAATAACAGGTGTAATACGTAAATAAATCCTTAAAGCAGGTATGATTCGCCCTGCTGTTCATCTTCATCGTCACACAGCCAAAAGTTGAGGTATTTCACACCCTTAGTGATGGTATGATACGTGCCATCAGCCCATGCGTGTAGTGGGTGTATGGGCGTGAGGGGCTTGAAGGGCTTGGGGGGGGGGGGGCATAAGGGCGTGGTATGTGTGTCCCCAACAGAGTCTTCACCTGCATCAAAACACGTAGAGGGAGGGAGGTAATGACTAGTATCTCCCGCTCGGTATATTTATAAGCCTTGAGCCAGTCTTTCTACAGAGATGAAAAACCCTTATTCTCCCCCCTACCCCCAGGCCATCATCTGCATCAAAATAACTCAAGGAAGGTTTATAAATACACCATTCACAGTTTAAAAGGAACGGTAAAGGAAAAAAAATCGAAGTATAATTAACGGAAGACTTAAACAGAATTAACTCAAATCTCAGGTCATAATTCATTTCAGTTTGTGACACATGAAGCGAACAAAGTTATCTACGTGCTCTGGGGAATTAATTGTAGCTTTTGTTGTGCTGAAGATAACTGAGTTGGCTGAAATACGAAGCCGGACACAGACAGACAGACAGACAGAGACAAATTCTCAGTTCCAGAAAAACTGCACAAGCTCACACAGTCTACCAGTGTGTGTGTGTGTGTGTGTGTGACGTTAAGGTGTGTAATGACCGTGCCACACCCACACATGTTATTATTACTGCATCTCAACAACAACAAATCTTAATTAATACACTACCTGGTTCTTACTAATAAAGATAAAAAGAGTCGAGAAGTACGTGAGTCAGACGTATAGAACTATGGGTCAACATTGAGGAAGTACTTGGCTGTTTTCTTCAGATAATGAGTAAATGAGTGAATTACATAAAAGACGCCATCTGGAGCTCTTTACTGACATTACTATTTCAAGTCCACCTGAGGAAGACACACTAAAAAAAGCGAGAGGAAGGAACAGTATAGATCAAGAGATGAAAGTTATTATAACGCGTGAGGCTTCAACCTACTGCAATGATTCTGTAAGAGTTGTGACAGATCAATCAGTGAAGGCAGCGCAACAAGTCGGAGCAGCAGTGAAAAAACAACACCTTTAGTTACTATAAGTTGTACCTTCAGCAACAAGGACAAAAAAAAAATGTTCCTTCAAATTTGTAAGTCACTCTTGGGTCCCCATCTGGACTACTGTACACAGGCAGGGAGACTACTGTACCTCCAGAGACTTTACCTCCCTAGTATACAGGCAGGGAGACTACTGTACCTCCAGAGACTTTACCTCCCTAGTATACAGGCAGGGAGACTACTGTACCTCCAGAGACTTTACCTCCCTAGTATACAGGCAGGGAGACTACTGTACCTCCAGAGACTTTACCTCCCTAGTATACAGGCAGGGAGACTACTGTACCTCCAGAGACTTACCTCCCTAGTATACAGCAGGAGACTACTGTACCTCCAGAGACTTTACCTCCCTAGTATACAGGCAGGGAGACTACTGTACCTCCAGACACTTTACCTCCCTAGTATACAGGCAGGGAGACTACTGTATCTCCAGAGACTTTACCTCCCTAGTATACAGGCAGGGAGACTACTGTACCTCCAGAGACTTTACCTCCCTAGTATACAGGCAGGGAGACTACTGTACCTCCAGAGACGTTACCTCCCTAGTATACAGGCAGGGAGACTACTGTACCTCCAGACACTTTACCTCCCTAGTATACAGGCAGGGAGACTACTGTACCTCCAGACACTTTACCTCCCTAGTATACAGGCAGGGAGACTACTGTACCTCCAGAGACTTTACCTCCCTAGTACACAGGCAGGGAGACTACTGTACCTCCAGACACTTTACCTCCCTAGTATGCAGGCAGGGAGACTACTGTACCTCCAGACACTTTACCTCCCTAGTATACAGGCAGGGAGACTACTGTACCTCCAGAGACTTTACCTCCCTAGTATACAGGCAGGGAGACTACTGTACCTCCAGACACTTTACCTCCCTAGAAAAGGTGCAACACAGAGCAAGTAGGATTAGTTCTGAATTAAATAATCTACATCATCCGAGTAGACTTAGGACTGACAGCTCTTCAGACAAGACACGACACAACTGGGAAAACCTAAAACATTCAAAATCCTGAAAGGGATGGAAGATGTTGACTCAGATCACTTCTTCAAGATGTCAAGCGGTATAAACACAAGTTTCAAGTCCATTAAGTCGTGTTGCAGGATGAATATAGGAAAATGCTTAACACAGACCTATAGAGGAGTCTACCTATAGAAACACATGAAGCTATAGGACAGCATTTGTCTTTAACATAGCCCAGCAAGCACACAACCAACCCTCAACCTGGGACCTTTAACAGGGTACTGGCCTCCTCCTCCTCCTGACTATAGCCTGTGGAGGTACGCAGGTATACTAGATAAAAATATATATGTATGTATCTCTCTCTCTCTCTCTCTCTCTCTCTCGCTCACCGTACTTACTGAATCCGTTCCCAAACAAGAAAAAAAAAGGTTATATTACCACAGCGGTAATCCCTAGGCCCTCTTAGTGCCGCGGTGGTGACGTTCAGGAAGGAGGTATGACGTCACGCCCGTTCGTCGTATGGATCCGACGGCAGGGTATTTATATCCCGCCGTGACGTCACCATGCTATCATGTGCTCTCGCTCGCTTGGTGATCCCGGGAATATAAACAGACCCGGGCCGATCACCATGATAATTACCGATTATTACGGGTGAGCTTGTGAGTAATTGGGTGGATAATTATAATTGAAGATAGAGGATTAGTGCTTATAGGTGATTATGGATAGGAACATCTAGAAATTATATGGATCAATTGAGATTCTTTCGTGACGATACTTAGAGATTATCGATTGTAGATAATTATCAGCTGGATGCATGAGGATTATTTAATGTACAACAATAGTAACAACAACCACAAAAACAATAATAATAATAATGATAATAATAATAACAATAACACCTATTATATTTCGTCATTATATTGGATTATTGCTGAATTTTATCGTTTTTGTCGATAATTGCAATTGATGTTTTATAATAACTAGGATTTACTCCCTAACTAGTAAATTGTTGCGATAATTAGCGATTATTGTCAGACGTGGAGTGTAGTGTTTGTTAACGATTATTTTATATGATGGAATTATTATGAAGAAATACGATTATTATTGTGAATTATTGTGGTATTTGGTAATTACTGTCAACTCACTCGGGTTATGATCTGATCCCCCATTGGGTTTGACACACTCTGGGACAGTGACATATTGAGATTCGGGCATATTGGAACCAGGTCGTGACTACAGTGTTGGTGGTAGTTAAAACTGGTATGTGTGCTCCCTAGACTGTAACACGACCTACTGTGTTATATATACAGAGAGAGAGAGAGAGAGAGAGAGAGAGAGAGATAATGTATCATAGCTTCCACAATCTCTCCCTTGAGACAATAACAGCAACAATTACAACAACAACAATCACAAAACACAACAACAACTACAAACAAAACAACAACTAAAACAGAAACACAACAACAACAATGACAAAACGACAAAAACACAATAACAACAACAGCAACAATGAAATAACAATAAAATCACAACAACAACGAAAACAATTACACAAGTTTAACCACCATAAAACAGTAACAATAACAACAACAAACAAAACCACAAAAATAACATCAACTTCGATGACAATAACAACAGACTCGACGATAACAACAACAGCTTTGACGATGTACACAGCCTTTGATATAACATTCCTTAACATAATGAACTTAACACAATAATACAACTACAGTGGAATATTAAGCACAGTCCCCAACGTAACTGTTTTTGCACTAAAGTTCCGTCAACAGACTTACGTATTATTCGGGTATTGGGGAGAAATAGAAGGGGGGGGGGGTGTTCCTTGTATGGCTTCCAAGCGTGTTCTGTCCTCCTACTGTAGCAGAGTGGGCCACCGGACAGTGTATGGCGCCTGGTTCTTATTAACAGATAAGCACATTCCAGCGTCTTCACCATGTCAACAAACCCGCCAGGCACTCTCTCTCTCTCTCTCTCTCTCTCTCTCTCTCTCTCTCTCTCTCTTCAACTTCACTACCCAGTAATCTCTGAAACTTAAATTTATCCTGGTTCTTCTCATTGGCGGTAACAAACAACAACCTTCCCGATAACAACAACAACCTCCCCGATAACAACAACGACCTCCCCGATAACATAAACCTTACGATAAGAAAAACTTCGACGATAATTCGCAACATGTTTTGTACAAGGTAGATGATGATGCTGGTGGTAGTGGTGGTGGTGATGGTGGTGGTGATGATGGTGGTGGTGATGCTGGTGGTGATGATGGTGGTGATGCTCGTGGTGATGCTGGTGGTGATGGTGGTGGTGATGATGGTGGTGATGATGGTGGTGGTGATGATCGTGGTGGTGGTGGTGATAGTGGTGGTGACGTCATACACACATTTCCTCCTCCTCCTCCTCCTCCTCCTTGTTTACATAACTCGACAAGTACCGGAGGTTAACAAAGCCGATTTGGTACCAGAGTTAAATTACTGAACACCTGAGTAATTAATTAAATACAGGTAAAAAGTGAACCAAATATATGAATAATGAATAAAGGACAAAATGAATAGTTAAAGTGATAAATAAGAAATTAATTAATATATGTATGTATAAATTAATAAATACATGAATAAATAAATAAATATATGTATAAAAATATATATATATATATATATATATATATATATATATATATATATATATATATATATATATATATAATGGAGTAAATAATATAACAATGAATTGAATTAGTTGAATATATAATGTAAAATAAAATATCTAAATATAAGAATGTTAAATAAAGTTAACAGGAAGATGAATAATTAATTATATGAAGAAATAGATAAATAATGACGCTAAATAATAATAATAATAATAATAATAATAATAATAATAATAATTGTCGAGGTTTAGATGTTAACGCCCTCTGGTTCTTTTAAAAATTACTGTCAGGTGGAACACTTCTGCTTTCACCAGGGATATTAAACGAGATTATGGAAATTTGTAACCTTAGATGTTTATTTACACTGATAATCGGCATGAAGACAGTACAGAGCAACATAAACATATGTGGTATGGAAGTGCCGCACTACCGGTCGGGAGTGTAGACACTGGATGTGAAGCGTGGGGTCTTGTATATCAACACGGCACAGGTGGTAAAGTGGTGTCTTCTCAACAACTTCACAGGAGAGCAAGTATCCTCCTAACCAGCACAGGTACTTGATAATGAACCAGGGAGGACCAGCACAGAGGTTAGGGTTGACAGTGTCTTAGCTGGCGTGCTCTAGGAGTACAGCAGTTCCAGCCAACGTGATCATGAATAAAAAGATGTAGCAGGTGACCAACTGGGTCAGAGGAAGGGAGCCAAGTGACCAGTCATACGGTTACACCCCGCACTATGACTCGGTTCGAACTACCTATGAACAACACCTGCTTCAGATACAGAGAACAAACCCAACACTGAACAACACAGTTCCAACAATCATTTGACTGGAATATAAACCCCTTACAGTAATAACAATAATAAACTAGTTGTTGTCCACCACACACCTACCTGAGGAGTGTTAGTGAAGTAGTTCCTGGGCAGCAGCTGGAGGGGTTCAACTACCACAAATACTTTTATGGTAGAGCTTATCATGTGTGACGTCACGATCCGTTCAATATCCGATAATGACGTCATAGGCCAGTCAATCCTCAATAAGGACTTTATAACCCAGACAATCCCCAATCATGACGTTATAACCTAATCAATTCCAATCATGACACCATACTTCTGATAGCATCTTATTGACGTCATAATCCAGCTCGCGACCCACCATGACGTTATGGACCAGGAAGAGATAATATATGACGTCACTAACAGGGAAACGACGAAACGTGACGTCACAGATCCTTAATAGATGCAATGTGGTGCAGTGATTCAAGATGAGATAGCATGACGTCACGAATCAGCCAGTGACGCAATATGATGTCATGGAGCACTTAGTAGCTGATATTGTGTTATGGACCAGGAAGTGACGCAATATGACGTCATAGGTCCATATATATGTGTGTGTGTGTGTCTAAGGCATACCATCCTCATTGGACAAAGACGTTGCTAACAACCAATCAGCGTGAAAAGCAAATTCTTCGTCAACTAATCAGCACTCAGAACGAATATTCCATCAGCCAATCAGTATTAACAAAAAACACACCAGAGGCCGATCAACGCCATGGCAGCCAATCAAAACAAAATAAGAACACACCACCAGCCAATCAAAACACTGCAAGAATACCCCACCAACAGCCAATGAAAACAGTGCAAGAATACCCCACCAGCAGCCAATGAAAACAGTGCAAGAATACCCCACCACCAGCCAATCAAAACACTGCAAGAATACCCGACCAGCAGCCAATGAAAACACTGCAAGAATACCCCACCAACAGCCAATGAAAACACTGCAAGAATACCCCACCAGCAGCCAATGAAAACACTGCAAGAATACCCCACCAGCAGCCAATCAAAACACTGCAAGAATACCCCACCAACAGCCAATCAAAACACTGCAAGAATACCCCACCAGCAGCCAATGAAAACACTGCAAGAATACCCCACCAACAGCCAATGAAAACAGTGCAAGAATACCACACCAGCAGCCAATGAAAACACTGCAAGAATACCCCACCAACAGCCAATGAAAACACTGCAAGAATACCACACCAGCAGCCAATGAAAACACTGCAAGAATACCACACCAGCAGCCAATCAAAACACTGCAAGAATACCCCACCAACAGCCAATCGAAACACTGCAAGAATACCCCACCAGCAGCCAATGAAAACACTGCAAGAATACCACACCAGCAGCCAATCAAAACACTGCAAGAATACCCCACCAACAGCCAATCGAAACACTGCAAGAATACCACACCAGCAGCCAATCGAAACACTGCAAGAATACCACACCAACAGCCAATCGAAACACTGCAAGAATACCACACCAGCAGCCAATCGAAACACTGCAAGAATACCCCACCAGCAGCCAATGAAAACACTGCAAGAATACCCCACCAGCAGCCAATCGAAACACTGCAAGAATACCCCACCAGCAGCCAATCGAAACACTGCAAGAATATCACACCAACAGCCAATCGAAACACTGCAAGAATACCACACCAGCAGCCAATCAAAACACTGCAAGAATACCCCACCAGCAGCCAATCGAAACACTGCAAGAATACCACACCAACAGCCAATCGAAACACTGCAAGAATACCACACCAACAGCCAATCGAAACACTGCAAGAATACCACACCAACAGCCAATGAAAACACTGCAAGAATACCACACCAGCAGCCAATTGAATTCTGTTTTATATGGTAATAAGTCACGTGAAGAAGATCGAGCTCTTCCTAAATGTTCAGATGTATACAGACCTGAAATAGTGGAGGAAGGGAGAGGGGTGAGTGGGGGGAAGGATGAGGAGGAGGGGAGAGGGATGAGGAAGGAGAGAGGGATGAGGAGGAGAGGGATGAGGAGGGGGGGAGAGGGATGAGGAGGGGGAGGGATGAGGAGGAGGAGAGGGATGAGGAGGGGGAGAGATGAGGAGGAGGGGAGAGGGATGAGGAGGGGGAGAGATGAGGAGGGGAGAGGGATGAGGAGGAGGAGAGGGATGAGGAGGAGGGGAGAGGGATGAGGCGGGGAGAGGGATGAAGAGGCGGGGGGAGGGATGAGCAGGAGGGGAGAGATGAGGAGGGGAGAGGGATGAGGAGGAGGGGAGAGGGATGAGTAGGGGGAGAGGGATGAGGAGGGGAGAGATGAGGAGGGGAGAGAGATGAGGAGGGGAGAGGGATGAGGAGGGGGAGAGGGATGAGGAGGGGAGAGGGATGAAGAGGGGAGAGGGATGAGGAGGGGAGAGGGATGAGGAGGGGAGAGGGATGAGGAGGAGGGGAGAGGGATGAGGAGGAGGGGAGAGGAATGAGGAGGAGGGGAGAGGGATGAGGAGGGGAGAGGGATGAGGAGGCGGGGAGAGGGATGAGCAGGAGGGGAGAGATGAGGAGGGGAGAGGGATGAGGAGGGGAGAGGGATGAGGAGGAGGGGAGAGGGATGAAGAGGGGAGAGGGATGAGGAGGGGAGAGGGATGAGGAGGAGGGGAGAGGGATGAAGAGGCGGGGAGAGGGATGAGCAGGAGGGGAGAGATGAGGAGGAGAGAGGGATGAGGAGGAGGGTAGAGGGATGAGGAGGGGGGGAGCTTACGTCGAGTGTGAGCAGCTCTGCAAAGGCGTAACGCAATCATATTATACGGGTTACATTCTCGTGTATCTGTGTGAGTGATGATGACGTTATATTGCATCACACACTCACTTCCTAGTTTCCCGTGACGTTCGGACGCTGCTTCACTTCCCGGTGTCGACTGTGTGTCACCCATCTGTCTGGGAGTTATTTATATGGAGTCTGGTGCATCTTGAGAGTGATTTACAGAGACTCCTTATTAAACTCACTTCCTGGCCCGTGACGTCACTACCTGAGCTCCGTGACGAGGGGCTGGGGTCTCGCTCCTCTTTGGTTCGTTGTGGAGTTGTGACGACAAATTGCAGCTTTTACTTTCAAAACGTCGTCATACTGCATCATTTCATAGTCTGTGTTGTTGTATTACTCCATTCTATAGTCTATAATGTCATATTGCTTCACTCCCTAGTTCATGACGTTATGCTGCGTCAATTAATGTATGGATGACATCGTGGTCTAACACTCTAGGTCGTGGGATATTGATGTGATACATCTTCCTAAAAAAATTATATATATATATATATATATATATATATATATATATATATATATCTTGATAAAATCACACGGGAAAAGGGAAACAACGGAGCACCTTAGCTTTCGTCTTTACTCAAGACATCATCAGTTACCTCTGAAGATGTCTTGAATAAAGACGAAAGCTAAGGTGCTCCGTTGTTTCCCGTGTGATTTTATCAAGATTTATCTTATCCACGTTTTCATTCTGGATCTACATGAAATATATACATACATATACATATATATATATATATATATATATATATATATATATATATATATATATATATATATATATATATATATATATCACTTCAGCAATGGACTTATTACGTGGAAAGCGTAGGTTTATAACGAAGAGGAGAACCAGGGAAAACAAACATCTTGACTAAGTTGGGCTTCTTTTAATCGCTAACGTTTCGGAAATAATCATTTTCCATTATCAGAGCCTAGAAAACAAAGGTTTTGAAAAAAATAAAAATACAGGAGATATACAATAAAAGCATAGCATTATACGAAAATTTACCTTCGATAAAATTTAAAAAAAGAGCAATCCAATTCAAAACCGACAAAAATGACGAGAGACATACAAACAAAGCTAAAATCAGGAATAAAAAGTGTGAAATAAAATATAAAGGGGGGAGGATTACCTTAATTCAGGCGAGCCTTACTGCGAAAAACACAACAATTCACAGGAAGCCATATCACAAATGGCTGGCTTTTCTTTATATTGGTGTAAGGCTTCCATAATGAGGAGGTCCGTCTCACAGTTTGCGATTAAAAGAAGCCCAACTTAGTCAAGATGTATATATATATATATATATATATATATATATATATATATATATATATATATATATATATATATATATATATATATATATATTAAACTATTAAACAACACAGGGACACACTAGACAGGTGTGGTGGACAGAACTGATTATTGAGACGTCCCTCCATGAAGGTGTTTGGTAGTGGGTGTTGTGAACCAGAGGTACAGTGTGCTAGTCCGGGGTAAGAATGAACTGCTGGAAATTATAATGAAGTACGAACAATACTATGAGGCAGGGAGGTCCAACAACACTATGAGGCAGGGAGGTCCAACAACACTATGAGGCAGGGAACCCGAACAACACTATGAGGCAGGGAGCCCGAACAACACTATGTGGTAGGGAGCTCCACATTATGTTAGTTCCGGGTGTGAGTGAGTTTTGATTCTGTAAGCTGGGAGATCAACAGAGAACTCAAGGATCCTCCCAGAGATTACATGCCACAAAGACGATTCCCAGATAGACGATTTTTCCCACTTGGACGATTCCCAGAAAGTCACTCATGATGCTAATTGGATTAAATACAATGTCATGTTGGCCATTTGAATATTTAGAATTGAGAAGATTGGTAAATGTGTACCTCTACTCTTATCACCACACAAGCAGTACACAGCTGTAAAAAAGAACGCGAAATCAATGATTCCCAACAAGGCTTCACAAGTGGGCGTTCATGTCTGACAAATCTATTAACATTCCTTTCAACTGTTTTTGAATCAGTGGATGACGGACACGAATATGATGTGGTATACCTCGACTTTAGTAAAGCCTTGGACGGAGTCCCCCACGAAAGACTAATACGAAATGTGGAGGCTCATTGAATTGGAGGTGATATTGTAAAATGGATTAGGGAGTGGTTACAGGACAGGAAACAGCAAGTAAGCATTAACGGCACTAAATCCGATTAAGGTAACGTCACTTGTGGAGTACCCCAAGGCTCAGTACTTGGACCATTACCATTTATTATATACTTAAACGACATAGATATAGGCGTAGACAGCAACATAAAAAAACTGCCGTCGACAATAAAATAGGGCGTGTAATTAAACCTCACGAAATTCCGCAAAACTACAAAAAGATCTAAAAAAAATTCGCAGATGAAATTTAATGTAGACAAATGTAAAGTACTTAGTCTAGGAGATGTAAACAGAGAAACCAGATATCAGATGAACAACGATGTTATACAGAAATTCGACTGTAAGAAAGATTTAGGAGTAATGAGAAGTAGGAATTTTAAACCAAGACAACAATGCGTATTTGCTCGAAACAAGTCTAACAAAGTACCTGGGTTCACACAAAGGAGTGTTAGTTACAAGACTAGAGAGGTCATCCTAAAACTATATCTTGCGCTCGTGAGACCTCACTTGGATTACGCAGTTCAATTCTGGTCACCGTATTACAGAATGGATATAGAATTCCTTGACAGAATTCAGAGAAGGATGACAAGATTAATCTCGGACATTAGGAACCTTGAGTACAGAGACAGGTTAAGGCATCTTAATTTGCACTCCCTCGAGAGACGTAGAGTGAGTAACGATATGATAGAGGTGTATAAATAGAAGTCAAGGCTAAACAAAGGGGATATAACAGAGGTACTCAAACTATCCAACCAGGAGCTAACTCGTAGCAATGGTTATAAATTAGACAAATTTAGATTTAGGCGCGAAATAGGTAAACATTGGTTCGGAAATAGAGTAGTGGATGAGTGGAACAAGTTACCAAACATCATCATTAACTCGAATACGTTGGATAGCTTCAAACATAGGTTGGATGGATATATGAGCGATAGGGGTTGGGTGTAAACGGGACTGTCCATGGGCCAATAGGCCCGGTGCAGTTTCCTCCATTCTTATGTTCTTATGTTATCAACAACAACAACAACAATAATAATAATAATAATAATAATAATAATAATAATAATAGCAACACACCAGGGAGCAAAAAATTCACCTCACCTGTTGTGTTGTATCAAGGCAACGACAGCACCTGTGGACAGATTAAGCAAGAATTAGTGGCTACCATAGGCAAAAGTGTGATAATTAACAGGTGTTAGGGGTTCCTACCTCTGTGTGTGTGTGTGTGTGTGTTGCATATATGTGGAGAGAGAGAGAGAGAGAGAGAGGGGGGGGGGGGGTACAGAAGCAACACTATGGGCGCCTTGTATGGTTGAAATCACAATGAAGATGACCTGACCTGTGACCTCGCCCTCACCGTGCTCCTTGACCTACTTCCTCGGCCATATTAAAAAATGAATTAATCGCATCCGGCCCCATATGTATGTGGCTCTGACCTGATCTCTCTCTCCCTCTCCTTCCACATATATCCATACATATAACACACACACGCGCACACACGCAAAACACAGCACAGCACAACACACACACACACACACACACACACACACACACACACACACACAACACAACACAACACAACACAGCACAACACACAACACACACACACACACACACACACACACACACACCACACACACACACAACACACACACACACAACACACACACACACACACACACACACACACACACACACACACACACACACACACAACACAACACAGCACAACACACACACACACACACACACACACACACACACACACACACACACACACACACAACACAACACACACACACACACACACACACACACACACACACATCCAGGTAGGGTAAGTAAATCAATAACATTACCTTTTCTCACCTGGCTGTGACCTCATTAAGGGTAACACCATTCCCCTCAACACAAAGGTGAAAAAATACCTCTATTTACCATCCTATAAATATTGATGTTCATTTTATAATTAAAATTTTTAGTGGGAAATTGTTTTTAATTCATGAATGTATTGGGAGTATAAAGGTCACAGGTAATGATATAAGGTCACATGGTGGCATTAGTAAGGTCAGGGAAAACGTGGAGACAGCTTTGGTCAGCAATAATAGGTAAGGTAAACTCAAGAAGAATAGGTCGGGTAAGGTCCGGTATTGTAGGTCAGGTAAGGTCCGGTATTATAGGTCAGGTTAGGTCCGGTATTATAGGTCAGGTTAGGTCAGCGAGAATAGGTCAGGTAAGATTAGGAATTATAGGTTAGGTAAGGTCTGCAAGAATAGGTCAGGTTGGGTCAGGCTAGGTATGGGGCCACGTCAAGGTTAAGAGAAAATGTTAAGGTTAAGAGGCCGTGTCAATAGGGCATGTCAAGGTCAAAAGGCTGTGTCAATAGGGAATGTCAAGGTTAAGAGGCCGTGTCAATAGGGCATGTCAAGGTTAAGAGGCCGTGTCAATAGGGCATGTCAAGGTTAAGAGGCCGTGTCAATAGGGAATGTCAAGGTCAAGAGGCCGTGTCAATAGGGCATGTCAAGGTTAAGAGGCCATGTCAATAGGGCATGTCAAGGTCAAGAGGCCGTGTCAATAGGGCATGTCAAGGTTAAGAGGCCGTGTCAATAGGGAATGTCAAGGTTAAGAGGCCGTGTCAATAGGGCATGTCAAGGTCAAGAGGCCGTGTCAATAGGGCATGTCAAGGTTAAGAGGCCGTGTCAATAGGACATGTCAAGGTTAAGAGGCCGTGTCAATAGGACATGTCAAGGTTAAGAGGCCATGTCAAAGTTAAGAGGTCGTGTCAAGGTCAAAAGAACAAGCCAGTGTCAAGACATCATGTTAAGAGGACCTGCCAATGTCAAGAGAATATACCAGTGTCAAGACATCATATTAAGGGACCTGCCAAGGTCAAGAGAACATACCACTGTCAGGACATCATGTTAAGAGGACCTGCCAAGGTCAAGAGAACATACCACTGTCAGGACATCATGTTAAGAGGACCTGCCAAGGTCAAGAAATTGTGTGAAGAGGACGTTTTAATTACAAATGGTTGCGTCAAGGTAAAGAAGTGTCGAGGTCAAAAGGATGTATCAATGGCAAGGTGTCGTGTCAAGGTCATGCGGGCGTGCCACGTTCTAGAGGTCGTGTCGTCAAGGTCAAGCGGGCGTGCCACATTCTAGAGGTCATGTCAGAGTCAAGCGGGCGTGCGAAGTTCTAGAGGACGTGTCAAGGTCAGAAGGACACATTTAAGGTCAAGAAGACGTGTTAAGGTCAAGAAGTCGTGTCGTAATTAGGTGGTGGTGATGGTGGCAGGATCACGTGGTGATGGTGGCAGGATCAGGTGATGGTGGCAGGATCACGTGGTGATGGTGGCAGATCTGGTGGTCTTTTTTAGGTCTTCCGCTAGGATGTGCTGTCAAAACGAGGATGATGGTGTCATTGTTAAAATGTCAACTTAAGGTCAAACAAGAGATGACCGTGACACAAGCAGAGGTCAACATGTGGCAGTGTTCATCCTAGAAGGTGAAGGTGAGCAGCAGGAGGTAGCCAGACCATACGGAACTGGGTCACGGATGTTCCTCTCCCTCCATCAGGGATATATGAGGGATGGCGGCCCTGGTGGTGTTGAGAAGGTCACGGCCAGCAGGGTAAAGGTCACGAGGGGTGGGTGGGTGAAACAGCCTCCCCCGCCCACCCACCACCCACCCTTCTCTCCTGGGCGGCACAGAGCACCTACCACCGCCTGGCGGACGGACGCAAGCTCTTCTTTATGTCGCTGGTCGATGCTGTCTCGATGACGTCAGAGCGGGGGCTTTGACGGGGGCCGTGACGTCACTGCCATCGATCCTTCCCCTCCACACGCTTGCTGCTTGCCCCTGCCGCCGCCGCCGCCTGCTACCACCAGTTGCCGCCGGACGATGCTTACGCCGCCAACAGGAGGGACACAGCCAGGTACTGGCGGGGCCTTATACTGCACAGGTGTATACCAGGCTACCCCTCCTCCTCTCATTCGTCCCCTTTCTTAACCTCCTCACCGTCATCTTCCACCTCCTTATGTTCACTATACTCAAAGCCATTCTCCTCCCCTCCCTCCTCTTTATTCTGCTCTTTCTCCACCTTCCTCCTCCTACAGCTCTTCCTCTTCGTAATAATAGGAATATTCTTTTCTTATTATTCACCTCCGCCGTCTTTCTCTCCTTCCTCTTCTTCTTCCCGTTCTGTTCCGCTCTCTCTCTCTCTCTCTCTCTCGTCATATTGACAAACTTGTCCGGATAGAATTTAAAGCTTACGTACACTACCATCCACGTAGACAACCAAACACGTACACTACCATCCACGTAGACAACCAAACACGTACACTACCATCCACGTAGACAACCAAACACGTACACTACCATCCACGTAGACAACCAAACACGTACACTACCATCCACGTAGACAACCAAACGCGTACACTGCCATCCAAGTAGACAACCAAACACGTACACTACCATCCACGTACACTACCTACCACGTACACTACAGTCCACGTATACTACCTACCACGTACTTTAACATCTACGTAAACACCCATCCAAACCTTACCATTCACGTACATTAATACCAACGAACGCTATGCTCTACGTACTTTGTCATCCACGCACACTACCATCCACGTACCCTGCCATCCACGTACACTACCATCCACGTACACTACCATCCACGTACACAACCATCCACGTACATCACCCATATAAAACACATCTGCGTACAGTACCTCGCCATCCATATACTGTACTTCATATCCACATACATGACAACCAAGTACATCATCAAACAAGTACATCACTCACGTACATCTTCACCCACGTAGAGCAATCTCACGTACATAAATAACTACGCGCATCATCACCCACGAACAGCACATTCACGTACATTATCACCCACATACACCACCCCCACATACATCATGCCTACGTACATCATACCTACGTACATCATACCTACGTACACCATGCTCATGTACTCCATGCCCACGTACACCATGCCCACGTACATCATGCCACGTACATCATTCCCACGTACATAATGCCCACGTACATCATACCCCTCGTACACCATACCCACCCTACCCCATACCCATGTACATATGCCCACGTACATCATGCCCACGTACACCATGCCCACGTACACCTCCAGACCGCCAAAATAACTCACCGTAAACAGAGCTCAGGCGGGAGGCAGGACCTAAAATAAACTTTAATGGGTGAGTGACGCACACACGTACGTACGTACATACATATATACATACATTCACACATACACACACACATACATACACACACATACATCTCCAAATACACACACACACACACACACACACACACACATAATATATAATGGTTGCCCCTCGTGTAACGAGGATGGCCGGCCCTAGGCCCCTCTAGGCGTAAATTTGTTTAAGGTGTAGAAGCTGTCGCCAACACAACAACCACACCCTGAGTTAACAAGTTGTATGACCCAGTGTCAAGGAATAGTCCGAGAAGACCGGACAGCTTGCCAACTGCACTGGCTAACCATTACCCCGGAACACGATCCGCAAATCGATTAACATCCAGGTTCCCAATTACTGCTGGGTAGACAGAGGCAAATGGCGTAAAGAAACTTGCCCATAGTTTCACCCTGCCCGGGGATCGAACCCGCATGGATAGATAAGCGGATGGATAGACAGATGGATGGATAAATAGACACATGGGTAGATAGACTAGGATGGATGGATGGATGGATAGACAGAGGGATGGCTAGATAGATAGATTGATAGATAGACAGATGGATAGATAGATAGACAGATGGATGGATAGATAGACAAGTGGATGGATAGAATAATGCATGGATGGATAGATAGACATAGGTGGATGAATACACAGATGGGTGGATGGATAGACAGATGGATTGAGAGATATGATTGTGTGTGTGTGTGTGTGTGTGTGTGTGTGTGGGTGGTGAATTACAACTGAATTATCCACCCGGGAGGACGTCTTCTCGGAATCCTGTGATGAGAGAGAGAGAGAGAGAGAGAGACACCAAACACTTTCCTCCCTTCAGCACAATCGTAACACAACACAACACAACATTACAAAACATCACCCGGTAATTTTGCAACACTCAACCTACATTGTCTAAAATTCGGACCAGTGTGACCCAATTTTTTGTAAGGTACAGTAGGTTAGGTTAGGTTAGGTTAGGTTAGGTCCACCATCTATACCATCAGTACAACCACCACCTACAACACCTCCACCACTACCAGCAACACACCCACTACCACCACAGCCACCACCACAACCACCACTACCAGCACCACACCCACTATCACCACTTCCACTACTTACACCACTACCACCACCACTACCACCACCACCACCACTACCACCCCCACCACCACCACCACCACCCCCACAGCCACCACCACAACCACCACTACCAGCACCACACCCACTATCACCACTTCCACTACTTACACCACTACCACCCCCACCACCACCACTACTACCACCCCCACCACCATCATCACCACTACCACCACCACCACCACCATCATCACCACTACCTACACCACCATCAACAATACCTGATATTCAATACCCAAATGGATCTTTTTTAGTCGTCCATAAAATCCAAGGCTCAAAAAATTTACATTCACATTTATTAAAAAAAAAAAACTCAATACCCAAAGGAAAAGTTACGTTAGAAAAATAACCATGATTCAGAAAGGCGCTTCCATCACCCAACAATGACATCGGCTGACAAAATGTACCACCTCATAATTGGTGGTCTAAGCACAAGCGGTTGAATTCCTTTACCTCCCCCCCCCCCCTCCACACACACCCAAATTATGGAATAACATAAACAAATATATAAAAAAATGTCTCTTGTGAATGTCAAATGTTTATATCCCGGTTTTGGAATTCGTTATTGTGAGAAATTCCTAAACTTATCGAATGCTACTAATAACAAACTCAAAAAACCATTCAAAACCATATACAAGATTAAATAATCAATATATTCCAATAAATGTGAAAAACATGTTGAAAAATACTAGATTTCAGAATTAAATCCATTTAGTGACTTGTGAAAGATAGGTTGGTGGGTGTACTCTACTGTCGTCTGGACGCGGCAGAGTTCCAGGAAAGTTCGAACAAGCAGCTATTTTTACTCCCATACTTCAATAACACGAAGCGTTTTGAACGTTCCGAATCGCCAGTGTTTATAAATGGATTCCCTCAACATTCATGTACGGACACAAACAAGGATTGGAACATGTAGAGACTCATATAGAAGCAGACACGTGTGTAGAGAGAGAGAGAGAGAGAGAGAGAGAGAGAGAGAGAGAGAGAGAGCTAAATCTTCATAATATTCACCAGCCACAGAGATAATTAAGATAATACAGGTCTTCACAAACACCTGCAACAATACTACAATGAACGGTCAGAGCACGTGTTGGCAGGTGATGTGTGCACCCAGGTGTTATAGGTCATCGGTCACCCAGGTGTCATCGGTCATTGGTGGTCACCCATGTGTTACAGGTCAATCGTCACCCAAGTGTTACAGGTCATTGGTCACTCAGGTGTTTCAGGTCATTGGTCATCCAGGTGTTACAGGTCATTGGTTACCCAGGTGTTACAGGTCATTGGTCACCCAGGTGTTACAGGTCATTGGTCACCCAGGTGTCATAGGTCATTGGTGGTCACCCATGTGTTACAGGTCAATCGTCACCCAGGTGTTACAGGTCATTGGTCACCCAGGTGTTACAGGTCATTGGTCACCCAGGTGTTACAGGTCATTGGTAAACAGCATACATACGTGACTGTTGGCCTCTAGGAGCCATCAGTGGCGCCTTAGGTCAGAGGCGAGAGTCTTGTCCGGGAATGAGCTGAGATTGACGCAGCGTGTAAGAGAGGTGGGGGGGGAGGGGGAGCACAGCCTAAGAGACTCAATAACAATGAGAGCAAAGCTGCCTGACCAGTCCGTCTATCTACACGTTTATCTATTTCATTTTTTATTAACTGTATCTACGTTATTATTGCTTTGGAGTAAGTCCTGTGTGTCACGACTATACGACATAACGAGAGAGACAGACAGAATAAGTTACAACAGTACCATTACAGGCACCCACCGCTGCCACCCGCCATACAAACTTCACCACCATCACCACCTCCACCACCAGTAGCATCACCGACATCACCTCCACCACCACCACCAGTCGCATCACCAACATCACCTCCATCCTCCGTAAGCATCACCAACATCACCTCTACCAACACCACCAACATTGTCACCACCACCAATATTGTCGCAATCACCAATATTGTCACCACCACCAATATTGTCACCTCGACCACCACCAATATTGTCACCACTACCAACACCACCAATATTGTCACCACCACCAATATTGTCACCACTACAAACACCACCAATATTGTCACCACCACCAATATTGTCACCACCACCAATATTTTCACCACCACCAATATTGTCACCGCCACCAATATTGTCACCACCACCAATATTGTCACCACCACCAATATTTTCACCACCACCAACATTGTCACCACTACCAACACCACCAATATTGTCACCACCACCAATATTTTCACCACCACCAACATTGTCACCACTACCAACACCACCAATATTGTCACCACCACCAATATTTTCACCACCACCAACATTGTCACCACTACCAACACCACCAATATTGTCAACACCACCAATATTGTCACCACCACCAATATTGTCACCACCACCATTATTGTCACAGCCACCATTATTGTCACCACCACCACCAATATTGTCACCACCACCACCAATATTGTCACCATCACCACCAATATTGTCACCACCACCAATATTGTCACCACCACCACCAATATTGTCACCACCACCACCAATATTGTCACCACCTCCAATATTGTCACCACCACCAATATTGTCACCACCACCAATATTTTCACCACCACCAATATTGTCACCACCACCATTATTGTCACCATCACCACCACCACCTACACTTAGACCACTACCACTACCAGCACAAATACCACAACCACCAATACGACTACCACAACTACCAACATTGCACTTCACAACTACCAAGTGGTCACCTTTAATATGTAGAGAAGTATACATAGTATACATATGGAGAGAGAGAGAGAGGACGGGGCGGTACCGACACCCTCATGCACCAAAAGAGAGCCAATCGTTAGAGAGCGGACCTCCCCCTCTTCCCCCACCCCCCTCTCTCCCTCCTCACCGCCTTAACCTTCTGCTTACCCTCCCCCTAATCCCCCCTTACCCCTACCACAGCTAGCCACACCCCCTACCACCACCATCACCACCAACAACAGGATCACCCAACACTGCAGATCTGTGAATGAACACTCCCTTCCCTCCTCCCCTTACCTCCCTCCCCTTCCTTCCTCCCCCCTCGCTCCCTCCTCTTCCCCTCCCCAACACTGCAGCGGATCCATGAATGAAGTTCCTCAATGAAATGTGACGTCATGGGGGAAAATGTTTGTTTCTGGGTTTCCTATTGGACGAAGGTATTTGCGAATGAAAGCTGAGGCTGGCTGTGGTAGAGGGCGTTGTAGGCACCACCTTCTCGTCGAAGCTTCTGGGAAGAAAGGTGTGTGTGTGTGTGTGTGTGTGTGTGTGTGTGTGTGTGTGTAGAAGGTAACATCTCTCGAATTTTGGCTGATGTTTTGGGGAATTGGTCTGATGTTGCCAATACAGTTGTTTGATTAGTGTTGTTTATAAACATCTCCGACATTAACACACCAAGAACATCTTCAACATTATTATTAGCATCCCCAGAAATATCTCCCAACATCGCAACATTGTTATCATCACCAATATCGCCATCAACATCCTCACTTTCACCAACAACATCCTCACCACCACCAACAGCATCCTCACCATCACCAACAGCATCCTCACCTTCACCAACAACATCCTCACCAACAGCATCCTCACCAACAGCATCCTCACCAACAGCATCCTCACCATCACCAACAACACCCTCACCACCACCAACAGCATCCTCACCTTCACCAACAACATCTCCACCTTCACCACCTTCACCAACAACATCCTCACCATCACCAACAATATCATCACCATCACCAACAACATCCTCACCATCACCAACGCCCTCACCTTCACCAACAACATCAGCACCAACAACATCCTTACCAACAGCATCCTCACCATCACCAGCAGCATCCTCACCTTCACCAACAACATCTTCACCATCACCAACAACATCCTCACCAAAAACATCCTCACCATCATCAACAACATCCTCACCAACAACATCCTCACCTTCACCAACAGCATCCTCACCAACAACATCCTCACCTTCACCAACAGCATCCTCACCAACAACATCCTCACCTTCACCAACAGCATCCTCACCAACAACATCCTCACCATCACCAACACGCGCGTCAAAAAATTCGCTGTCTGGTGTACTCCTCGACCCCTGTCAGCTGGCCCACCGCTGCCTGACCTTCACATCCCCACCACTACCATCACCACCACTACTCTCATCACCATCCTTACCACCACTATCGCTACCACCACCACCACCACCACTACTAACATCATCCTACTTCCCCTACAACCATCATCTCTCTCTCTCTCTCTCTCTCTCTCTCTCTCTCTCTCTTTCTACTGCGTGACCCTCCGCCATTTACCAAAAGCTTACGTGACCTTCAACTCTTCCACCGCCCTCCACCACCACCACCTCCCTCCACTACATCCTCTTCCACGACCCCGCCTACAACCACTATCAACCCCCCCCCCCCCCCCCCCGTGGCCAAGGCGGCTCTACGTCAACACACAGAAGTCTTGTGTTTAATAAGACATTGTCATTCATGGCCACGAGGGGGCGGTGGTGGAAGTACTGCTATTAAGTACACGCAAAGTACTCTGTCTATGTGTCTGTCTGTCTGTCTGTCTGGAGTGTGTCTACTTATCATTCTCTCAGTCTGTTTGTACTTCTGTATATGTCTGTCTGTCTGTCTGGAGTGTGTCTACTTATCATTCTCTCAGTCTGTTTGTACTTCTGTATATGTCTGTCAGTCTGTCTGTATTTCTATGCCTTGAAAAATATTCCATCAGTTTTGTATTCACTCGTTTATTCGTTCTTTCGTTCACTCCTTATTTCATTAGTTTTTCACTGAACTTATACATTAACTCATCCACTCATTAACCAATTAATTACTCATTCTTTCATTGAGACATTCATCCTGTCATCTATTCATTCACTCATTCACCACTTCTTTCATTCAGTCATTCATTCACCTCGTCACTTACAGTTTGGAGAGAGTCGAATATATTTTATAAAAAACCACAAACACACGAGGGTGTGTGTGTGTGTGTGTGTGTGGGTGGGGTCCTACGAGCGCCTCATTTGGTGTTCCGGGAACCGCTGCCCACTGACGAGTTCCAGGAAGTGTGAAGGTCAGGGGAGAGAGAGTGAGCGAGAGTGTGAGCAAGAGAGTGAGTGAGTGAGCGAGAGTGTGAGCGAGAGTGACTGAGAGAGTGAGCGAGAGTGAGAGCGAGAGAGTAAGAGCGAGAGAGAGAGAGTGGACATGGGAGGGTGTGAGCGAGAGGGTGAGCGAGAGTGACTGCGAGAGTGAATGAGAGTGTGAGCGAGAGAGTGGACATGGGAGAGTGTAAGCGAGAGAGTGAACGAGGGAGAGCGAGTGAGCGAGGAAGAGCGAGAGAGTGACCAAGGGAGAGCAAGAAAAAGAGAAGGAGAACGAGACAGTCAGCGAGAGTGAACAAGGGAGATAAAGTAAGCGAGGGAGAGTGAGCGAGAGACAGTGAGAGAGTGAGCGAGGGAGAGCGAGAGTGAGCGAGAGAGAAAGTGAGCGAGGGAGAAAGAGGAAGGGGAATAGAATGAGCGAGAGAAAGAGAGAGAGAGAGAAAGGAGATGGGGGTGTGAAAGAGAGGGGAAGGATTGAGCGAGGGGGAGGGAAGAAAGTAGAGGGAGGGGGGAGGGAAGGAAGGAGGGAGGGAGGGAGGGAACACTGGGCGGGGCCAACAAGGCTTGCTGGGTCTCTTGACTTCTGGGACCTAATTGAGGGAGGGAACTGGGGGAGTGAGGGAGGGAGAGGAGAGCGAGATGGGGGAAACGAGAGAGAGAGAGAGAGAGAGAGAGAGAGAGAGAGAGAGAGAGAGAGAGAGAGAGAGAGAGAGAGAGAGAGAATTTCAGCAAATTCATAAACACAAAAAAATAGATAAAGGAAGAAGACAAATCCATATACAAAAAATATACTTAAAACAAACACACACAAACACACACGCACGTTTACCATGTTATTAATTTATCTATTGGAAGTTATTACATATCTATCTCTTTCTTTCCTCTCCCTCTAGAATATTTACCTGGCATGACCTAACCTAACTTGATCTGACCTGACCTGACCTGACCTGACCTAATGGGGAGTAACACATGGAGTATGGGTGGAGGAGTAGGAGCGAGTCCTTGGTTAAGTCTACGGGAGGGAGTTGCCAGGTTTTAGTATGTGGCGGGCACGAGAGGGGGAGGGCAAGAGAGGGGAGGGCAAGAGAGGGGAGGGCAAGAGAGGGGGAGGGCAAGAGAGGGGGAGGGCAAGAGAGGGGGAGGGCAAGAGAGGGGGAGGGCAAGAGAGGGGGAGGGCAAGAGAGAGGGAGGGCAAGAGAGGGGAGGGCAAGAGAGGGGGAGGGCAAGAGAGGGAGGAGAAGAAAGGGGCGAGATGAAAATGGGAGGAGTGTGTGGAAGGGAGAGAGAAGGATAAATGGAGGGAGGTAGAGAGAGAAGGAGAGAGGTGAGAGAGAGAAGGAAAGAGGAAGGGAGAGATGAAGAGAGTGAGAGAAGTGTGGATTGGAAAGTGACAGGAATGGGGTGGAAGAGAGAGAGAGAGAGAGAGAGAGAGAGAGAGAGAGAGAGAGAGAGAGAGAGAGAGAGAGAGAGAGATAATAGTAAAATTAAAAGAATTCTGATAAAAAATAATTAAATACAATTGAAAGTAAGACACAAATAAAAACAACAACACATTAAGTCAATAAACATGGAGTAAATAAATAAAAATTAAGTAGAATCAAATAAAAAAAATGATTTACAAATATAATAATTTAATAATATTATAGAAATAAAAATAATAAGTAATACCAAAGATAATAAATAAAACACAACATAATTTTAAGATTACTAAAGAATAAACGTGGACAAGTAGCCAGGCAACATTCTCAACTACCAACCAGAAAAAAATATAACAATGACGAATTCTTATTGTTAGAGTTCTTAGAAACAGCATTACCATAACACAGCCTACTTCATCCTAACGATCACGATGCATCTATCACAGTAAATGGTGCCAGTAGAGGTAGATGGTGCCAGTGGAGGTAGATGGTGCCAGTAGAGGTAGATGGTGCCAGTAGAGGTAGATGGTGCCAGTGGAGGTAGATGGTGCCAGTAGAGGTAGATGGTGCCAGTGGTGGTAGTTGGCACCAGTGATGTTATTGATTTTCCAATATTACCGCAGCTAGTTCATTGTGCACCCCATACCCATCTTGTCAGCGGTAGCGTAACAAGGATTACAGTGTATAGGTCACAAAGGGCGGTTATCAGACCCCAGAGTTCAGGATACTGTGGTGTGGAGTGTCACAGAGTATTTCTAGTACATGGTTTGTTTAGTTTTGTCCAAAAGAGTTTCCTGGGATGTGAAATGTGGATACAGTTTTTAGGGTTCTGTTTGATAGAACTATAGTCTGTATTCATCAGTGGTTTTGTAGGACGTAAGTTTAGCTATGGCATCAACTCCGCCATGCTCACTGAGGCCTATGTCAGATCCAACCCACCATGAATCTGACACTTTCATCAACAAGGCACACATATTTGAACTTGCGATGACCGTGACCTTTGACCTATACCTACTCAAAAAGTTCAGTGTTTACTATACTCGTTTACCCATGATGGTTGGTCAGTTTTGATATAGATGTGGCTGGGATATTGACCATGGCGAGAGGCCACGGACACACACCCATACACACAACCGGGTTCTTCTTAGATCTTACAATGCTCTTGGGGGCGAGGAAATGATACTACTACTACTAGTTTACACCAAGGAGTCATGACAGGCAGTTCACAGCAAGGGGTCATGACAGTACGCACCATGGAGTCATGACAGACTGTTCACAGCAATGGGTTATGACAGTTCGCACCAAGGAGTCATGCCAGGCAGTTCACAGCAAGGGGTCATGACAGTTCGCACCAAGGAGTCATGACAGACAGTTCACAGCAAGGGGTCATGACAGTACGCACCAAGGAGTCATGACAGGCAGTTCACAGCAAGGGGTCATGACAGTTCGCACCAAGGAGTCATGCCAGGCAGTTCACAGCAAGGGGTCATGACAGGTCACACTAAGGAGCCATGACAGGACATGGAGAGATCACTAACCTAGACAATAATGTGGAGGTTTAATGTTAATGTTGAAATATAAGGATAATAACCCGGCCCTAAGACACCTGGAGTGTGTCAGTCTTTTAGTTAGTTCTATTCACCTTGGCCATTACTGAGTTTATTTCTTACCTTCTCTTATTGCTCCACGATTTATGAAAGAGCTTCGATTTTCTTAAGATGGTCGTCGCGTAATAATAATAATAATAATAATAATAAATGGACAAGGTGAATAGCACTAACTAAAAGACTGACAAACTCCAGGTGTCTTAGGGCCGGATTATTATCCTTATATTTCAACATTAACATTAAACCTCCACATTATTGTCTAGGTCAGTGACCTCTCCATGTCTTGTCATGACTCCTTGGTGCGAACTGTCATGACCCCTTGCTGTGAACTGTCTGCCATGATTCCTTGGTGTGAACTGTCATGACCTCTTGCTGTGAACAGTCTGTCATGACTCCTTGGTGTAAACTGTCATGACCTCTTGCTGTGAACAGTCTGTCATGACCCCTTGCTGTGAACTGCCTGCCATGACTCCTTGGTGTAAACTAGTATATCCTTTGTTGACCTAGCACAACCTTCCGTGACCTATTACAACTCCTGGTAATCTAAAAATAAACCTTGTGACCTAGTACAACCACTGGTGACCTAGTGCAACCATTGGTGACCTAGTACAACCACTGGTGACCTAGTACAACCACTGGTGACCTAGTGCAACCACTGGTGACCTAGTGCAACCACTGGTGACCTAGTACAACCACTGGTGACCTAGTACAACCACTGGTGACCTAGTACAACAACTGGTGACCTAGTGCAACCACTGGTGACCTAGTACAACCACTGGTGACCTAGTACAACCTATGTTGACCTAGTACAACCACTGGTGACCACCACAAGTCACCAAGATCACCAGCGAGTAACACCATTTCTACCACCACCACCAGACACCAGCATCACCAACCATCAGCACCATTACCACTATCAGCTACCACCATCACCATCCACCACCAGCCACCAACCACCACCACAACCATGACCATCAGCCACCACAATCACCAACCATCAGCACCATTACCACTATCAGCTACCACCATCACCAACCACCACCATCATCACCACCACCACCAGCCACCAACCACCACCACAACCAGCCACCATCATCACCAACCACCACTATCATCACCACCAGCCACCAACCACCACCACAACCATGACCATCAGCCACCACAATCACCAACCATCAGCACCATTACCACTATCAGCGACCACCATCACCAACCATCACCATCATCACCAACCACCACCATCATCACCAACCACCACCATCATCACCACCAGCCACCACCACAACCAGCCACCATCATCACCAACCACCACCATCATCACCACCACCAGCCACCAACCACCACCACAACCATGACCATCAGCCACCACAATCACCAACCATCAGCACCATTACCACTATCAGCTACCACCATCACCAACCACCACCATCATCACCAACCACCACCACCATCATCACCACCAGCCACCACCACAACCATGACCATCAGCCACCACAATCACCAATCATCAGCACCCTTACCACTATCAGCTACCACCATCACCAACCACCACCATCATCACCACCACCACCATCATCACCACCAGCCACCACCACAACCATCAGCCACCACAATCACCAACCATCAGCACCATTACCACTATCAGCTACCACCATCACCAACCACCACCATCATCACCACCACCACCATCATCACCACCAGCCACCAACCACCACCACAACCAGCCACCATCATCACCAACCACCACCATCACCAACCACCACCATCATCACCACCACCATCATCAACCCTACTAGTACAATACCTTCCCTAAACAGAATCTTCATCTACGGTTAGTGAGAATTTTATCATTAAATAAAAAAATTCTCTCCACTATAGACTGTTATTTTAATTCCATGAACGTGACCTCCTGTTATTTCCACCCACCAGCCCTCACCCACGACCCGTCTATTAATTTCACCGGGCGACGTGAGCAGCTTTGAAAAAAAAAAACGCCACGTGAAATTGCTTTTGGTGTTTTGGAGGAAACAACCCACAAGGTACTGGGGAGGGAGTTTGGTAAGGGGAGAAGGGGCTTTGGGGGAGGAGGAATTGGAAGGGGAGGAGGAATTGGAGGGGGTAGGTGGATTGGGAAGGGGTGGGGAATAGGAAGGGATAGAGGAGTAAGGTAAGGGGACGGGTAGAGGGGGAATGCAGGGGGAGGGGGATGGGGGGAGGGGGATGTAGGGGGAATGCAAGGGGAAAGAAGAAATGGAGAGGAGGAGGAAGGAAGGGGAGGGTGAAGAGAGAGAATAGGGGGAAGGGGGAGGGAGAAGGAGAAGGGAGAGGAAGAGGAGAGAGAGGGATGAGAAGGACTGTGTGTGTGTGCTGTGTGCGTGTGCGTGTGTGTGTGTGTGTGTGTGTGATATATTGGCAGCGGTGTTAAAACTAAGGACAACCAGTCAAGTATCTACTGTTCGGTATTGTCACCTGTTGGAAATATATCAAATTACAGAATCAGTGTCAGCATTATTGACAGGTATATCAATGTCAGAAATGGTATTACCGTCAGCCCTTATTGTATGCCCAAGTGCCAGCATCAACGTCAGCACCCCATTGTATACACCAGTGCCAACATCAACGTCAACCCCCAGTGTCAGCATCAACGTCAGCCCCCAGTGTCAGCACCCCATTGTATACATCAGTGCCAGCATCAACGTCAGCCCTCAGTGTCAGCATCAACGTCAACCCCCAGTGTCAGCATCAACGTCAGCCCCCAGTGTCAGCATCAACGTCAGCCCCCAGTGTCAGCATCAACGTCAGCCCCCAGTGTCAGCATCAACGTCAGCCCCCAGTGTCAGCATCAACGTCAGCCCCTAGTGTCAGCATCAACGTCAGCCCCTAATGTCAGCATCAACGTCAGCCCCCAGTGTCAGCATCAACGTCAGCCCCTAGTGTCAGCATCAACGTCAGCCCCTAATGTCAGCATCAACGTCAGCCCCCAGTGTCAGCATCAACGTCAGCCCCTAGTGTCAGCATCAATCCCATAATAGAGCAGCATCCTGAGAACATTTTCTTCTCCCTCCTAAAACATTGCCTCTTGACCCTCTGACGTCACAAGGCTTCTCACCTGTAAATGTCCCCCGACAGGTGTGTGTGAGAGAGAGAGAGAGAGAGAGAGAGAGAGAGAGAGAGAGAGAGAGAGAGAGAGAGAGAGAGAGAGAGAGAATCTGGGTGTGTGTTGTATTCTGAGTGGTGTGAGAGTTAGTATGAGTGGTGTGTGAGTTAGTATGAGTGGTGTGTGAGTTAGTATGAGTGGTGTGAGAGTTAGTATGAGTGGTGTGTGAGTTAGTATGAGTGGTGTGAGAGTTAGTATGAGTGGTGTGTGAGTTAGTATGAGTGGTGTGTGAGCTAGTATGAGTGGTGTGAGAATTAGTATGAGTGGTGTGAGAGTTAGTATGAGTGGTGTGAGAGTTAGTATGAGTGGTGTGAGAGTTATTCTGGTATTAGACTGGCTGACTGAATGCAAACAAGGATAATAGACTGGATGCAAACAAAAGGTGTTTATAAGCAGGTTTCTCAATCTTTTGGAGTTTATACCGTGTGTGTGTTTTACGCCCTTCATCCAGACACATAAACAGCTCCAATAAACTCCGTGAGGTGTTTGTTTGCTTTCTAGACTTGGCCGTTTTCTGTTTGGTGTTTGTTGTCTACTGTTAGCCGTATTCTGTTTACTGTTTGTCGTCATCAATGGTGCCTTGTAAACACATTCACGAGTTATCACAAGTACGTGACAGTCTGACCACACGCACACACAAACATACCACCAGCGAGACAAGACGTGCCCTGAAGGCGCTCCCAGTTTGAGTAGCCAGGCCGAGTCTGTTTGGCCTCCCCCCTCCCCCTGATATATCCCAACGCCCCACCAGCCTTACTACACCGGGATATATTCAGTAAAACATTCAAGTGATCAGTGAACGATTGACTACCAATCAGTGTTCCTATAGTGCACTCCAAGGAAAAACACAAAAACACAGCAGTGTAATACTGAGTGTGGCTGGATCTGACCTAACCTGACCTGACCTCACGGCTTCACCCGACCTAACCTGAAGGATGGAGCACATCTGCATTGCCCCAAGCTACTGTCCTGGCCACGTGGACACACACCTGCCCAACCGCATCTAGCCCATACAAGCACGAACAGCCCAGTCCCAACCATTGTAAAAATTATCAACACCTAATTATTATATATCATATTTGTATCACTTATGTTGCCTGTATATCAAGAGACCCATTCCCTAATTATGTAACTGTATATTTTCAGGCTGCCATGCTCTTTCAATAAACCGTTAATTATTATCTATTATTATTTTTAGTTTTACTTACGCAATCAAACAAAACATCTAGTTTTTAACATTTACATCAGTGAAAGGAACCAAATATAGAAATAGATCTATAGAAACTAAATATGACTTCTGTGTGTGTGTGTGTGTGTGTGTCCTGCTGTTTCCTTTTGATGATGGCGACTTGGGCGTTTGACTTGATGACGTAACTCGTGACGTCATGGCAACAACCCTCCTCCCTCCACCACCTCTACCCCCCCCCCCCCCCCACTCGCCTCCCTCCACCACCTCTACCCCCCCTCTCCTCCCTCCACCACCTCTACCGCCCCCTCTCCTCCACCACCTCTACCCCCCCTTCTCCTCTCTCCACCACCTCTACCCCCCCTTCTCCTCTCTCCACCACCTCTACCCCCCCTTCTCCTCTCTCCACCACCTCTACCCCCACCCCCCATAAGAGGTCCAGGCTATAAATAGGTGGACCTAAGGAGCGTTTCCATGTGGTTATTTATTTTTTAGTGTGTGTGTGTGTGTGTGTGTGTGTGTGTGGTGTGTGTGTTTGTTTGTCTTTGTTGCTTACTTATGTGTATGTGTATGTAAGTGTGTGTCTCTGTGTTATGTATGTATGTTTCTATGTAATTATGTCGACCTGTGGTGTAATGATCATCATGCTCGTCTCGGGTTCGATCCCAGGGCAGGGTGATGCTATGGGCAAGTTTCTATACACCATTTGCCTCTTATCTACACAGCTGTAATTGGGAAGCTGGATGTTAATCGATTTCCGTAGTAATGATTAGTTGGCCAGTGCAGTTGGCGAGTTGTCCGTAACTCAGGGTCTGGTTGTTGTGTTGGCGACACCTTCTAGACCTTAAACAAATTTACTGTGTGTATAATTGTGTGTTTATATGTATGTATGTATGTATGTATGCCTGTATGTATGTATGCCTGTATGTATGTATGTATGTATGTAGGCCTATGTATGTATGTAGGCCTATGTATGTCAAATATCTTTTCCGTGTGTGTAAGGAGACGGGATGCGAGGGGACAAAGCAGTAGAGGTGGAAGATGGATAATGTAAATGTGAGAGAGAGAGAGAGAGAGAGAGAGAGAGAGAGAGAAAGTTGACACAATATCGCCTTTTCCATACTCTCTCTCTCTCTCTCTCTCTCTCTCTCTCTCTCTCTTAATATCATCTTCCTTACGCAGTTCCCAAGTCGCGTCTCTAATGCGCATTTAAGTCTTCCTGTCCTTCCAGCGCATTTCTTTCTAATTATTTCGCCCTGCGCACTTTATCATCATCAATAATCATACATTACTGCACTGATTACGGGAGCAATTTTCTATTAAGACGTATCAAAGCACAGTTTTCGGAGACAAGCCGACTGCACATGTTTCGAATTGATAATGTTCTTTTCACTATGTAGTTCCCTAACAAGCATATTGTGCAGTTACCTTCTGGCTTTATTGTGCAGTTTCTCACCAATCAGACAGTTCTATTTACTTAGACTAGTGCGCAGTTCCAAACCAAGCCTACAGTACAGTTCCCGCCTGTACTAAGGCGCAGTTTCCTAATGTGCAGCTTCCAACCAATGTTACGGCGCAGTTCCACACCAGCCCTATTGCGCATTCCCCTTCCAGTCATTCTGCACAATTTCCCGCCAGTTCTGTAACTCAGTATCTTACTAAACCTACTGCGCATTTGACACACTGCGCACCAGGCCACGAGAAAGAATTCGTCACCTGGGACATCTCAGAACCAGTAGTGCAAGAAATAGAAGCTGACTGGAGAGAGAGAGAGAGAGAGAGAGAGAGAGAGAGAGAGAGAGAGAGAGAGAGAGAGAGAGAGAGAGAGAGAGAGAGAGAGAGAGAGGCATCACCTGTAGGGACCACACATTACGATCAGAGTGTCAAGTGACCCTCCCCAGTCCACCACACATAGGACAGGAGGTAGACTAATGCCCTTTTAGTGACACTTTCAGATAATGAGTGACAGTCTTCGACAGTAATTGACAGTCCCAGACAGTGAGTGACCGTCTCAGACAGTGAGTGACAGTCAAACAGTGAGTGACAGTCACATACGGAGTTAAAGCACTGCTGTACATTATAGATTGGTGGTATTATTTTGAAATTCCACTTTAGGGCTGACAATATCAGCTTCCTACTGTTACCAGGAGTCAAAACACTCCAGGTGGATGACACTTAATGTAAGCTTTAGTAGTCAGTCATAAGAATAATAAAATGGTTGCCATTTCCTAGTTTGTCCGATTTCAACAAAACAAGATATTTATGTACACTATTCAATTTAGACTCTTGACATTTGGTATCTTAACTTTTTACAACACATATTCACAAGGTAAGAAGAAATAGACCAATCCTTCGCAAGACAGATCAAGGATATTCCTTTGCCAGTTTACTAGAAGCTGTTTCTTCCTCTCCCTGAGAACAAATGACAACCTGCAAAATAAGTGCAGCTGAGTCACTTCCCTCAGATCCAACCATGAGGAAGCAGACTCACATTTAATCCTACTTGCTGAAACAATAACTACGGTACCCCAGGTTGTGAACACGTAGTTACTAGTTCTAGAGATACTCACGTCCTGGTTCTAATGCTGCACTATGCCACTAACCTCAGCGAGGAGAGCTGGCTTCACACTGGCACATCTTCGCAATAAACATCGCAGGTTTTCAGGGCAGCTATAGTTGGTGACACAGTCAGCCAGCTACTGTATGACGAGTTGGATAAATAACAGCGTGGTAAACATTCAAAAAGCTCTGCACTTTGTTGGGTGACCTTGGAGGTGGTGATATAAACGATACAGGCCTGAAAAGTGCGGTAGAGTTTATCTAAAGGTTGTACGCTACTCTTCAAACGAGCGGGACATAATGATCAACTTTATCCGCTTCAAACTGTTCACCAAAGGCACCAAAGAACATGAAAAACTACCACCAATCAGTCCCCTCTCCAACACCATCATCAACAACACCATCATCAACAACACCATACAACAACAACAGCAGCAGCAGGTATGGGTGTGGGAGGAAGGTTGTATGCCAGGCACTCAGGTGTGGAAGACCCAGGTAGGGAGAGCACCTGGGTTGACCTACCTGGCATGTTGGTAATTATCTTCACCTCCACCACTATTACCTCCACCATTACCTCCAGCACTACCCCAACCTACACCACTAACTCCACTACTGCCATTACCTCCACCACTACAGGTGATAGCTGTCAGTCTCCCGCATATCACGGTAAAGAAGTGACTTGTTCTACTTGTCGGGAGTCGAGTAAACTAGGGGTGTGTGGTTGTTAGTGTGGGGTGTGGGCGTTGGTTGTAGATCAAGCCTGTGGGCGTGGGTTGTAGATTAATACTATGGGTAAGGTTTATGGGGGTGGGTAGTGGATGGAGACTTTGGGCGTGGGTTGTGGATCAAGACTGTGAGCAAGGTATGTGGGCGTGGGTTGTAGAAGACTATAGGTAAGGGCTGTGGGCGTGGGTTGTAGCTGAAGACTGTGGGAGTAGATATCATTTTGAAGGTATGAACTTGTGACCGTGAGTCTTCGTAAGTCACCGTGGGTCGTCCTAAACCATAATAGGTCGTCGTCGTCGAATATCATCGTAGGTTGTCGTCGTAAGTCATGATGGGTTGTCGTCGTGGGTCGTGGTAAACCGTCGTGGTTGGTATTAAGTCATCGTGGGTCATCCCTCTTGTGAATGTTAGTGACCGTCACGGTGTTAAAGACGGAGCATGTGTTTATAAACAGCATTAATGGGCGTAGTAACTTATAGCACTATGTATCTAGGTCACCTGAGGTCAAAGGTGATCTTGCTTCTCTCGCCTAAAAGTCAACTCTGATCTTTCGTGTAAAATGACTTAGAGTTGTGTTAAGTCACGTGCAGCCTCAAGTCTGATATATTCACTGATGTACTGTTCCTGTGCACCAGGTGAGCATAGTGATGTGCAGTACAGGTGTGGAGCCTCACGCCTACACTCAGTGCCAGAATAAGACTCTCCTGTTGCACGGTCACGTGATACAAGTTTTATCACACTTGTTGATGAACCTTCCTTCCCCTCACCTGTCATACTCACTCCCAAGTGCCGCCGGCTAGTGACACAAGGTCCAGGGCCACTTACCACACCATCACTGGCAGGTGATGAAAATATTGTAAATAAGACACTTCATGTTGAGAGACACGTGAACCTTGACAAGACTCACCAAGACAGCTGGTGGTAGAGGCGCTGACTCGTGCTCGTATGTTTCTCCCGATAAAACAAACTCAGGCAGCCAGTGTATATGTCGTAGATGTTTGGTCTTCCATCTTCATGCTGCTCTTCACTACGGCTATTAAGTACCAGCTGTTGACGCCTCTGCTGTTTACACTGAGGCCATTTTTTCCCACCAACACGAACTACACTGTAAACATTCACTTCATCAGTCGCCTCACACCTACTCACACTCTTAGCTAATTATCTGCACAGCTTTTCGGCAAATTGGTGTAACATATGAGGTCTTTACGCATCTGCTGCCCACTTACAACACTTCCTCTTCACGGTGTTCATTATCCTCCTCATCTTGGGCACCACCAGACATCTGCTCCACCACCAGTAACAGATAATAACATGCAAGGTTAGTGAGCACCCACCTGTAGCTTAGGTAACACTGACCAAAGAGTAACAAACAACACAATTTACCTCAACACAACACAAAACAACAAAATATGCCGCAACACAACACCAACTGTCTCAATACAACACAATATAACACAACACATTCGCTAACACCAGCTGCCATAAAAAAATCTATACAATTCATCATTAAGCTAAACTGACCTTTAGAGCAACTGGACTTAGCGAAGCCCTGAAGTAACTACCAAGACCAGGCGAAAGATGTCAGTGTGTATGTGTGTGTGTCAGTGTGTGTGCGTGTGTGTGGGCGACAGAGAGAAAGGGTGTGTGGGCGTAGGGACACCCTCTAAGTGAGCCTGGGGACACCGCCCACCGACTCCTCTCAACAGGTGGGACGCCACGGGCTCATTAGTGTCTCGGGATTAATTATGGTGCGAGTAACCTTTCCCTTATTCGGTGACGACTACAGATAACTGTTTTGTCATTAGTGGACAGGTATAGGTCAATGTTCAGTCACTGGTGTACAGGTAACTTTTCTGCCATTGATGGACAGTGTAAGTCATTATTCTCTCATTGGTGGGCAGTATAGGTCATTATTCTCTCATTGATGGGCAGTGGTGCACCCCCATGCGTTACGGTGAGGAGTGATCGTCTCCCCGGTGAGGGGTCGATTTGGCACTTTTCAGGTTTGCCTTAAGACTATCCTTATACCTTTTCCGTTGTCCGTCAGCGTTACGTTTTCCATTCATTAAGTGACTGTAAAGTAGCTGCCTTGACAGTCAACTGTCGTCCATGTGGGTAACATGGCCAGTCCTACTTGGTTGTTCATGGATAATGGTAGCCTCAATGCTCCTACAGTTGGTGTCAGTGAGAATACTGGCACTTGTTCTCTTGTCTTCCCAGCTAACTCGGAGGATGGAACGTAAACTACATTGGTGAAAGTTTTCAAGTGCCTTGAGGTGCCTCCTGCATGTGGCCCATTGTCTCGCTACCATAGAGCAGGGTGGGGAGGACCACTACTCGATACACATGCAACTTTGT
Source organism: Homarus gammarus (assembly GCA_958450375.1). Classification (NCBI taxonomy): domain Eukaryota; kingdom Metazoa; phylum Arthropoda; class Malacostraca; order Decapoda; family Nephropidae; genus Homarus; species Homarus gammarus. Next base: position 5,218,876 of record CAUDMG010001775.1, read on the forward strand.
AGATAATCTCAGCTCCCTACAACTGAAGACACGGGTACGGAATCTGCCAAAGGCTTGAGATGCACATCTGATTCCATGTTGAATCTCTTCACCGATGTCCGCGGTGGTGAACAGGTGGGAGCCAAACACACACACACACACACACACACACACACACACACACACACGCACACACACGCACGCACCACACACACACACACACACACACACGCACACACCTCAGAAAAACACACAAAAGTGATACAAAAAGAATTGAAGGTTATGTGTATGTGTAGGTCAGGTCCTCCCCTCCTGACCTGTGACCTTTACCTGAGAGACGACGTATTAAAGGTCACACCTTAGGAGGCGGGAGAAGGTCTGCCAAAGGGGTTTTGTGTGTCCTTTACGGCCCGGCCAAGGTGTGTGACAGCTAATGAGGTGAAAATTATCGGTGTCTGTCCACCAATAATAGACAAGTTACATATGGCTCTCCACCAATCAGAGAATTATTAAATCTGGCTCTCCACCAATCAGAGAATGATTACAACTGGCTCTCCATCAATCATAGAATGATACCATCTGGCTCTCCACCAATCAGAGAAGGATTACATTTGGCTCCACCAATAAGAGAAGGGTTACATCTACCACTACCTCCACACCTTACCACCACAACAACCATCAACACCACCACAACAACCACCATCACCACTCACCAGTATCACCCCCACGACAACCACCAACACTACTACAACAGCCACCATCACCAGAACCACAACCACAACAACCACCAACACCAGTATCACCGCCACCACAACAACCACCATTACAAGACTCACCACCACCACAACAACCACAATCACCAGTACCCCATAACTCAATAACTGAGTGCACTATGACGATGATAATGATGATAACGATGACAATGATAACGTTGGTGACGGTAATGACGATGATGACGTGATGAGGACGATAATGACGTGATGAGGACGATGATGACGTGATGAGGACGATGATGAAGTGATGAGGACGATGACGACGTGATATGACGACGACGATAAAAACACTCGTAAAGTTCTTATTACTGTTACAGGTTATTTTATTTTTACCCATCACTGAACTATTCTGTTTCTCTTACAATGTGCTTCAAAAACTCTGTATACACCTTTACCGATTAACGATATAGCGAGTTGACTTACCTCTTCTACCAATAACAGATACAGCCAAAATAAATAGCGGGGGGGGGGGGTTAAAAAATATCACACACACACACACACACACACACACACACACACACACACACTGCTTTTGGAAATTTGTGTGGCGATCGCGTGGATGACTGCCTTACATTTTTTTAGATACCCTGTATAGTTCATTATTGCCCAGGGAGTTTCTGAGACACCTTGTAACGAGGCAGTAAGTCAGCAAAGCGCGGTGGGGTGGTAATGAGCGTTTAGTTCAGCCTTGCTGGTAATGTATGTGTGAGTGGGTGGGTGCGGGGTGTGGGTGGGTGGGTGCGGGGTGTGGGTGTGGGGTGTGGGTGGATGTACAGTATGTTTAATAATAATAATAATAATAATAATAATAATAATAATAATAATAATAATAATAATAATAATAATAATAATAATAATTAAGGGCGCATTGAAAGAATATGTCAGACAAAAGACTGAAATTATACAGTTACACAATTGGGGAACAGATCACATGATTGACAAATAATATACAAGTAACATAAGTGATACAAATATGATATATAATAACTAGGTGGGGAGAAGGTCATACTACAGGGCATTTCAACATAGTGACAGTGCAAAAAGGTAAGATTGACTGGGAGTGAATACACTGGTTGATTACGAGTTGTTGAGAGGTAAAATGTGGGAAGAAAGGAGTATGTGGGGTGAAAGGGAGAATGTAGGGTGAGAGGGATACTGTTGAGTGAGAAGAAGAATGTGGGAGAGAGAGAGAGAGAGAGAGAGAGAGAGAGAGAGAGAGAGAGAGAGAGAGAGAGAGAGAGAGAGAGAGCTTACAAGTAGCCTCATCGCAACAAGTCGAGCAAATTATTATCACTCAGGACACGATACAATAACATGACCATCACTTATGACAGGGACACAGATTATTATTATTATTATTTCTCTCTTTCTTCTTACCCACAGTTGTATTACTTCAAATTATTACAGCGTCGGTTATATGAGTAAAGTTCAGAGGGCAGAAGCTTTAACAGGACGCGTGCCGGAGCTGGGCAGCAGCCGGGTTCACGCTTTCATTTTTTTCCTTTTTTTGACGTTGAATGGCAGGTGAGCGCCGGCCACCTACGCAAACAAGTTCGATTTCAGCTTCCCAACCAAACTGTATCTTTGGGGATGATGGCAGAGGCTTTATAGGTCCAGCGTCCACAGACTTTCAGACTGCTGTTGTTGTTTTCACAAGGAGTCAAAAGATCAGATACGACTTGTGGAAGACTTCCAGCATAACTACAGGGAGGGTCTGGCTTGTTGTTGCAGTTGTAAGCTCTGCAACATTGACGATTTTGGGAGGGCCTCTCAGCTAGTATGGTCAATGATGGGTGTAAAATTACTCGCACACCACCAAGACACCTGTGGCTATACACTATCTCAAATAATTTAATGTTCAGACCAAAATGTTGTGTCGAGTATATGAACTTTGTAGCGTCGAGGACTTAAGGGAATATGTCGCGCCATGTTTCAAGGAGTCTGAGTTTCTAGTCTCTGCGGGGAGTGAAGAGTCGACAAGGACAATATTTTCGTGTTCTAAGCCATTAGCGCAAAGCCGGAGACTCCCCGTCAGTTCCGGCACGGGACGGTTCCATGTGTTCTTCTTTAACCCACCCACACCCTGCGGCAGTCCACCTTCCCTCCCACCCGCGTCTCTCTCTCTCTCTCTCTCTCTCTCTCTCTCTCTCTGTGTGTGTGTCTGTGTCCCCTACTCCCACGCTCACCCACCCCCTCCTCTTCCTGGCAACCTCCTCCTTCTCTACGTTACCTAGACACTCCCTCCCTCTCACCCTACATCACCCGCTTCCTACCTTCGAAAATCGTCTCCAGGTGTCGAGACGTCTCCTCAACCCGACTTTAACTGCATGGCATAAATTATCAACACCCTCACCAGGACCGGTCGAAGTTTGCGTGACGACGGAGGAGCTATGAGGGCGTGACGTGTCTGTGTCGTCACCGATGGCGTCACATCGCCAACTGCGTCACCCAATGCTTACCGCAAAGACCACGTTACACTTTGCAGGGGAACAAAAAGATCCTCTCGACTCCAAAAACAACAGGAAAGCAGTTCGTACGACCCGACGCAGGGACTGACGGTGCGACAGAAGAGGCCCATATCAGAAAGACGACTTGCCTGAAGGCGATATTATGATCCTTCTCGTAGCTCAAGGATCTCCTTTAAGGTAGCTAGCTAGCTACACCTTGCGCCCGGCCCCACCCATCCACCAACCTACCCATCCTTCCAAGCACCCACCCACCCACCGGACCTTCCGCCACCCCCGCCGCCCCCACTTCCACATCCTCCTCCTCCACCCCCGCCACCACCAACCCCACTCTCCCTCCACCCTCCCTCCCTGCCTGACTCCCAACCTGTCCACGACCACCTACCTATGTATATCACCACACGAGCCTGTCATATGTGTGTGTACCAATAATAATAAAAATTAATAGAGGGTAGGATTATACCTAATCTTTTCAGTTTCTGGACGTTAGGTAGACGGCATGCTACAGTGTTATCCCTGTAGACCAAACTCGAGCTCGGTAGACTGCATACTATAGTAGCGCACAGTTACCAGTTTACCGAGATAAAATGGCAGCCAAAGGCTGAAAAAACACAAAGAACAGAGATAATATAGATTACACTTGACAAAAGTTGTCAGTACAAAAAGAGGGTGGGACATGGGGTGAATACAGTAACGACAGGGAAGTGTTGTAGCCCTGATGCAGTTGTGTCGAACAGCTGCACCTAGATGGGGATCCGTCCTAAGATGAGTGGTGGCGAGAACGGTGCAACAGCTCTGTCCCAAACTGATAGCTGGAGACATAATGATGATCAAAGGGAGCTGAGGGGACCAATGTACTGAGTGCCTCTTGATGGTGTCACATATGTCTATGTATTTACATAATATTAAGCTGTGTGTTGTGTATTTTGTGTCAATCACTGTTGCATGAACTGTTTTTGATGAAGGAAGAAAATATAAAAGATGTTTGTTCTTTCTAATAATTAGTTTATTTTTTGCATTGGGTGTGAATTATTTTGTGTCTATGTAATTTCTAATATTTTGTAATCATATAATTTCATGTACTTATATAAAGAAGTTTTGAGTTAATATTCTAATTTCAATAGATGTAGGGCCTACTGTTTGTTGATATTTGGAGTTCCTCTTCCTCCGGGGAAAACACAGGGTGTGGATGTAAGACCAGGAAAGTGATTGTAGTCTTATTTCGTCCATCGTTTATCCTATATTTTGGTATTAATTTACTCACCAGTATTAAGGGTGAATATTAGGTGATAATTTTGTGAATGGAGGAAGAGCCAATTTATGGAATTAAGATAGATAATCTACGAAATTAGTTGGGTCATAGGACCATGCAGTATTATTGTCTGTACTCCTGTTTTAATGCAAATACATTAAGTGTTAACTGTTATAGTCTGGCATTTCTTTGAGTCCTAGTTACACAATATAATGAATAGTTTCGTTTGAGGTCACCTTCAACTGTCAGCTGGTGGTAGCAAAAGATTGTCTACTTGATTCTGGTCTGTTAACCAAAGCTGTTATTTCAGAATGTAAGTCTGATTAACGAACCCAGGAGTTGAAGCACTGCTGAAAGAGGAGAGTCATTCAGTAGTTGCCGCGACAATAGTTGATTTAAAGTAACACTGGCACTGTCGTCCAGGCATCCATTGTCTCATTCACAGTACACAGGAGAGTGGAGGGAGTATTCATTTATCACTTGGAGTGCAGTGGGGTTCCTCACATGACTGTTAGAGACCTCACTTGTAGGGTGAAAGCGACCCTCGACTTCTCCCACATGGTCGTGTTTACGGGAGTCACCATTGTGCTCATGGGTGTGAAGCTGATGTTAGCCAAAGTTGATCGTAAACCCCGTGTGTATCACTGGACACTTGTAGTCACTGTTCTACATTGTTTCTACTCTTTTTATTGAAATCATCAATTTTGTATTAGTAATGGATTGATCATCAATCCTTGTACTGGTTTCTTGGTGGAGAGAAAGAGTTGAGGGCAGGGAGAAGAGCCGATGACCCCAGGCAGTTATTGCAGAATACCAAGAGGAAGTCTACACCCATAGAGGTCAAACTGCTTTTCTGTCTGTATGTGTATGATGTCATCTCATTCGGACGAGTCACATTTGGAAGTTCGTCTGTTTTATGCGATTTTCACCATCTTGGTTAAATGGTCAGGTTACGTTAGGTTACGTAAAATCGCATAACATAGATGATCATCCAAATGGGAATCGTCCAAGTGTAATGCAATCATGTGTATCAGTAGAAGTGTCAGTGTCTGTGTAAGAATGAGTCAGTATGTGTCAGTATGTGCACAGGCAGAATTATCAGTATGTGTGTATGAGACAGTGGGTGTCAGTAGAAGTGTCATTTTGTATGTAAGTATGAGTCGGGGTGTATCAGTATGGGTATCAGTAGAACTGTCAGTATATGTGTAAGTAGTGTGTGTGTGTGTGTGTGTGTCAGTAGAAGTGTCAGTATGTGTGACAGATTGAGTCAGTGTGTGTGTGTGTCAGTATGAGCAATTGTTTGTGACGGTTTGCTTCAGTATGATTCAGAGTGTCTCAGTATGTGTATCAGTATAGTGTGTGTGTCAGTATGAGTCAGTGTTTGTGATAGCATGTCTATCAGTATGTGTAAGTAAATGTTGGTATGAATCAGTGTTTTTGTCAGTTTGTGTCAGTGCTCGTATGTTTGTATGTGTTAGTATGAGTCGGTGTTTGTCAGTATAGGTCTGTGGGTGAGTCAGTATGAGTCAGTGTGTGTGTGTGTTAGGATTTGCCAGTATAAGTCACCCCTATATCAGTATAATTCAGTATATGTCAGTATCAGTATGTATCAGTATATGTTTCCAACACATATCCCGCATATCAGTATGTTTCTATGTTGCCATGTATCAGTATGTGTGTCAGTATGCGGCGCTTCACTAGGAAACACTGGTATTGATTCACAGTGCGTCAGCTGCCGGGGGGAGGGGAGGAGAGGGGTAGGGAGTGGGGGGAGGAGTATGTGACGGCTGTTGCTGCTGTTGCCGCTGTTGATACTGTTGCCATAACTGTTACCGTAGCCGTTGTTCTTTCTGTTGCCATTACTGTTATTGTTGCCATTGATATTTGCTATTAGTAACTTTTGCCACGGTTGTTATACTCGAGGGGTTCCGTTATCACATCCGAGGGGTTTAGTCATGATACTCGAGGGTTAAAGTTATCATACTCAAGGGGGAACCAATCCTCATACTCGAGGAGGTACCAATCATCATACTTGAAGGGTACTAATCATCATACTCTGCCTGCCGTCTTTGGACTGTGGACATTACTGATCCGTTGAATGACTCGGTCGACACGCGAAGTGGATTATGCTGTTCTAAACCACCTCGACCATTGTGCACCTGCGGAATAATGGAGAGGGGTCTTGTACTGTTTCAAAAGGTCTTCTATACCTCATCTTTATTGGCGCGTGTCCCACTTCCTCCGTTCTTATCTCTCCGTGTGTCCGTACGTACGTGTCCCCTTTCCTCGTCCGTTTCCGTGAGCTTTTCCCGTGTCCCTGTCCGTTTCCCGCGTATGTGTAAGTCAGTGGCGCATGAATAGCCCTACCCCCCCCCCCCCTACCATGTGCCCCCAGTGCCTCCCTCCCTCCCCCCTATAAAACAGTATTTAGTCCAACAGAAAACGGATACCTTAATCCCCCGTCTTCATTATCATATACAAAACGCATTAGTAAAAACGTCTCAATGTCTACTTTGTTGTTTTGAGATTATCTGAGAGAGAGAAAGAGAGAAATTAGATCCAGCTTTATGAGTGAGAGAGAAAGAGGAGAGAAAGGAAAAAGAGAGGGAGAAAGAGAAAGGGGGGGAGAGCAAGAGGAGGAACAGAGAGGAGAAAGAGAGAGATAAGTACACATCACGTTGACGTAATTATCCTCGACCTTGCGCAAATATTCTCAAACAAACAAACATTAGTAAACAAAACTTACAAGTATCCACAACACTTCTTCTCATCTCTCCCTCTCCCTTCCTCTTGTACCATTCTATCCCTCCTTTACCAATCTCTCTCTTTCCCTTCTTCCCCTCTTTCTCCCTCTCTCCTTTCCTCTTCCCCCACCTTCTCTTTCTTTCTTCCTCTTCTCCCCTCTCTCTCCCTTCTTCTTCTCCCTTTCCTTTCATCTCCCCCCTCCCCCCCCCCTCTCTCTCTCTCTCTCTCTCTCATCTCAGTGACACTTACACAGCCACATACACATCACCCTTTTCCCCGCCTCTCACACAGTTTGGGTCTCATCTCCACTTCCCAGAACACACCCCCCCCCCCTCACCTTCAGGCAGCCAGCCAAGTGTGTCGTGAATTTTTTAAAAGCCCCTTTTTCCAGAATTGTTTGACTTACGACAGCTACAAGGAATTCCACGGTGCTGGAACTCTTATTCACACAGATCTGATAATGTTATTGGTGATGTATTTCTTCGCAACTGAAAGACAACGTGATGACATGTATAATTATTCGAAATTCCAGCGACGACGCACACGTATATTACAGCCTAAATGGCGTCAGAATTACACCGAGATCGTAACTTGAAATATATGAGTTCTCTCATGCACGATTATGGGGGAACTATTAACTTGTGAGTCTTGAGGCTCCGGTTCAAGGTGTGTTGCATCAGCTTTCTAGGCTCTGCTTATAGCGGAAAATATTTATACGAGTTACTCCTGCTTTTCTTTTAAATGAAGATCCGTTTTCTGTCATTTCGGTTCAAACATTTACTGAGATTGGGATCTTTTTAATCTTTTTTTTTATGAGTCTGAGAAAAGGCGCGGCTAGGACTTGGCTTCCTGGGAAAAGACAATGGCTTCTCTTTTATCTCTTCCCGGTAAAGATACTTCATGAGGACCTAAATTATGCCTGTGAAGTGATTATAATGAAACGAGATCGAAGATTCTTAGTTCGTGGATAAATAAACATTGCCCACAGAGATTGTACTTCGATTTTATAATGTTAAAACATTTAGACGCAATGGAGAACAACACACCAAGAACACCTCTCAACAACAGCACACCATACCAGTGTAGAGTTAATACATATATAATGAGTAAGATATACGACCAATCAGATAACATGTCAGCATATGGATTACAGTAATACACACCTATAAACATACCTTCTGTTATTCTTGTAACTCTGAATAAATGTTTATATTTTCATACATACATACAAACACATTACGTAAGAACAAGTAAATAACAAAACAAAGTACCCATATTAATACCTAAGTCAGTGGACACCAGAATAGACGGACGACGGAGCCACACCAAAAGTATTTTTACCGCGAACTTTAGTATAAATTTCTCCCCTTCGTGATCAAACATCCGAATTACCCATCCGCTTCAATTATAATTTGTCTCTAATTATTTTGGCAGGACATGGGAGCTGTGAACTGTGCATGACTGAGAGGAGGGGGGGGGGAGATGAAGGGCAGGAGGGAGGGTATGAAAGGAAAGGCGCAGGAAGGGAAGGGGGTGAGGGAAGGGTGGTGAGGGATGGGTGGTGAGGGAGTGAGAGGCGGGGAGCACCAGAAGGGGATGGGGTGTCAGTGAAGTGGAGGGGTTGGGGGAATGGTCGCGGATCGATGGTTCATTCACAAAATCTTGGTCGAGCGAGTGAATGGCTGGCTGGCAGGCCCATGTCTTCTGATGACGCTGCTTTCTCTCTCTCTCTCTCTCTCTCTCTCTCTCTCTCTCTCTCTCTCTCTTTATTCTCATTCATTTTAATTCCCCCTCCTGTCATTTCCACTCTTTCAGTTTCATTTCTTCAACTTTCATATTTTTCATTTGAACTGTTCATTTTATTTCCTCCCGCACTCTCGGTATTTGTCTCATTTATTCAATAATGCTCTCTCTAATTCTCTCTCTCTCTTTCACTCCATCCACCCTCAACAAACACAACATTCACTCAAGACTACCCACAAAATCTACCACCCATCACAGACACAAACGTGCAACTTGTACCGCCAGTGACGACACAACACTCAGCATAGACACGTCATTCTTCACTATTTTGTTTTCGTATTCGCCACCTATCAGCTTGGGCGGTTTGTTCAGTGTTTAGTACAGGAGAAACAAGGGACCGGGAAACCTGTGGTGTTTGGTAGGGTCACTACTAGTTAATTCTATCATCATTTCTAGTCATCTTTACTATAATGAAGTATCCCATATGGTCAATCATGAATGTTCTCGAAACTCCTGTACATTCTTACTAGTATGTACGTGTCCTCTAACCTTCGACCTTCATGCTGTTTAATAGAATTGTTTGTGCAGTGAAGGGTGTAGGGACGAGTACGCATTTGGATAATCTCCATCTGCATCTGACATCTGTAACTTCCAGAAACCCTTTGTGAGTTATCAGCTGAACTCACGAACCGTTATACGTAAACTGGCGAATCAGAACCAAGACAGCGCCACCATTTTTCGCATTCTGACTTATATAAGATGCTGAATCGACAACTTCTGGCAAGTCTAGACGGCGCGTCCACGTAACACAGAATACGGGAACTAGTAAATCCGGGAACTATCACAGAAAACACGTCTATTTGGCGGGTATACTCTGTTGTTCTGTATATATCAGGCTGGTATTTCTATTTTCTACAATATGTGAATTGAATTATTACCATTTTCAGTTGTTCTTTATCATTAAACAACTACAATCATGGAAATTTGCATATCATTGAAGTATTTTATATATCTATATAATCTTAAATATAGATAAGTTATACTGATAAAGAAAAATAAATGAAGTACTAAAATGGCTGAAGCAACAAGGGAAATACTGGACAACCAAAGATTAATGAAAATGCGAGACTTTGGTTATACACTGTAATTATATATGAAGAAATAATAGTTGACATATTATACATAAAATTCAGGGTCGGTAAACCAGGAGTAAATTGAGACTGGGACGAATGACTGAATTTAAGGCTGGGTCTACGGAGAGACACGAAACCTGGGAGGAATGGTAAAAATATCCTAAAAAACGATTGAAGTGGCGGGCTGTAGTCACCAACCCTCAGACCTATGGATGGCACCTTGACTGGCTGATGGCATAAATATAACATAACACATAAACAACTCCTCCAGCTCTAGTGGCGTATTTCTGTATAAGATGAAAATGGCTAAGCTTTCAAAACCCACCCGCCCACCCACACCCACTGAACCCTGCGCTCCTCAAACCGCCATGACATAAGGCGTAGACCGTAGAGCAAGCACTATGTGCACCTCAAACACCAGGGATACACTATCTATCTATCTATCTATCTATAAATCCACTTCCTCTACAACCACGCCTCCTAAAACAATCAAACACACAGAAATCCACAAATGTGCAAATAAAAAACAAATCCTCTCCCCCCTCCGCCCCCACAACATGACAGAGGTGGTAAGAAATATCAGAGTCTCTGATGCACATGATTGAGAGAAAACGAAGGCCCCAGGCGTCCTGAAACGGGGAGAGTACGGGCGCCTCAGGTGGGGGACTCAACAATAAAGGCATAGCTACATGTTTTATGGGCTATTGAGAGTAATATGAATAGTCAGATTTTACGCTAACTAACATGTATGTCCGTGGTCATTACAGTATCATGTTTCGCCACATCAAAACCCTAAAAATAAAATAAAAGAAGACGCCACTGAAGAAATAAAGTAGTTTGCCCTGATATATTAACGCTATTCTCTGATAATACTCAGTAGAAAATGTAAGTTTCTTATTGAGGACAATCCACGACGTTACTCACAAAGCAATTTACATCTTGAAATGACTTATGATAACTAAAGGTAGTATTCTTTTCACTTTATTATAGCTCCGGACCAAAGGATAAATATTATATACAAAATTACATTGAAAAATATAAAAAATGTTCCTCCAGACGCTCGACGTGCAATAAAAGTTTCGTACGTTCGCGGAAAAAAAATTGATAAATTAATTTTTATTATTCATCCCAAACACACAAGAACCCAAGTGAAATTATTTATTTGTGAGGACGTCTGAAAGCTGTAACTTAGTTGTTTTACACTGTTACTTCAACGACTGTGGGTATTCAATATTACATAATCATCCGAAGTGTAAATTCTGACTTACACCTGAAGGCTTTATTCACCGTGGTTTCATCAGTGGTTCAGAAGTGTAGGGGGAAGGTGGTGTTTGTGTAGAAGGCATTGACTGTTTGTCTATACCCCTTAGCCTGTTAGCAGCTTGGGCGATCGATCACGTTTCTTTTTCTCAATGTTGGCGAGTACTGAGCAAGTATTGGCTACAGAATGTATCTGTATCTGCACCAGTGTTGGTCAAGTCTGATCTTGAATGAACTCACACTCGGTGCCGTCACAACACTCTCTGGCAGATTGTTTCAAGAGTTATCAGCTTTCACTCAAGAAAAAGTTTGCCCTGACAATTTTCTGAACTTGTGGCTTATTCAACCTGAGGCTGTGACCTCAAGTGGGGCGGGCATTCTCTAGTTCCAGGTATGACCACTCGACTGAATAATGAACTCTGAGGTGTAAATATACTTCCATCGAGTCTCCCTTGCCCGCCTATTAGTATAAGCTAAGCAACTGAAGGCGTTCTAATACCTCTGGGTACCCGAGGTGTCGCAGTGCAGGCACTTAACATGGTCTTGTGGACGTTTTCAATCAACCGAGTCTTTAGCATATCTCGGGGGCCAGAAAGCCAGCGTATAGAGCGGCGTAGTGCTTGCAGGAAGGCGGCGTGGTGGAGGACGTCCGGCTAGCCAGCACAAGGCATCATCCAACACCCTGCCTCCGCCAGGATACCAGTGACGTCACCTCCCGGTAGTCGAGCGTGGGAGAGTTCCTACTGCACTTGCTGCTCCCTGCTGTGTCCTCACCTCATAGCACACGAGGATATGGTGCTGTGTCCTTACCTCACAACACACGAGGATATGGTGCTGTGTCTTCACAACACACGACAATATGGTTCTGTGTCCTCACCTCACAACATACAAGGCTATGATGCTGTGTCCTCACAACACACGAGGATATGGTGCTGTATCCTCACCTCACAGCCTACAAGTATATGGTGCTGTGTCCTTACGTCACAGCACACAAGGATATGGTGGTGTCCTCACTTCACAACGCAGGGGATATGATGCTGTGTCCTCACCTCATAACACCCGAGGATATGTTTTTCTTTCTATCTTAAAATGTTTGTGAATTTGGGTTGGCTACAAACAGACGCACCAAGACAGGTAACAACACTAACATTAAACAGACGCACCACATAAGAGAGACCAAAGGGCACCCCGTACAGTAGAGTATGTACACCTCTATACTAGCCAATGACTGAAACTTTGTGTTTATTGTGACGCATCTTTTATCTTATCTGTTCAAAATATCCGGCACAATGCAGGACTTATGGTAAAATAGGATACCACAGTAAAGGAAGTTTGAGCACTAGTCCAAGTCTTCTTCATTAAGGACTCTCTAACTGTAGCGCTCAGTGGGTTCTTACACGCGTCCACAAAACAGCTGCAAGCACTATAACACTCCACACGAGAGCAACTTAATTAGCAAGGGAACTGATGATGGGATTTCCCAGTATTTACCAAGAGGATCGGATACTTGTCAATGGCGGGTAGAGTCTGAGAGACTCAACCCGGGTATAGTTTAAGGGGGAGTATAATCCGGGACCTTGCACAGGCACTCACACACCTCACTTACCAAGAGATTATTAATAGTTCTTAACCTTTCTCAGTGACCGTACCCTTTTATTTCTCAGAAAATTTATCATACCCCTCGTCAAATATACAGTAAGATTTATATTCGTAACTCTTTTTTATTTACTAAACACATTTACAACTACAGCTGAAACGGCACAACGATACACGTTGAAGGTGCTGAGATTTATTCAATAATACAGCCTATCAAACAGAGACATTTCCTGAAGTCACTTAGTGGTTCTTTTGTTCTTGTTTTAGATCGAAATATTTCGTGAAACCAGGAACTTTCTTTGAAATGACTACAAGTATGTCATCACTTGCATCCAAATGGTTTCTGGCCTTTTATTTGATGTGTAGGAGCGTAGACAAACCTGCCTCGCGCAAGTAAGTGGTTGCAAATGGTATGAGGATCTCCAGAACTCTCTTTACCAATTGTGGGAATGTTTTGAGCTGAGCACACCAGAAGCGTTAAGCTGCGTTGATGCAAACTCCACCCGGATTCTTTCGTTAATCTGCAGTCCAACAAGATCATCTCTTATCATATCACTGTCGTCCATGGAGCCATATTGACAATAAATGGATCCCGAATCCATTTTTGTGCCACAGAAATACCCCTATAGGAGAAGTAGCCTTAGAAGGTATAGATCAGCTCCTGCAAATGCTCTTTCACCTCAGTCATGATGCTATGTTTCGTGTACGCCAGGTTGAGAACCACTGCTAAAAGACCTCCAAAAGCTTAGTTTACATTACAAAAGAGCAAGGGGGGGGGGGTGATTTAATAGCTTATAATCACTTCAAAGACTATTAATCAATCATCTGCCTCACTACAGGTCACAGCCTCAAGTTAAAGAACCCTTGGAATAAGCTGCCAAAGAATGATGTGTGAGCTTCTTTAAGACCTGACTAGACCAACACTGGCACATGTTGAGGTATATTCAAGAGCCCGTACAATCGTTTAAGCCCAGTATTTGCCAACAGTGCGTAACAGAGGACAGACCGACCACACGACCGGCTAATGAGCTGCAAGGGGTGAAGAGGATACGGTGAAGTCATAAAGAATGTTGTATGTCATTATACTGCAGGACCTAAAGCTACACCATAACATATAGTGATTTATTTCCGGCACGAAATTATACCGTGCGTGAACAGGGATCGCTACCACCTTGCCACAGGAACAACAAAAGCAATCCTAGGCTTTGTTTTATTCAATACACAAAGCCTGTTCATCGTGCTTGTTAAGAGCCGTGAACCTCCATTATGGATTGCCCGTGCCAACTATGTAGTCGCAGTTGCATTTTACCGAATCAGCTAGGTGGTAGCGATACCTGCTATGCAATGCTTTATTTCTCCAGATAACAGAAACTAAATATCCTGAACAGCTGTTAAGTGTCCAGTCAGTAGCAACCAGTGCCATGTTGCCTAATAGGGTGCGGAGCTGACCTTCCCTGGGGAGCATCTGCTGTATATCCCCTCCTGGCTCTACCTCCTAACTTACCTCCCACACCTTCCTTGGCACTCCCTTAATGGACCTCCCACACCTTCCACGGCACTCCCTTAATGGACCTCCCACACCTTCCTTGGCACCCCTTAATGGACCTCCCACACCTTCCTGGCACTCCCTTAATGGACCTCCCACACCTCCCATGGCACTCCCTTAATGGACCTCCCACACCTCCCATGGCACTCCCTTAATGGACTTCCTGAGTGGGATATTCTTCAAAAGCCCTGGTGGCACTACCCCCAGGTGGCACTACCCCCAGGTGGCACTACCCCCTGGTGCCACTACCCCTAGTTGCACTACCTCCTGGTGCCACTACCCCCTGGCGGCAGTACCCCATGGTGGCAGTACCCCTTGGTGGCACTACCTCATGGTGGCAATAAACGCTGGTGGCACTACCCCTTCATGGCACTACCCCTACGTGGCACTACCTCTGTTGTTTTGTCCACTCTGGCATGTGAGTCACGTGACATTCTCCAGTTACAGCCGGCGGAGGGTGGAAGGTGGGGGAGGGGAGGGGTTGGCAGAGAGGGGAAGGGGTTGGCAGAGAGGGGGAGGGGTTGGAAGGGGGAGGGGTTGGAAGGGAGGGGGAGGGGTTGGAATGGAGTGGGAGGGGGAAGGGTTGGAAAGGAGTGGGAGGGGAGGGGTTGGAAGGGAGTGGGTGGGGGGTTGGAAGGATGGGGGAGGGGTTGGATGGAAGAGGGAGGAGGAAGAGTTGGAAAGAAGAGGGAGGAGGAAGAGTTGGAAGGGAGAGGAAGGGGGAATAAAGAGAAGAGTTTGGTCACTAACCTCTTGCTCTGTCCCCGATCCTCCCCCTTCCCTCTCCCCCACCACCCATCCTCCCCCGTCTTCACCCCCTCCTTCTCACCTCACATACCTACTTCTTACGTTTCATTCCCCACAGTCCAATTCCTCCGCACACCAGCCTGCTCTCTCTCTCTCTCTCTCTCTCTCTCTCTCTCTCTCTCTCTCTCTCTTCACGTGACCCGTTGAGCACTGAGGAGAGAGGTCAAGGAAACCCACAAAGACGCCAAGTGTACAGAACAAGAACGTGTTGAGAGGTACAATTACAGAGAAAACACTGGGCACAGCATTTTTTTACAGACTGGACACTCAACACAGCATTTATACAGACTGGACACTCAACACAGCATTTTTTTTACAGACTGGACACTCAACACAGCATTTTTTTACAGACTGGACACTCAACACAGCATTTTTTTAAAGACTGGACACTCAACACAGCATTTTTTACAGACTGGACACTCAACACAGCATTTTTTTTACAGAATGGACACTCAACACAGCATTTTTTTTACAGACTGGACACTGAACACAGCATTTTTTACAGACTGGACACTGAACACAGCATTTTTTACAGACTGGACACTGAACACAGCATTTTTACAGCTTGGATCCTTAACACACTCTCATACACTTAGGTCAAGATTATACTGGAGAAATATAATGACAATAAACATACTGTAGAAGAGCAAACACGAACATACACGAACACAAACATTTGGTAACATACAGAAACATACACAAACATACATCAACATACACGAATATACAGACATAAACATACAAATTATATAAGCGACACAAAAGACCATCATCTACACAGACAGACAGACACACACACACACACAAACCTTCTCCCCACGACGTATGGGGTGCACAATAAACTGGCTGCTGTCCGGGGCAAAATTCAATCAATTCTAACCCCCCCCCCCCCCACGCTAATAGAGGGGGGTAGTGGTATAGAGGAGGGTAGTGGTATAGAGGGGGTTAGTGGTATAGAGGAGGGTAGTGGTATAGAGGAGGGTAGTGGTATAGAGGGGGGTAGTGGTATAGAGGAGGGTAGTGGTATAGAGGAGGGTAGTGGTATAGAGGAGGGTAGTGGTATAGAGGAGGGTAGTGGTATAGAGGGGGGTCACTCAACAGTGGCGCAGTGAACAACAGAATCTAATTATGACAAACATATTTGTACTCTTCCTCTCCATGAACTTTAACAAACGTTTTTGTCATCTGTTGTCGGTTTCATTTCAGTGTGTGTGTGTGTGTGTGTGTGTGTGCGCGCGCGCGCGCGCAGGAAATCCGTACGCGTAAATGCTAATTAATTAACATACTAACTGCTGGATGATCAAGTGTATTTTAAAAGAAAAGTCATCCAAATATTTCACTTACAAATATGTTAATATGTAATATGTATACAGTATATATGTATATTGTAAAATTTATAAATAAGAAAAAAAAATTAATTCCTCTAGACTTTTTTTTTGATAAACAGAAAACTATATTTTAATATTTTTTAAACAAAACATGAAATGCGATAAATGTTTCTCCTACAACTAGTAACCGTAGGAGATATCAACGGAGACACTAGTAAAGGGAGGAGACATAGCTGGGAGGACGGTACGGGCATGGACACACGAACACTCAATTGTCAGGTGGACACTAATGATCCCATCTCCAAATAAAGTAAATAGATAAAAGCAAATATAAATCGTTAAAGAAAAACTACTGGATATAAATGTCAACAAATACACGACTAACAAATAATAAATATATAATTACATATGTCATCGCGTCTACCACATCCTTCAGGCAGAGAGGATGTGGAGAAATCCTACTGCTTCTCTCCTCCCCTTCCTCTCCCCCCCCCCCCCCCCACACAGAACATGCACAAATACTCAAGTGAGACTGTGAAAAGAGTTTAATCAGATTTGGGATACTATTTAGGGGTTCAAGGCTAGATAATTATTCAGTACAGTGTTAGGTACTCCATTACGTAAGAGCAAAGTGACGTTAGATACAGGGAGGGAGACAGCAACCTGCAATGCACAGTCATCCAGTAATCTTGTCGCAGCACTGGTGGTTAGCCTGTCAGCACTAATTACAAGCCTACAGTTATAAGCAAATCTAATTGGATAGTTATCTGGCTACCCTTGCATGCTGCTGCGCTAGAAATAAAATCAAGTTGGGTATGAAAGTTTTTTTGTACTCTATGTGTATCAGAAATTACTTATGGCACGTGTATTGAATATGTTGCCATTTAACTTGAAAGTATGAACAGTGAAGTGTGTGTCTGTGTGTGTGTGTGTGTGTATTATTCAACAAACAAAATATATTCCTAACCCATTATCTTGTGTTTCTAATAATAAAATTTTGTGATATCTGACAGTGATTGAGTGGTCCGGGTCAGACACTTGAGCCTGCCGGACCACCACTAGTGAAGGGGCGTATAAATAATTACTCTCATTTCATACAATATATCTAGCAGAGGAGTTTAACTGTTGTATAGAGCAGATGAAAATAAGTTACTCCTCACAGTTGATTATTGTAAGAAGTTGAGGAAATGTATTGTGGTGTGACAAATGTTTGATTTTCTTCTGTGGTGCAGGGGCAAAGTAGAGAACAGCTGTCGACTCTAGTAGGGTCTCTGGTTCACGCCCAGGAGTACCACAGTGGTAGAGCGAGAGAAATGTTTAGATTATCTATCTATCTACAGTATAAATCAAGTAATATGAGAGAAAATTGTGAGGGCTAAAATGACCTAATGACGCTAATCACAATAACTTTCCAAACCGAACCTGAACTACCCAAGGATCGTTAGCTCAGGCTTTGTCACACATGTAACATCGATTCACCACGTAAAGTGTCCCCAGGGCCACAAGTTGGACATATCAAACTCAAGTACCACTTACATTAACTGGGTACCGTCGGCTTGAGGTGACGGTGGTGATGGTGGTCGTGTGGAGGCCGAGCCGTGGAGTTTCCTTTTCACTCGAACCTGTCCGCCTTGTCCAGTTTATATCTCGATATCGTTCTTCGTAATTTCCTTCTATAACCACTAAACATAGGAGTCTGACAGCCACGCGTCACTACTGTCATCGTCTCTCTCCCACGAGTCATTGTGTGTCTTCTCCGATGCCTCAAAACATAAACAAACATCGACTTCCTTGACTCGGTGGATAACGAGCATTTGCAGTATAAAGTTATGTAATCTACACTCACTTATATACATTCATATCAAGTTACTATTAAAATTAACACACTTTTCTGTTTTGTCTCAACTCACTAAAGGTCTACAACACTCACTGTTGATGTCAAACTCAAAGTAACTTCAAGGTGAACCGTCAACTGGATAATTATATAGAGAATCAATAGGCGAGAAACTCCCTCAATTTCACCATAACAGAAGCGCGATAGTAAGTTGCCAACTCAGCATTTATGATCACGGCAGCGTCCCGGTGTAGCAGTTTCAGAGCAAATGCGGGTGGAGATTAAATGTTTACACCAGGCAGTTCGCATTGAGATTACGTGGAGTGCAGAGCTGGCGCCTGATATACTGTATACATACCCGGCACAGGCGACTGTAGGTGTTTCGCCAATTGTTTTCTTGTATTTCTTTAACTTGTACCCGAGATGGATAATGGTATAAATGTTCTAAACCTAAGGAAAAAATAATATACTAAAAATCAGGAAGTTACATTTAATGAAATTTAAAGGCATATACAAACATTTAATGGCCTTAGATAGGCTTCTGACTGAAACAAAATAACAGTCTATGAAAATATAGATTGTTTTTGTTTGTTTTTTACCCTTTTACACTTATGTTCATATAAGTTCGGCGTGGGAATTTTTGGCCCCACATTACCTATCTAGGAAGCAACCGAACCTTTATCCGGCGAACTCCAAATCGACAACGCCATCTATTGAGCTGGCGCATCACTATACGGAGCATCATTTTTAACGTTTGCTAACGTGTTAATTTTTCATATGAAATATGCTTAAAATATGTTAATATAACCAATTTTATATTTTCTCCATATAATACACATAAATTGTATAAATTAGTCGTTCACCTTGCTATGTTATAATAAGTTACTGGAAGAATTGTTACTCCCTTTAATTTTTGTTCATGTTTGGAACAATTTTTTGCATATTTTGTGTGAATCATATAAATATCCGATTTAATGTATTCATTTAAGTCAACTGAATACCAACTCATTTTCTATGCTTTAGAATCTAAAATATTACATTGTTTTTTTAGGATCATAAGTAACAGTCAGTATTTTGGGGTGAAGGATATACATAAATAGTTTTATGGCTTATTTTCCTCAAAAATATATAAATGTGGATCATAAAATAAAGTCTATAGACATTTACACATGCAAACATATTTATTTGCAATATTTGATATTTAACTGTACATATAATACAGGCCTAGTTAATATCTGGATAATGCATTTTTACAAAGCCTTGACGCTGCCTTCCTTGCAGTGTAATTGCCTTCGGAAAAATTATGGCTGCATAATCTGGTGTTTTTGCTTATATTTTCTGGGCTCTTTCCTTTAAGTTTCTCAAGCCCCAGTACTTGTGTCCACTGCAAGCACCTGTAAATAATATTTGAAAATCAGATTCCACTTTGCCTGCAGAGAGTTTTCACAATGTTTGTAAATATAATGATAAATAAACCTCTCATGTCATCTGTATGTAATTCAAAACTGTGCTCCTACCTTTCTTTATCCTTTGGGAATGATTGGTATACAAATTGGGTATGATCTTTCTTGGTTGTGTGACATAACACGCACTGGTGTCTTCTTGCTGCCATTTTGACAGTAAATGAACTTCGTGGTCACGTGACATAAACAGACTATAGTCCTTGCACACTGGCGCCATCTATTGTTTTGGCTCAACATTTTTTAGGACCCAATGAGCACAACATTTCAGTCCTCTTTCTTATCTTTCGTATACAGTCTTTGGCTTGAAATCACTCGTTTGTGGACGGTATTTTGACCCCTCCTGACAAAAAACATTGGAAACTCTTTTGTATTATTTTATATCCTATGCAAGTGGATACTATACATTTGCCGTCTGGTTAACTATCCTTGGTATATAAAACAACTTCCAGGACTAAGAGAGTGAGGTCCTGGTTTGTTTACACCATTATGAGGGAGGCCGAGGCTGCCTGTAGAAAAAAAACGGGAAACAAGTTGGGGAGACAATGAACGCTGTGTTACTTTTACTTCGTTTTTACTTTGATCCTCTTCGCCACTGATTGGCTCGTTAGCAGTGCGTCGCTCCCGTTCCTCTTACCCTGGATGATATACTGGTGGCGCCCAGAATCTGTATTTAACTTCATAGAAACAAAATTAATGATCGAGTCAGAGATAAATATTAAAAGATAACCTTCAGGATGCTGCCTCACATGCTGAAAATATCCGTGACGGTGGAATTTGGAAATTAACATTGAAGAACGCTTTTAAATCGAACTCGTGGCGTGTGGTCCGGCAGATCATCAGAACAAAGCAGTAGAAAAGCTCTATGTCAAGAGAGAAACCAGGATTCTGAAAAAACGGTGAGAAAGTTCTCAGACCCTGGATGCTGTACTCCAAGAGACTGTCTCCAGTATATCTGTTGTCGTCTGTGTACGTACCTGTGTACTCAGCTAAACTGACCCTCCCCCTCCGGGTCACAGAGTCCGTTAGTGAACTCGGGAAATGTCTCTGAGCTATTCAAGTTCTTTGTGGAGTGAGAGCAGACCGCAGTCTGTTGCTTAGCCCCTTGGATCCAAAATGAGTTTATTGGGTTGGTGGCGCGTCATGCGAAGCAGAAAATTGCTGAACACGACACAGCAGTGGTCATTATACGTCAACATTGCGATTATTGAGTTGCCGATCAGTCATATACCTTATCAATGTTCGAAATTCATAAAGTATTTCACCCATAATCTGGCACTGTGAACTGTCCAGATGCTCGTACGATATAACTTAGCACTAGAGTATGTGTTTAGAGTAGTTCCTTAGTTGTGTTACTCAGCAGTTGTACCTTGAGACGCGCAGATGAATCATGTGATGAAGGGTCGCAACTCAGCCAGCAGGAGGACACGATGCCCTTCTTGGCTGGTGTTTACCGAGCCCAGAATATCAACCTGCAACTTGGACATTGTTGCAAAATACCACCAACAGGTTCTTTCAAGCAGACTATATAAACGTAATCCTATCTAACGTAATGACCTAAAGATATTTTTCATGGAAGTTAAATATGATTAACTATTGTCCGTTTGAAAAGAATAGCTTAACAGAATTGTTGGTAGTAATTTATTAACACTGACCTCTTTGTCGTCCTACTCATAGAAATACTTTCTGTACAATAAACTACATATTTTACTTTCTTAATTGCTTCCTATATTTTTCTGGGACTATTAGATTTTGGCTATTCTTACACACACACACACACACACACACAGAGCCCAGGCAAGAGTCCCGGGTACTTGGTCAATAAGTTGTCATGGGCCATGACAGTCGGCAACGAGAGTTTCCTGTCATGCCGGAAGATAACAATATGAATAATTGTGGCTGAGGCGGGTGTGTGGGCGGCTGTAAGGGTAGTGTATGGGTGGGTGTGGGTTGTGGGTGGATGTGTGGTTGTGGGCGAGTGTGTGGGATGTGGGTGGGGGGTGTGGGTGGGTTTTGGGCGGCTGTGTATGGGTTGTGTGTAGATCGTGGGTGGTTGTGTGTGAGCGTGTTGGTTGTGAGGAAGTGGGGAAGAGTGTGTTGGTTGTGAGGAAGTGTGTGGTAGTGGGGAAGAGTGTGTTGGTTGTGAGGGAGTGTGTTTGGGTTGTGGAGGAGTGCGTGTGTGGTGAGGGTAGAGAATATATGGGTAACGATAGAGTGGGTAAGGAGAGAGTGTGTGGGTAAGGAGAGAGACAGTGGGAGGGTAAACATAGAGAGTGTGTGGGGGGGGGGGGGTGTGAAGATAAAGAGTGTGTGGATACGTATAGAGTGTGTGGGTAAGGATAGATAATGAGAAGATCAAGATAGAGAATATGGCCTATACTCGTCTGTATTAACATAGCCCAATAAGATGGCTGGATTCCGTTTCTACGTCCTGGTATTTTATATAATTGTGTCCTTAATTGAACCTGTCAGCTCAGTTAATGTATATAATTGGTGTAATGAAACTGCATCATTTTATAACTAAGTGGGCTAAAGTGTGTGTGTGTGTGTGTGTGTGTAAGGAAACAGTACTTGTAGAGGGTAAGATGAAGCGAGTTATGGAGTGAAAGTGTGGGTGTGGGAGGTATGTTTACATAAGGAACGCTGCTTTGTTTATGTAGGGGGTACGGACGCAACGGGTTGTTAAGAGTTCCTGGTGCTGGATTATAGTGACGAGAGTTATGTGTATGGTTTATTATAGATGATAATTTTTAATATTGAAGTTCGTTGGTGTTGGATTTTGTATAGATGTATATTCACGTCTTTTTGGGTGAGGGTGGTGAAAAGAGGGGATGTGTAATGTATGTTTAAGAATTACTATAATCAAAAGTTTGCTCTACTCCGCACTTCACAAATTCATATATATCATCACACAACTCCACGTCACTTGACTCTTGGTAAATCCCGGTGAGAATATTTATGACTACTGACGGCGCCAAACCGTGTCCAACAAAATATTCTGCATGTGCTCGTAACCGCTCGGGCACTTACTCTTTGTGTCTTAATTCTTGATAGTTTAAGGAAGACTTTCGTTTTGTAATTATAAGTAATTTTTGTCTAGTAGATTGACCAACAGTACCGATGTTATTAGTTGAAGTACAGAAATTGATAATGATAACAAAAAACAACTACGCCTTTTTTCTGCACCCAGTATGTCTGTTCAGAAGGAAGACAGGGCCCGTGTGTTTAGGTTTTCAGTCTTGCGTACAGTATATCTTAGCCGGACTTGAACTTATTCCAGATACCAAATTTCTCTTAAACTGTACGTGATAAATAATAATGTAAAGACTCTAAGTGTGAGTCACATGTCACGTCTCCTATGATCTTGACATACTTGCCGAGTGGCGGCACACACAGCCAGGCTCCTATGTTATGACAAACTTACCACAGTGTCTAGACTTATGTTTTTAATTATGTTAACTTTCGTGTTAAACCAGATGAATATATTCTTAATACTGTATTTACTTTTTGGCGTCGAGTGTATAAACTAGAGTACGAACTATTAATGACCCTAGTTGTTAAGGCATATCCAAAAAGTATTTCAATACATCAACTTATAAAAAGAGAATTACTTTCTGTTATAATTACTGCTCGTTGTCTCGTGTAGGACCTTTAATGTTTGCGGTTTTTTAACGTGCAGGAATACACATACAGTATATAAATCACATCTTATCGAGAGGAACTTGTAAATTAGAATAATTATTCATGCAAAATGTAGGACATATGAGGATATAATGAACACTATAGCCCAGGGTGTTAGGACCACTACACAAGACTGAGATAATTGATAGTTATTATTAAAACGGTGTCAACATTTCTCACCTGCTGAAGTAGCTAAGCCAACTCTTATTACAGAACCAAACAATGTACTGGAAATACTTTGCAACATTAAATGTCACAATATCCTGACCACTGGGGTCTGATAAACAACCTTTGTGACTTCTACTCTGTAATCCTTTTTGT
This sequence comes from Homarus gammarus, assembly GCA_958450375.1. Classification (NCBI taxonomy): domain Eukaryota; kingdom Metazoa; phylum Arthropoda; class Malacostraca; order Decapoda; family Nephropidae; genus Homarus; species Homarus gammarus. The sequence goes on from CAUDMG010001775.1 coordinate 5,242,799, forward strand.
AGCTACTATCGCTTACAGGAGTATGGGGTACACAATAAACTAGCTCTCCTCCACGTCTGCTGTTCATTAATGTTATCGTATACTGTATATTTAGTTGTGTATTATGCTGGTGATTTGCAGAGTATTTTCTACAATTGTGTAAGTCGCTTCAAATTTTTTTTTATAAAATTGTGTTGAGAAAATATGATGCAACGGACGAAAGATTTTGACAACGCTACCGAGACAACTGGAGTCACAGTGTTCATTCTGGTAACCATCGACCCCCTAAGTAAAGTTAATTTTTTGAGTTACTAACATATATTGACCCCAAATTAAATAGAAAGAACTGAAAACTCATCATTTTTTCTGAAACTTCACCCAAATGTTTCTCCTTCATAGTTTAACTCTGCAGTTTAGTTTCAGAGTGTTATTCAGCAGATGAAAAGAGTGAAGTGTTGCATGAATCTTTTCACCACGTCTGTACAGAAACATCCCTGGCTGGTTGTTCACATCTGGAGTAGGACCTTCTGTCTCCTGTATCTCAATAAGACATCTCACCATGGCGGTATATGGCCTCAATACTGTACCACCGACACTGTAGCAACACTCCTTCATTATCCCGCGCATCAGCCCTCACACTTTTTTTACTCAAATTCCTGGCGTCTTGATCCTGCCTCCATCACCCACCACCGCCGCGCGTGGCCCACCACCCACCTCTGCTAACTACTACGCCTGTCTTTAATGCCTCTTAAGTGTCAAGTATATGACTAAAAGTTTATTCCAACCATCACTGGTACGTGTGGTTGTGTAGAGAGTAAGGAGTAACATCTAGGTGTGTGCAGTTACTGAGGACGAGGGTGAAGGAGTGGGGTGCTGGTGACATAGGAGGACGGTGTTGCTGTCTCGTGGTCACTCTATATTAAGCGGTGTCGCCAGCGGCCATGACTCATGCCACACAACAACGTTCTACTGATTGACGAAATTCCCGGCCAGGCATGAGGTGAAGCGGCCAGTTTCACAATATTGCTTCTCTTTGTACTATCATACATTCGTAGAACCTAGACACTTAGCTTCGGAGAGTTATTACCTTCTGTTATGACTAATATTTTATTTTTTTTAGAAACAGGAGCGAAAACTTATGAAATTGTTTCTGGTTGAGTGACAACCTTAATTGAATCCATCTCTCAGTGTATAAAAAACAGTATAATGCAGTTTTTCAAATAAACGTGTGTTTAATTTGTTTCCTTCTTATGTGAAGAACAAATGGATGCAGAATATCAAACTACTAAGTATTTTTAATTTTGTAGAGAGTTAACGGATGAACGCCTGAAGTGAGACAGAGAGAAACATACTATTTTAATACACAAGATATTTGGCAACAGGTCTTTTACTTCTTACATACTGTACATTAATACAATAATTCTATTGGCCTGAGTCACTGGGTTTACCGCTCCTAATTTTTGTTGAACTGATTCTAAATTGTTGACACGTCGACAATAAGTGTGGATGGAACAGTGAACGACTGGGCTGATTGATTGACTTTGACCTTGTGATAGCTTTAAAGTTATTAATATATCAGAGATTGAAATAGAAATGAAATGTCCACACCAAACGGGAAATAGAAAAGGTAAATAGGTTTAAAGGTCCGTGAATCAACCAGTCATGCCTGTTGCCAGTGTGTAGACTACATGGTACCCGATTAGGTTTATGCATCGTCCTGGAATAAAAAAAATCGAATTAATTGAAGAATAATTAAGAAAATTAACGAACATGAAGATAATTACAAGATGATGCAGATAAAACTGAATGAATAAGATAAAACTGTTACAAGATGAAGTAAAGTAAATACGATAAAAATAAGAGTGATTAAATGATATATTAATAAAGTAAAATGAGATAGATAAGATAAAAACAGATATATAAAGGAATGGCAATAAGAGAGAGAAAAACAATAAAAAACAGAATATTATAAATGAAATGCCTTGTAAATAATGTATGATGAAGTTACTGTATTATTATTATTATTATTATTATTATCATTATTATTATTATTATTATAATTGTTGTTGTTTTTTTGTTAATAATAATAATAATAATAATAATAATAGTAATAATGATAATAACAGCTTCACCCACCTCACCTTACCTACCCTCTACACCATAGTACACTGGTGATGGCAACACACACACTTAAGCCACCTCACGTCCGTATGCTGATCTGTTTACTGCCAGGTCGCCAAACATTGATGCAGTGGGGGGTTGGGGTGGGGGGCGTGGGGGGGAGGGGTTGTCTCCCATGCTGACAGTGGAAGGAAGTGAGCCAGACAGCTGATGACTGACTCAACATAGAGGTCGGTGTCAGCATCAAACCAGGGGGTGAGAGAGAGGCCAATACTTTCGGGTGCTGACAGTCCACTATAGCCCCCCTCCTCTTCTCCTTTTCCTCCTCCTCCTGCTCCTCCTGTTACCTCTTCTTCTTCCTCCTCCTTCTCAACACTACTCTTCAGATTCCCACTTCCCTTTCCTCCTATAATTCCCCCAATCATTACCCTCACCACTCACCCCTCTCATCACTTATCCCTCTCACCACTTACCCCTCCCCGCCCTTGTGTTCTCATTACACACTAATTTCTCTGCTTATTATTCCCCGCACCACCAACCAGAGTCTCAGTGAGTCTGTCTGTCAGGTCTCTGTCATAAACCACAATAAATATAAATGGTTGTAGGTAGTCAAGGTACAGTCTCAGGGTAATTTTGATACCATTTATTTCGCATCCTTATATCACCGGTTAGGAGGAATATTTGAGATGAAGATATTTTGAGATATGTTGAAGTCTATATTTGTGTTGTGTTTAAGTTAAGTCAGTCAGACACGTTCTCACATCACCAGTTGGGAGGAAAATTTGTCGTAGGAATCTTTGGGAATATGTCTCCAGATCCTTGGTGTCTTTCATTCACTCTAAGTCTTTGTTCTTTGTATGTCACTGTCCATGTCACTAACTCTTGTCTGTGTGTGTGTGTGTGTATTTCTCAATCTCTCTCTCCTACACAATAGAGGTACACACATAAGAGTGGGGGGGGGGGGGGTAAGGGAGTGGTACCTAGAGAATCAGGCCCACCACAGATTAATGGGCACCTGCAAATAACAACAGATCGAGGAAAATCACGAGCACTACCTGTCGACAACACCAAACGGGAAATAGAAAAGATAAATAACTACGAAAAAAATGGACAATCCAAACCAGTCTTCCAAAATTCACAGTGATACCCTTATACAGAAGGAAAACCCATCCATTAGTAATCATTAATGCCCAGATAGAATACAAAAGCAGAGGCACCCTACTGGGCCTACATATATCCACGACAAATTACTCCCATCATGTCCACAGCAGGAAGGAAAACGCAAAAAAGAGAGCTGAAAAAGCTATACCGCTTTAAAGCTTCCTGAAAAAAAATAAACTCCGCCTGGTTACATCATTTATCACACCGATACTAACTTACTCAGCAGTACCTCTTCATACTATGAGCACCACCCAATTATTAAAATTACAGGTGATCCAAAATGAAGCCCTGAGATTCGTTATAGGTGAAAGACACCTCTTCACCAGAACCACAGCCGAAATACATAGAGACTTGATAATAAAATCCATCAACCAGCAGCTGCACACCCTGGCCAGCAGAGTGTGACAAAATATAAAACGATCAGAGAAAGAACTCCTTGGACTCCCACCAGACAACAACAACCATACATGATTCCCAAAAATTTACCACATCTCAAAAAGTTCATTACCACCCCGATCTATACGGCCAGACAATAGACAACCTCCCTAGACCAGCATCCGCCAGTAGGGTCGGCGGAATATGAAATAAGGCCCTTAAAACACTCATATAAGGATAGGGTAGGCTGTCTAGTGTCTATACAGATGGACAATAACTATCCCATGACACAACCGTCAACACGATTCGCTTAGCTAACCCACAGCAAGGCGGTCAGCCAACTTCATAAATGGCTTCAATTACCGAACTATAACTTCCTTCCTCCACCTCTTATCTTCTTTCATCCTCTCTTTCTCTACAGGTGGGGAAGAGGGAGAGTGGAGAGAAGAAAAGGGGGGGATAGGGAAGGAGGGAAGGAGGGGATTAGTCTGAAAAGGACATTGTGTTTCATTGTTCCCGCAAACACAGAAAATTGCAACAGTCTGCATGACACACATACACACACACACACACGCGCGCGCACACAAGAGCTGACTGTGTGCTGTCTATATAACCCAGCTCAGGGCACTTATAAAGGTCATTATATTCACAGATGATAACAATGTTTACACCAGCCACACAGACCCTCATTATACCATCATCAGGGAGGTAGATGGACTGAACAGTTGGTTAATATGTACAAAACTGTCCTTCAATCTTGACAAAAGAAAAATCATAATTTTTTTAACAGCAATTATAGTACATCCCAATATGAGGATCCAGGGTGCGATGTTAGTACAGTACTCAAATGTCTTCTGTACTTCACTCACCAGTTACTCAGTGCTGCGTCATGTACCTCACTCACCAGTCACTCATTGCTGCGTCCTGTGCCTCACTCACCAGTTACTCACCGCTGCAGTAATAAGTATATATAGTCATATTTGTCAGAACTTGATGTATTGCCAAACACTAAAGTGTCCTCTACCACCACTAATACTACACCTGGTGGCCTCTACCACCACTAATACTACACCTGGTGGCCTCTACCAACACTAAAAATACACCTGGTGGCCTCTACCACCACTAATACTACACCTGGTGGCCTCTACCAACACTAAAAATACACCTGGTGGCCTCTACCACCACTAATACTATACCTGGCCTCTTCCAACACCACTAAAACAACACCTGGTGGCCTCCACCAGCACTGAGATAAAACCTCTCGTCAGTGGCCATAATAGACTTCTGAGAACATTGATTTAGTCTGAGGAAAGTGATCACAGGAGGGAACAGTTTGCTATACTGAAGAGGATAAAATTTGGACATTCACTATTACTGCTATGTCTTATTAGTTTATAAATCGCTTAATAACTCGATTGAGCTGTGACTTAGCAAGAAGTCCCACTTAAGGACCCCGAAAAGGTTATCTCTCTCCTAAACCTCCACAAGACAGTGTGAGGAGGTACCGCCACGTACACACACAGTCAACACTACTCCTGTATTCATCTATGTCATCTCTCACAACACATCTACCGTCCATACTGATAACCAACTCTTTATAGTGTCATGACTCTGACTACGACCGTTGTTGTACATCCCCTCCAGCAGTAGTCCGTCTCGTCTCCAGCCGCCGCGCCGCGTCAAGTGTGTGCCGATAGGGGTCCCGACTCTGGGATGCCTGCGGCCCCTTTTTATTTTTTACCTTTCTAATTTGTCATGGCGATAACTCTTGATCAAGGAAGCTGAAATTTTGATTCTTTTTTTTATTTCTCGCTCATCTGCAGTTGTTCCATGAAATGTGCGCGCGTGTGTGTGTGTGTGTGTGTGTGTGTTTGGGTGAGTCTTCCTGGTGATGCTCCCCTACACACACCAGGTAACTCTTTAGTGGCCAGATTGTTGTACCTGACCAACTCTTCGTGATCATAATACCGAAGGAGAGAGAGAGAGAGAGAGAGAGAGAGAGAGAGAGAGAGAGAGGTATGGTCAGACGGAGGGAGAGTAGGAGGTAAGGAAAAGGGGAGAGAGTGATAAGAGGTTGTGAGAGGCAAGGGGGAAGGAAGAGGGAAGGAAGGGTGAAGGGAGAGAGGAAAGAGGAGAGAGAGTGATAAGGTGGTTGTGAGAGGCAAGGGAGGAGGGAGGGATGGATGGAGTGATGAAGGAAAACGGGTAGGGAAGAGTGTAGAAAGGGCTTAGGAGTGGTGAGATACAGAGAGAGAGAGGGAGGGGAGAGAGGATTAAGGGGTGATGAGAGACAAAGGGGTAGGGAGGGAGGGAAGGAGGAAGGGAGGGAGGGAGGGAGGGAGGAAGGGAGGGAGAGGTGGTGTGAGAGTGGTGAGTGACGGTGTGGGAAGGTGTTGAGGTTCTGCCTTACCTTCCCACGCTCCTTGTAACTCAACGTTGCCACTCTCACCATTCCCTCAACCCATCCCATTCCCCTTTTCCCTCCCCTTCCTTGTTCCCCTTCCTCCTCCCTTGGTCCCACATTTACCACCTCCACCCACCCCCTCCTTGCTCTACCCTCCACATTCCTCTCCTCTTTCCCCCACCCTCCCCCTCCTCATGAATATGACCTATGACTCCTTTGTGTATGAACCTCTGTCCTGCGTGGCAGTGAACGGTGATGGCACCTTCAGTGTCAGGACCTGACTGAATTACTTACAGTAAGCAAATTGTACTCCAAGCTTTACCAATACATTTGTTAACCGTTATCCTCCCATGGTGCCTCATTGGTCATACTCCCTGTGAACAGTAAACTGGTATACTGTCCTCCCTCGGGGCCAGACACTTGGCACTCCAGGGTAAGGTGCTACAAAAGCTCCTTCACCACGTGATATGACGCAAGGTTGTGCGGTAACACTATCGAGGGGTTACAGTGTTGAAGGCATACAGTGTGGAAGGCATACAGTGTGGAAGGATTACAGTGTTGAAGCTGTATAATCATAATAAATACAGTAAGGTACAGCAGTGCCAGAATAAAGAAGGTACACTTGTAAGATACACTACAGTAAATTACTGTAAGGTATAGCAACGCCAGGGTACAGAAGGTGTACATGTGAGACTCACACTACAGTAAGGTACAGTTAGGTACAGCAGCGCCAGGGTACAGAGGGTCACGCATGCACCGTCATGGGTAAGCACAAGGTTGAGAAACAAAACACACTTGTAAGGTGTCAGGACACGTACACGTGAAGTACATCATGACGTGAAACATTATTGATTGTTTAATACTGTCGACTTCTGTTTCTTATTGTTTTGTTTACTCCAGTTATCTATAGGCATTGTTCTTATACTGTGCTCTCTGTGTGCATTGTTTGTACACCTGTACTGCCTTGGTATGTACGTAATGTACATACTGAACCAATACTATATTTTATTACGTTTTTATTGAATATCTATCGATCTACTTAATGAGTTCTTAGACAGCACCAAGTGAGCGCCAACAAATACACATAGAAGGATGCCACTATATGCCCTCCGGTATAAACACGAGCATATTAATCAATAAATGACTCAATTAATTATTGTCTTGTCTTTACCATCTGTTCATTAAGTTTTGTTTCATTAATAACTCTCTCTCTCTCTCTCTCTCTCTCTCTCTCTCTCTCTCTCTCTCTCTGATGGTGGGATTGCTTCAAGTGCTGGCGGGGAAGGGGTTCCTGGGGCACCTAGGGGTCCTTGGAGGTCCTGTGGGTCCTGGGAGGGTCCTGGGGAGAGGTCATGAGGAGCAGGGGTCTTGGTGCGATTTAGGAGGCCCTGGGGGTCCTGGAAGTTGTCCTAGGATTCCTGTGGGGGAGTTACTTGAAAGGAGAAGTACTGGGGAGGGGGTGTTGAGGAGTACTGGGAAAGGGGAGTACTAGATCGGGGAAGTACTAGGGATGGTAGTCCTGGGGAGAGGAAGTATTGGGGAAGGGAAGCATTGGGGAGGGGAAGTACTGGAGAAGGGGAGTACTGGGGAGGGGAAGTACTGGGAAGAGGGAGTAGTGAGAAATGCGTCCTCGAGCAAGCAGAGTTTGTTATGGTACCTCGAGGGCCTCAACACAGGCCACTCCTCTCACTCATCACTCATGTCTCAGCAACAAAGACACGTTTATGAAATTCTGAGGCAGAGAAAAACACAAACAAACTCAGGGGTTTATATACTTACAAGCTTGTTTTTTTTTCTGCGTTTACTTTGCTTTGTTTGTTTTGACAGTGAATGGAGGTGTAAATACGAAGACGTGGGGGAACTCAGTGAGCTTGGGAAAGAACGCATATGAGAAGCGCACAATGCGTCATGGGGTAACACATGCGGAAGAAAACAAGCACAAGGAAAACAATCATTGAAACCCACTGAAACTATTTATTTAGACTGAAAAATATAAAAACAAACTGAACAAAATCAACAGCAATATTGATATGGAGAGAAAAATAGTTGAGGAGGAATACTACGACTTCAGCCATGGAGATTACCAGCTCGTCAGGGACAAACTACAGAGAAGGAACTGTGGGGGATATCGTTTAAGAGGAATCAGACTTACTGTAGACGAATCAATGCAAGACTTCATCTAAATCCTTGAGATAACAGTAGAGGAATGTATGGTATACCCCGGGAAAGAGTGGAGAGAGAGAATAAGAGCAGGGGGACGAATAAAAAATCCAGAAAAGTATTATTTTGTCTCTGAGAGAAATAACAGACCACAGGACGTCGTACAGATTATATAGTATACAAAAGAGCTCTAAATGTAGCCAATCAAAAAACTGGATTATCCAAACGGCACTTCGAGATGAAACGAGCCCAAAATATTAAGACAAATCCTTTGTCCTTTTATGTATGTAGTAGCTAAAACAGCTATCTGTGCAGGTTGGGGTCGATATGCTCCCAAATTTTACATGTGACTTGTGACAGCCCTCATATACCACAATTTATCGTCCATGGTCTCATATTGTTTCCCACAAAGTATGCACAGGTAGATGTTTTAGCTACTGTACCAGGAGGGAAATGAAAAATAAGGATACTATTGGAGGAAAACACTGTGACCTTGGAGGATGATAAACACACAGCATAATGCCCTGAATCATTACTCTGCATCAGCATTCACACAAGAGTCGATGGATAGCATACCAGAACCTAGGAGAATGTATACCTTGTGGGGGGGAGGGGTTCATAGAGATAGCAATTACAGACGCAAAGCCTCTGAGGGGACGGATCATAGGCCAAGGTGAGAACGGGGGTGATAAACAGCATTTGCACTTCACTAAGACTCTTATTCAGTATATAAATGGATCGAGGAAAAGCGCCTAGGGACCGGAATTATTCAGAAAACTACAGGTCTGTCAACCTAACATCATATTTATCCAAAGTTGCACTCTTTCAGAAAATATAGAGTGACGCCATCATCCAACACCTGATAGGTTTCATGGAGATAAAAGCTTGTTAGACGCATTTACTTACTTTCTTTGAAACGGTAAAAGACTACGTGAACTAAGTTTATCACTGGGTGTGTTGCACAGTACATGTATAAAGTTCCACATGCACGGCGAGCCTCTAAAGGCCCCCATAGACGGTCAAGCATGACTGACAATCATCGTGATTGTGGAATCATTGGTTATGGCCACACACTTATATAGCAACTCTTCAGACAAGGCACAATAGGGCAGATCTCATAAAGACATTCAAAATCTTGAAAGGGATGAAAAACATGAATCCAGGCTTTTTTTTATAGCGCGCCACCAACACGAGGAACATAACTACAAGCTCACCGAGTTATCATGCAGAAGGAACATAAGGAAATACTTCTTCATACAGAGGGTGATAGACCTCTGCAATAGATAACAGAACTGGGCTTCAAAATAGTCTTAGTCATAACTATCAGTTCAATGAAGGGATCACACACAGGCCACTGGCCTCCGTCCCTTAGCATGGCCACCTCTAGTGAGTGGCCACTAGGTAAATAAGATAGGTAAATGACTGAGTCATTCCAGTGCTACAGCTCTCTTGGAGATAACTGATAAATACTGTACATTTATCCGAGGAAAATTATTCAGAAGAATATAAGAGAGAGCTTTTACCGGTATGGTGATAAGTGTTGTGAGCGGGACCAAGTGTTGTACCTGTCGAGGAATTAAACTATCGCTTTTGATTACTCGCTAATCCCCATCATCACCACGACTATCGTCAAACCCCATTGCCACCACCACCACTACCATGACTATTGTCAATCCCTTACCACCATCACCACCACTACCACCCACTACCTAGTGCCAGTGTCGACAATGCGGGCTGTCGACCAGACAAACAGGTTTAAACCGCCTACAATAGCCTGCCCAATACATACACTTACACGTTTACCCACAACATCAGCTGAGCGAGTCAGTAGTAAGATGGTCAACCCGCCAACTCCTATGTTCTGTATGACACCTTGTTCTCCCCTACCGCTAATCTTCTCTCACCTATTCTTTCTCTTTAAAAAATACAAAACACCCGTCGCCGTCACCACTACAATCATCACTTCCACCACAACTACTACCACCCCTAATTTTCTGTATGTAATAATGTTCCCTCAAAAGAAGACATCAAAGACCTTTCCTTCCTGTTGGTACAATCCGGCCCTCCGTTTAGACCTGCCTCGGTCCCTTTCCTTCTGATGGTGTTCCTAGACCATTTACAGACATTCCAAAGACCCTACATAGCATGTACTTCTTGTAAAGCAACACACACACGTCCCACTGATTTTCTCTCGGTGGTCTGAGTGGGTCTAGTGAGAGGAATGAGGTAGTCCCATAATTCTGAGGGACCGTCAGGGGCCTTCCCATTGTTTACCTTCTGGAAGAGGCGACGCGGCTGGCATGGCTTCCTGAGGTCCTTCCAAGGATCTGTGTTTGTTTACTCGTGACGACACTAGTGTAGCAAACTTGGTGGTGGTCCATTAATAGAACATCAGACTCAGGTGTTGGGTAATAAGTCCTAGTCAGTGTTTCCCATACATGCTTGTGAAGTGTTCCTCATACCATCAACTAAACTGTGTCTTGGAATGTCACTCCCTCCTTTTACTCCCTAATATGAGATGATTATAAATGTTGTAACGCATCCGGCCCACCCGTTATGGTATCGCGTAAGGTCAGAGAAACAGGTGTTGAGTGTCCCTCCAGAATACTACTCTGTTCACGACATATCTTGATGACATCAGCCAATGACTGTGCTTCTCCTAAACTTGCGACAGTTCCAGACAATAAACATGCGTCTTGCAAACTTCCGTCGAAGCCAGTCAATAAACACTCATCTTGTAGACCTTCCTATAAACACAGTCTATAAACATTAGCCTTGCACATCCCTGATAAACACAGCCAGTAAGCGAACCACTTAAAAAAATCCGAGAGAACCTAAGCAATAAATAAACATACTATAGACTTGGTCAATAAGCGAGCACCTTACAAAGCCCCCATACATCCAGTCGATCAATAAACTCCTAGCAACCCTTTCACACCCGAATAGTGAACCAAATTCTTACTTAATGTGAGAGACGTCGTAAACATACTGTATAACACTGGTCATTTTAGAAGCAGGACAAAAAGAGAAAGAGAGGTGGAGAGAGAGAAGAGAGGTGGAGATAGAGAAGAGAGGTGGAGAGAAAGAGAGATGGAAAGAAATTAACAAAATTACTCAACACTGTTGCTTGACACTGGACTAAGAAGCTCTTCCACCTACTGTTGCTACATTTCCTCTTTCTAAATAAACTCTCTCTCTCTCTCTCTCTCTCTCTCTCTCTCTCTCTCTCTCTCTCTTTCTGTGCCTGTCATCGACATAATCTTCTTTCTATCTGTGTGTCTCTTTATGTCTGTTTCTTTCTCCGTGTGTGGATGAGTGTGCCCCCTGCTCTCACCTGGCAGCTGGGAGAGCGTCACTACCGGCCGCCTCAGTACAGTACACGTGTTAACTTAATCTCTGGTCACTATGCAGCTGGTGTTCTGTCGTGTAGGTCCCTCGGGTAGATGAAATGCGCGTAAATGAATAATAATAATAATAATAATAATAATAATAATAATAATAATAATAATAATAATAAAGACAATACTGATAACGAAGAAAAAGAATAGAAATACAATACCTGGTAATACTAATCTATCTATTGTTTATCTCCCACGTGGTGCAAGAAGGGATAGGAGGTGCAGACACGAAATAATTGAGAATATAATGACGCCATACAAGGAGAAGATGTGACAGGAAAAGGAAGATGATGATAAAGTGTACAAACATCCGTACATATGCACTACAACTACTGCTTGACGATCATACAGCTATGATATAATGATATGAGTTATTAATAATGTCACCTTCGTTGGTGAGCTCTGAGGTGACTCGAGAGGCCTAAATGGGACCGGCAGGGCCATCCACAGATGTTGTGCGTGTGGAGGGCTACATCTAGTGCGGGAGGGGCGGCGGCAGCGTCTTTCCGGCGCTTTCGCTTGTCTGCCTCGGTATGCAATCGGGCTAACTCCAAGCGTTACGGTGTGGAATGGTCGTCTCCCAGGTCAGAGGGTCGATTTGGCACTTTTCAGGTTTGTCTTAAGACTATCCTTATACCTTTTCCGTTGTCCGCCAGCGTTACGTTAACCATTCGTTAGGTGACCGCAAAGTAGCTGCCTTGACAGTCAACTGTCTTCCATGCGGGTAACATGGTCAGTCCAACGTAGTTATTCATGGATAATGATAGCCTCGATGCTCCTACAGTTGATGTCAGAGAGAATACTTGCATTTGTTCTCTTGTCTTTCCAGCGAACTCCGAGGAAGGAACGTAGTCTACATTGGGGAAAGTTTTCAAGTGCCTCAAGGTGCCTCCTGTAAGTGACCCATGTCTCACTGCTATACAGCAGGGCAGGGAGGACCACTGATCGATACACGTGTAACTTTGTAGATAATTTCAGCTCCCTACAGCTGAAGACACGGATACAGAGTCTGCCAAAGGCTTGAAAAGCACATCTGATCCGATGTTGAATCTCTTCATCGATGTCCGTGGTGGTGAACAGGTGGGAGCCAAAATACTGAAAGTGGGTAACATTAGAGAGGGTAGTACCGTTAAGCTGGCTGGATGGTGGAGGTGTGGTTAAACCAGGGGCAGGTTGGGAGAGAATCTGAGTCTTATGAACATTCACCTCGAGGCCGAAGTGTGCATACGCATCTGCATAGGTGCTCAGGATCTCCTGTAGGTCGTGTTCAGTGTGAGCAATAAGGGTGAAGTCGTCTGCATACCGAAGTTGAGTATTGAAAGTGGCAGACACCTTTGTCCCTGCCTGGAGACATCTTATGTTAAACAGTCCCTTCATCCGGTACTGGATGTCCGCCCCTCCGGCTAAATTGGCACTGGCACGAATAAGGAAAGCAGCCAATAAATAGGAAAAAAGAATTGGTACCAGTACACATCTTTGTTTTACCCCCGTTTGGATGGGGAAGAACTCAGACTGAGTGCCATTGTGCAGGACACTCGCGTTCATGTCATCATGGAATTGCCTCACAATGACGATGAATTTTAGTGGCCAACCAAAACGACTGAGGGCTTCCCTGTTGACCGAGTCGAAGGCCTGGTTAGGTGGATGAAGGCCATGAACATGTCACGACGCTGTTCTCTGCACTTTTTCTGTATCTGGCGGATAGCAAAGATCATATCAGTGGTGCCAGGTGATGATTTAAAGCCACATTGAGATTCTGGGAGGAAATTTTCCACCTCAGGAGAAAGTCTGTTTACGAGGACTCGGGCGATAATCTTGCCAGCTATGGACAGCAGCGAGATCCCACGGTAGTTGCCACATTCTGGCAGATCTCTCTTGTTCTTATAAATATTGACGAAGGAGGCATCTTTAAGATTTTGGTGGAATTCCTCCTTCTCCCATACAGGTATATTCTCCAGGAAAGAGTGGAGATGGCTGGTAAGCAGAGGTCCTTCTGCTTGATGGCAGTAGCAGCCTCATCACGGGATGAAGGGTAGTTGAGGTGGGTCAGCTCCAGGTGCTGAGGGACCTGCTGGGTAGTCAGGATATCCACATTGGTGTTTCGGTTGAGCAGGGAATTGTAGTGCTCTTTCCAGCGCTTATGGATGCTTTCTTCATCTTTAATTAGGGAGTTACCATCGGATGAGCAGAGAGAGGCCGCGCCAAGAATACTTGGGCCATACATTGCTTTAATGAAAAAGAAAAATTCGCACATATTGTGTTGATCCGCAAATTTTTGGGTTTCACAGTCATTATTTTTTACGCTATTCGTCCTTTAGATTACGAAGTTTTCAATGGGCCATTGCCTTCTTCTGGCAGAAGGTATTAGCTTCGGTTCGAGACTGAGGGTTGTTCTGCCAGTCAGTAAGGACAGCACGTTTATCATTGACAAGTACGTCGATTTCCTGAATATTTTCATCAAACCAATCCCGGTGAATTCTTTCGATCTGGCTGAGTGTCTCGTTGCAGTTTTTTTGTGATGACAGCATTTGGTACTCGGATTTATGTTTGTTGTTGGGTTGTTTATTAGCCCATCGTCGAGCTACTCTCTGAAAGCATGTCTTACCACTTGATCCTCCGGTCGCTTGGTATTAAAACCTCTTCTGAAGGCTTGTTTCCTTCGCCGTTTTGGGGCGACGTGAAGGGAGAGTTGGGTTCTGAGGGCGGCTGTCTTGTGTCACAGTGGTCTGAGTCACGCATGGTTCGGCTCTGTGATCTCTTTCACTGACAATGATACAGTAAATGAGGTGCCAATGTTTAGATCGTGGGTGATGCTAAGACACCTTGAACTCGTCGGCCTGCTTAAAAAAGGTGTTGGTGACAGTGAGGTTGTCTTCAGCACGTACACACATACACACACACACACACACAGACACACACACACACACATACACACACATGTGGCACAACTCACGTACATACAACACAGGCACCGGGTGTGTTGGCGAATATCAGCACCATTACACAATGCATCGCCTCTCTACCATTATCCTGGAGGTGGAGGGAGGGGGGGGCGTCTCTCAGTCTGGTGGAGACGGGGGGTAGGGTACAAGTTCTCTCTTGGGGTTTTGGAAGAACGTGAGGTGTGAGGGGGTCCCCTGGGGCGAGGGCCTGAACATTCTCCCCTCCCTCCCCTCCCCTTCCCTCCCCTCCCCTCCCCTCCCCCTCTTCTCTCTCCTACTCCAGAAGGGGTGATACGGGTAGTCTGTTTCCGAGCTCCTTGTGAAGTCTAGGCGGATATTGAACAATAGCCACGGTCTGTGTGTTTATGTGTCTTGTGTGTACGTGTCTTGTGTGTGCGTGTGTGTGTGTGTGCGTGTGTGTGTGTGTGTGTGTGTGTGTAATAATACTAATAATAAACGGTTTATTAATAGAGTTGCAGCGGGTGGCTGAAAATATACAAACTTACACGTGATTTAGACATAATAATATACGTTCAATACATTTACAGGGCTGTACTGTACATAAATCAGGAGTTGTTTATTATTTTAACAATAGATGGGATGGTGCTATTCTTATATCTATCAGTGCGGGCTCTTATGGGCTGAATTTTGTTGTTGTGGCGGACTGCGCGAGGTGGGCGGGGGACTGTGTGTGTGTGTGTGTGTGTGTGTGTGTGTGTGTGTGTGCGCGCTTCCAGGTTAAATAGAAGATGTTAATTATATCTCAGGTGAACAAGATATCTCATTCAGGCTACTTTAGGCAGGTGTGAGTACGTTATGGTTAGAGAAGATGATTATCTCCCAGTGTTATCATTACGGTTCCTGTCAACAAATTAAGTTAGAATATGGTTAAATCTCTCTATCTCTATACCCTGGTTTCAAAAGATTAGGTTAGAATAAAGAAGTAAAGCAAATTACAGGAATATCTCTAACTTAAGAGATACAGGTGAATGTCTCTCTCTCTCTCTCTCTCTCTCTCTCTCTCTCTCTCTCTCTCTCTCTCTCGCTCGGTCATGTTTGTGCTTTGAGTCATCAGGCACTAAGACCCCCCCCCCCTCCCACACACACAGTGAGCCACAAATAGCACGAGAGTTAATTCCTGAAGTATGTTAGTGTTTCTCCCCCCTCCCCCCTTATCATTCTCCTCGCTCTTCTTCCTCTTACCAGCAGTCATCACTTCCCCACCCTCCTCCACCTACAGATGTTGTTATTATTATTATTATTATTATTATTGATGAGAAAAGAAGGAAGAATTTTGTATTTCTTGCACTTCTATGTTCAAACTTGTATCATACTCTCTCTCTCTCTCTCTCTCTCTCTCTCTCTCTCTCTGTGTGTAGTAACAACGAAAGTCAACAAGTCAAAGGCTTTAACATGTCTCAGCAGGCAGCAGGATCCTCCCTCCGGCGCTGCCTCCCTGTTGGGGATACAAGCTGGGCAGTGTTTAGGGCCTTCCTCCTCCTCCCCTACCCACCCCTCATCCTCCTCCTCCTCCGGGTGGCCAGCTGCACCCTCCTCACCCTCTTGTGTACTGTTCAACATTATCTTATCTTGGACGGTGAACGATATTGAGAGCATGACCTTCTTGGGAGGTCTGTTACATTCATGACTGTGTGTGTGTGTGTGTGTTTTTCTTCAATAAAACACATACGAGCAATTAGCACCGCCTGCCGTTCAGCTGTGATTATGTACACACACACACACACATATATATATATATATATATATATATATATATATATATATATATATATATATATATATATATATATATATATATATATATTAAGGTTCGTAAGGTTAGGTTAGGTAAGGTTAGGTTAGGTTAATCTTAAATGAACTAAGCTAGGGAGACTAATCCTCAGGTGATCGTAAAATATCTCTCTCAGCTGAACACACACTCTTAACTGGCTGGTGTAAAGTGAAGTTCAAAAACCAACGTCGAAAATGTTATCCAAACGGAACTGAGATTCTGCCGTAAGTCAGCCACGTTCTTGTAAACATCAGTCGGGAGGTAATATTAATGTGTATGGATCCGGATTTGCCTGCCACGAACTTAAAGATAAGAGAACGTATCAAACAGAACCTTGTCTTGTACTTTAAATCCAGTTAATTTATATCATTAGTCACCTGTGTAGTCAGTTATCAGTTGAGCAAGATAATTAAAGATCTCTGTCAAGGTGAGACAGTACACCTCTTACTGTATATGTGTCAGGGTTTAATAGTGCTAGTAATGATTATAATTGTAGTTGTGAGAGCAAACATAGCAGCAGCACTAACACCGCCACAATCACCTAGCACCGCCACAATCACCTAGCACAGCCACAATCACCTAGCACCGCCACAATCACCTAGCACCGCCACAATCACCTAGCACAGCCACAATCACCTAGCACCGCCACAATCACCTAGCACCGCCACAATCACCTAGCACCGCCACAATCACCTAACACCACCACAATCACCTAACACCACCAAAATCACCTAGCACCGCCACAACCACTATCACCACAGCCATTATCACCACCAATTTTACTACCATTACAACCACCACCAGTAACAAGAACAATAACAGAACCACTACCACTATCACCACCACTATCACTACCACTATCACTACTACTACTACTACTACCACCTTTATCACCACCACTATCACTACTACTACTACCACCACTATCACTACCACTATCTTAACCATCACCACCAGTAACACCACCCCCCACCGTCAGTAACACCACCAAAACCACCACCAGTAACACAGCTCCCAACACCCCACAACCAGCAGGTGTACTCTGACTGTCTCTCCGCCGTCACGCACATCCGGTGACTCACGGCCACTTCCTTGAGTCGGGAGTCGTATTTAATTCCGAGTTGTAGTTAAGTTTTGTATTCGTGAGTGATATCCCATAAGCCCTTCAAACCCGGACACAACACACGTCACACCTTATCATATCACTGCTGGTCCGTGCAGGTTCCCCTCAGTCCAACTACATGATCATTCACCTCCTTCAGTGTTTACATTCCTCCATAATGTCAACACTTTCCTTCACCTACGTTTTCTTATCCATTTGTCGTGGTGTCATAGTCGTAACCTTGAGTCATAGCCGAATCATAGACGTTCCTTAAATCATAGTCGTAATAGATACAATAGGAGCCGTGTTAAACCCTGATGGGCTAATGAGCAGCAGTGGGCGAAGGGTGGGCTACAGTGGGCAAAGGATGGACGGCAGTGGGCTAGGGGTAGACGGCAGTGGGCCAAGGGTGGACGGCAGTGGGCGAAGGGTGGATGGCAGTGGGATAAGGTTAGATGTTAGTGGGCGTGGGATGGACGTCAGTGGGTGTAGGGTGGGCGGCGGTGTGCGTAAGGTGGGTGGCGTTGTGAGTAGGGTGTGCGTTGGGTAGGTGAGAAACAGTACTTTATTAGACGACCTGTACAAACACTGGGCAGACACGACTAACAATACCTCCTCTCCTGCCCCCGCCCCCTCCTCCTCTTCTTCTTGAAACAATAATAATAGTACCAAAAGTCATACATAACCCCCCGTCCCCCCACCCCACCATCAGTCACCCCACCATGACCCTCATTACGACAATAATAGTCCCGTAAAAAGGGAGGTGGTGGGGGGGGGGGGATAAACTGTAATCTTATTCGTCCTTGTTAGCGTAGAGTGTCTTAGTAGCATCAAATCTACTCCTATGATAAGTAAATGTTATCTTAGGTTATCTTATCCCTGTGGATGTATCATGATCCTTGGCTGTGACTGATAACTCCTCTCTCTCTCTCTTTATTGAGAAGGAGAAGCAGTGGAGGGGGAAGCACAACGTGAAGATCAGGGAGTTGTCGGGGCAATGTTGTATACAAGTTGTGGTGTACTCAAGGAGACGACAATGGACTGAACACTGCGCCAGGATGAAAGACTAGAAAGAAATTATGAATGGCAGAGTGGATGGTGTTCGACCACTGGGCTGGCCATGCTACACACCCTGCTACACACTCTGCCCCTGCTACACACTCTGCCCCTGCTACACACCCATTACAGGTGGAACGACATGAGACAAGACACCAGATTTGGTTCCAAACGTGCAGATTTAGCAAGAGATAACAACAGACAGACGTGGAGAAGCTTGGTGAAGGAGGTGATGGAACACACAGCTATGCATACATATTCTCTACACACACACACACAAGCACACACGCACACAAGCACACACACACACGCGCGCGCGCACACACACACACACACACACACACACACACACACACACAATTTAAATAAAGACATCTGCCTGTACAGTTGCCTTCATTAATAACAGGTACAGTGGCTGGCGAGTTTTGTGAGATGTGGCACTACTGCCCACCAGACAACAGATAAGAACCAACGAGATAATACGCGCATTCGCAGATGGAGGGGGACTGTTTATTCAGCATCCATGGTCTGGTTACTATAGCTAGGGTAGTTCTGCTAGTTTTACTACAATGTAAACAAACAGAGGTGTCACACCTCACGAAACACGCCAGCCGCTGTATCCGTTATAAATAGAGGCAACTGTACAACTGCACTACATTCACATGAGCCTATGTACAGCCTCAATACGTGTACATGAGCCTGTTTGTAACGTGCACATTAACCTATGTTGAACCTCACTCGGTGCTCATAAGCGAAGACCGCACGGGAACCTGCGTACCGACAAAACGTGTTATCAGTCTCTGTCTGGTCTCGTTGTCAAGGGAAGTTATCAATCTTATCTGACCTTGTGGTGAATTTCTGAAACTCCTCTATATGTGGCACTTTCCTGTATGTGGCACTCATATATGTGGCACTTATGTCTGTGGCACTCACCTGAAGTGTCTGTACGGGGTTTTCCCTCTCCCCTTCTTTCTGTCCTCATGTATTTTATCTATCTATCATCACCTTCTCTCTGTCTATTCATGTTTCTGTCTATATTATCTATCTATACAGTGCATCTATATCTTCTTTTTATTTCTTCATGTATCTATTTATTTTCATTGATACATATTATCTATCTAGTCTATCAGTCTAGTAATCTGTTCTGTCTCTGTGATTAATTAATTTTTCACATATCTGCCTGTTTATCTATCTGTTAATGTAACTATATCCATGTGACGTCAACAATCGTGCACGGTGACATCATCGATCCTACTATACACACACTCCTACACGCGCGCTGTGATGTCATTATTCTGTGTAGTCACCTAACAGGGCCGACATCCGGTGTCAAAGGCCGTACACGTGAAGAAGGGTGACTGGGTTGGGTTAGGTTAGGTTAGGTTAGGAAAGGATTATGGTCAGTATTTATAGGATGGTCTATGATATTATGTCTGGTTAGTGGAATAAGAATGGTGTGTATGTTTGTGGGTGGGGGGGGGGGGGGTGCGTGTAGGAGTTACGTGTGTGTGTGCGTGTGTTCACCTACCTCTGACGATCTCAGAGGTGGATTAAGTGGTTTTGATTGGCTAGTTATGAGGCCACCCACACACACACACACCTACATCTACCCAATAATTATGACCATCCTCACTTTTGTAATGTGATGGGGTTGAAACTTCTTGTTAATTCACCCTCTCCCCATTGTCACTTACTTATATGTCTAAAACAATAAATTGACGGGCCTGTCTGTCTGTCTGTCTGTTCCAGCCACAGCTCCAAAACGGAAGCAGTTCGAGACGTGAAACTTTACACGTATATTACAAGAGTCCCAAAGTTGTGCACCATGGTATTACTATTACGGGCCCCCTGGTGGTCTGGGCAAGAACCAAAATTCTTCCCCGACTCAGGTATCACCACGGCGATTGTGGTAGCTTGTTACCTGTGTCAGGGAGGATAAACTGTGACAGTCAAGGTTATACAGTTTATACCTAAACCGAGCGAAGCCGGGCAATTTTGGTAGTATATTATATACTGTATATGGCTGGAACAGAGAGACACCAGGGGCATGTGATCAATAGTAACACCAAGGCCAGCGTAAAGTTTCAGTACTCTAACTGCTTCCGTTTTGAAGCTATGGCTGGAACAGATAGACACACACACACAAAAATTCACAGGTAGACAGACATACAGGTAGACACGTCCTTTTGTTATTATAAAAGAACGGCTTCTGATCATTTGCAGCGGGTGGCTGTTGTAGTTATTTGTAAAACACTCAGAAGCACACAATAAAATAAACAAACACAGACAGACAAATAAACAAACACACATACGTAGAGGAGCAAGCAAACTTAAGCACATATGTAGATAAACAAACAAACAGAAGTAGATAAACAAACACATTCAAGCAGAAAACAAACACGCACAAGCAAACAAACACACACACAAGCAGACAAACAAACACAAGCAGATAAACAAATGCACAGAGAAGAACAAAAAATAAGAAAAACGAGAAACATGAGAAACTGAATGAGTCATCTACATAAGAGAGAGAGAGAGAGAGAGAGAGAGAGAGAGAGAGAGAGAGAGAAGGGAGTGTAACACGGCTGGCGCCACAATTTAAGCAGCTGTCTGAGGTACCCGAGGCCTGCTGCTGGTGCCTACCTTGTTTCTTATAACATCTGTGCAGTGATCAATGTTAACACCCATAGAATCAAGGCCACCAGACTGTACCACTTAGATTAGGCAACTTGGATCTCAGTCTTGCCAATAAAGATGATAAACTAAACGCCAGCATTAGTTCTGTGTTTAAATGTGTGTGAGAGAGTCAGGCACAAATGGAGATCGTGTTTATGACAAGAGTCAGTCTCGTCCCGTCTGAAGTAGGAAAAGGTTATATTTTGGTGGTCATGAAGGATGGCGTCATGGTAACAGAAGGAGGAGGATGTAATGGTAGGAAGAGGGGGGGGGGGTGATAGAAGGTGGAGGATGGGAAGGAGGTGATGATATGAGGAAGAGGAGAAGGAGGAGGAATGGGCTAGGCCGCTAGGGGGTTGAAAGAGGATAGCGACCTGTAGGAAGAGAGGTGTGGTAGGGGGCTGGGAGAGAGAGAGAACTTGAAGTAGTAGTAGTAGTTAGGCAGGATGCTTCGTATGCACAGGGTACGATGAAGTAAGGAACCTCACTGCGAATATACTGTACTGAAGGAAATATGTCACAATGTCACTGTGGAACTGACCCTCCTCCCACTGAGTAATGAGCACCTCCTCCACCAGCATGCCAAAACAACCAACGAGGCCCATGTGGATGCCAGTATTTGAAGATTCTGAAAAAGGGGACAATGAAACTTCTTTGACATCAGAATCTTTGATGCCTTGGCCGCACGTCACCGTAACCTTTCTGTCTAGGCTACTCATAGGATAAACGAGGATGACAAGAACAGAGTGTATGAAGAGAAAAATCCAGAACGTGGACAAAGGCATCTTCACTCCTCTGGTGTTCACAATATCAGGCTGGATGGGACCTAATGCAAGGTCCTTCTTCGCCAGACTGGCCGAGGTGTTTTCAGAATAAAAGCATCAGCCCAGAATCTACGTTGCGGCCTGGTTGAGGTGTCACCTCTCCTTCTCTCTACTCAGATCTGCTTCAGGGGAACAAGATCATTGGCCCTTAAGCCAACAACAGTCGCAGACATACAGGTAGACTATGAGGCAACAGTCACGGAATGCCGCATAGATCTACGGCTTAACTAACTCAGCTAGGTAGAAACTTTTGTATTAGGATATTTAGGTGATAAAATGGTGGACAAGGTATGGCTGTGGGGGGAGCTTGGACGCAATAAATGTGAAAAGTAGTAGTAGTAGTAGTTGTAGCCTCATTGGAACGAGAGCATTGGCCCCAAAACCGACAACAGTTGCAGATATCGATTATGAGGCTACAGTCACTGAATGCCACATAGATCTGCCGCTCAACTAACTCAACGCAGCTATGGTAGCTACTTATGTATTAGGATAGTTAATTTTAAGGTATTAAAATGGTGGCGAAGGTATGGCTATTGGGGGAAGCTGAAGGCCAAATTCTAAAAAAAAAAAAAATAGTAGTAGTAGGTGGTCAGTGTACTATTGGAGGGGAGAGGATACATGACTTTAGCGCGCGCACGCACACACACACACACACGCGCGCACACACACACAACACGCACTTGTCCAAACACTTCAACAAATCCATGAACAATACTGAAGCAAAATCATGTGCCTCATCTGATAACTTCAGTAGTCGTAATGGTAGAGAGAGGGGCTGCCCGTAGCTGTTCTCTGTAATGGCGTTGTGCACCACTATGTATGGAGTCGTAGTTTGTGCATGTGTGTGTGTGTGTGAAACAGACTGACACGCAGGCAAACACAGTACTTAACCTAACCGGAGCAGGAACACTTATGACATAAGTGACGACAGTCAACACAATACAAATAACAATGTACTCATCATTATGGAGGAGGAGGTGAGACCCACAGCCGGCAACCATACTGTCCACAATCTGACTGGCTGTTTTCAGGTGGTTAACACAACACCAAACCTCTAATGAATGAGTCGAAGCATTAAGACAGTCCAGTGTGGCGACTATTGGCAGTCCTCACCACCTTTTTACTTAACCAATAGATGGCGACTATCGTAACAAATAATTGACAGTGAATTATCAACCTGACAAAAATTAACACGTTCAGTAAATAACAATAAAATCTTTTACATACTTTCGTGAAATATACAAAATATAACAATAATGTGGAAATAAGAAGGAATATTAGCGAAGACAGAAATACCTCCCCACCCGCCCATCACTCATGATTAACCCTCTGTATAGAACAGGGGAGGCTGTCAAAGTGCCTGTGCCGACAGAAACGACCAGCCAACCAGAATCTAACTCTTAAGGGAACCACCCACAATATGTAGCCCTGGACACAACCCTAACACACTACCAGCTACCAAACAGGGAGGTACTACCGCCTGGGAAGATATTGGAGGCATAATGTGTTGTCTAATGGTAGACCCTGCTGCCATATGGCATCAGAAATAGTGTGACCAAGTCCCAAGTTGCTGATCTGACTTTCTGCCTCATTTACACACAATTGCAGGGTCTCAATTGCTTCTCATTTAGACAGCAAAACATACTTACTGTGTATCGTTTCTTCCTCATGATTTTTGTCCATTTCTGCATTTATATTTGGTTCAATTCCCCCCCAGGTCCTGGCGTGGGTCGGTGACCTGTGGATGGGTGGGCTAATCCCCGTAAAAAAAAAAAGAATATCCGGAGCAAGACGGTCAGCTCTCTTCCTTCTACTTCCTCCTAAATTTCTTCAAGTTCCGTACTATTAACCTCCTTCCGGCCTCCTCTAATCTTTCTTTATAAAAAAAAGCAAAGCCTACCTTCACTAACCCGACCCCATTCATACACACACACACATATATCAGGACAGATCACCCACATAACATCACCAAGACAGTTCACCATTCAAGTCCTTTCACAATGTCACCATAAGTCTCCTCTTCCTTCACCCCCACAAGTACTATTAAGGATTAGGTTGCAGTTATCTCCGGGTTAGGTTCTCGACTCCACAAGCCTGACCATGGTGGTGGTGGGGAGGGGGGAGGAGGGGCTGATGGGGGTAACAAGTGGACTAAACCAGGGTTGAGTAATGGTTCATCCTACTGTGGGGGTATTACGAGTATTCTTGCTATTGTGTTCATCATTCTTTATCGTGCGTGTGTGTGTGTGTTTTATTCTGTTTTGTTCTTTTTATGTTTTTTTTATTATTCTATCTTCTTCCTCGTTTGTTCTTTTTCTACTTTTATTTCTTCAGCTTCCTGGTGTTTGTGGTTGTTGTGGTTGTCGCTGTTGTTAAATGTTCAATGATGTGGTTGTTGTTATTATCAATGGATTTGTTGCTATAGTTATCACTGGTGTTGTTATTGTAGTTGCTGCTATTAAAGTTATTATCATTGGTGTGGTTGTTATAATAGATGTTGTTGTAGGTGGACTAATATGTGGTGGTACTTGTCCTTCTTTTCTTATTTTAAAAGATTTTCTTTCTTTTTTTGTCCTGGATATTTTAGAACAAAAAAGACTAATGCTTTTTTTCCTCCTTGATACATACTTTCTATTCGTTTATTTTCCTTATGTTTTAGCTTCTTAGTTTTTTGTGTGAGGGAGGAAAAGCTGTTCAGTATATATATTTATTTTCTTTTATATTAGTTTAATTTTTGTAGTAAAATATTTGGATATACTTTGAAATTTTCGCGATTCTGTGTTTGGTAATTTTTATTGTTAATTTATTTACTTATTTTTTTTTTTTACGGACAACTTGCTTAAACTCTCATCCTTTTGTCTATTGATGATTTCATGTTTCTCTCACACACGGGATTAATAAACAAAATAATCTATAATACTGTTTATTCCGTGACTTACAAACTCATACAAATGTGAGAAAATAATAATTACAGGGCCACTATATATCTCCTCTGGACCAAGACCCATGCTACAGTACGTCACTGAAGCGGAGGGTGTGATTAAGTTAATGATGGGTAGGAATGGGTAAGAGTGGGTTTGGGTGAAGTTAAGGCGTGGGTTGTTTTAGGTTTGGGGTGTATTAGGGGTATCTAAGGGTGGGTTGAGGTGGGTTAGGGACAGGTTATTTTAAGTTAGGGACAGATCCAGGTGTGAGATATGAGCGAGTCCCTGGTATACAGAAGAGTCGAAGACCTGAATATTAAAACGTTTACTTGCAGTAAAGTTATAATCCTCAGAGCAGAGACGAGGTAATATAAATAATTTAAGAACATGTAGTTATCACTTAATATTATAAGACAGAGGTGGCAATAATTTAAACAGGAATAATAAAAAATATTAATAATAAACTAAAGATCCTTGAGATTTCATGGTAACGTCCGCTCTCCCGTGCCACAATAACAACGCCAGCAACAGCAGTCATCAGTGTCTGGCGTTATGCAAGTTACGCCAGGCGAACGTTTGACCATCACCTGCCTGCTGTGACGCTATTTTATGATAAGAACATTAAATAGACACACATGGATGGCTCGTTATCCCTTGTATATAATGACACCTATGTTAATCTATTTATTATAAACTCCACAACATGCACTAATTGTGCTCTTACTAGAGGCGTTTATATGTATATACAATTTAACTTCAGACACATTTATATCAATCTATTATGTAATGGTAGATTAATCTTCATGCCCATTGTAAATTTCTCTTATTTTTGGCTCCAAATATTTCACAAATCACAAGTAAACAATAGATACATTTTCACATCAGTGGGGATCCCTTATATTAGTGCCGCTGAATATTGACCAGTGTGGGGGAATAAGCTTATAGAGAGGGTTGCTTGGATATTCCTACTAGATATTTCCACTGGACTATTCCTACTGTTTAATGTACCATCTTGGATTACCTTAAAGCTATATCTCAAGTCTGTCTCTAAAGTGTCATCTTAAGGTTAAATCACACTCACCAGGAATTGTGAAGGGAGGAACACTATCACAGCTGACTCGCTTGATCGGGGCGTGTACTTCCCGTGTGTGTGTGTGACTACAGTGTACGCTAGTGTTGCATAAGGACATTAAAAATCTTGTGGCACTTCAACAGGCGATCGCCATGTTGATACTGCGTAACCTTGTCCCTCATACAGGGTGTCTAAAAACAAAATGGTCTGACCCATATTAAAGCTCATGATATTTTAAAGAAGACAGATGCATATTCTGTGTGTTTTACGGGAACGATGTTGGTGAGTCATATCCAAAGCTTCTAATATTAACAACTCCAAGTAATTGCACAAAACAAAATAATGTCAAGACATTTGTAGACCCACTTGTTATCTTTAGACACCCTATATAGCCAATGAAGACAAGATGGGAAGGGTCTGTGGTAGTCGCGTGTCTCTTAACTGTAATGCCAGCTGTATGAAGACCACCGACTCTCAGGAGGCCATCTGGCATCCTTTCTGTTCCCAGGTGGTGTCCTACTGCTGTCAACCAGCTGCTTGATGATGCAGAAGTGTCCTCGAGAAGATAAAGAGGTTTCGTAAACAGATTACTTCTTGCTCTCGTTCAACACTTAGTCATTCGTTCACACACATGTATTTGTCTTTGGTTCACAAGTTATCGTTTGAAACAGCTGATGCTGTTTCTACAATACGTTCTCGTTCGGTAGCTTATACGACTTCTTTGCTATCGTATAAACTTCGTAAACACTCGTACAGTTGCCATAATCTTCCATGGAACTTCGGCATCGCATTTTGTCGTAAATATCGTAATCACTCGTACAGCTGGTGCAAGCTATCGTACAGCTGATATAAATATAATGTAATTCGTAAACTCTCGTATAACCGGTATTTACAGCTTGTAAAAACACTCATACTTTATATATGAATTATCATACAGCTGCCGTAGACTATCGTACAGGTTATATAACTATCGTACATGTCAACTCTGCTACAGATGTCATTTACAGCACTCGTACAGCCGGTGTAAAACTGTCGTACAGAGGGTTATTTACTGGCACAGCTTGTTTATATAGAGAACATCTTACAGATACAAGGACCTGCTGTAACCTGATAGAAAGACCCTTCCCACGCGTAGGGAAGACCTCAGGTTGTTACTGGTCCACTCAGCGCCAACGATCCCTCCTGCGGTAGTCCTGTCGAACCTTGTCGATGAGGTTCCGGAGGGTGGCCATGGCGTCGTCGAGTCCCTCCCCAGTGAGGGCGCACACGGGAGCCACCGCCCACACCACGCCCATCGCCTCGCCCAAGCCCAGGCTCATGGCTACACCCTGGGCAGAACGGGCGTGGATCTGGTCCTGTAACACAAAGACGGCAGACTGTCAGCTGACTTTGTTTGTAAACATGTAACATTGGGTAAGCAAGTTTGTTTGTAAACATTCTGATGTCAGACAGGTGAGTTTGTAAATATTGTTATGTTTGGGAAGTGAATTATTTGTAAACATCGTGACATAAAAGGAAAACTCATCATATGCAAAAATAATTATAATAATAATAATAACAATAATAAAGGAGAAGAGAGTAGATGTAAGAAGCCTTTATAATCTGAGCCTTTAGTATACTGTACAGGCTTCAAGGGTATAAACTCTCTCTCTCTCTCTCTCTCTCTCTCAACCCATGTCACGTAAGACAAAGATCCGCACCTTAGTCCTCCCCCCAAGGTCCCTCCCAGTCACACCTCCTGCAGTCTATCAGTGCATGACGGACACACGGAGAGACATACGTGCAGAGAGGCAGAGGAACTAACCGGAGAACACAAAAACTCACTCCCTAATGAGTAGTTACTCCAGAGGAGGAGTTGGAAGAGGAGGAGATGAAAAAGGAGTAGGAGAAGTTGGAAAAGGAGGAAGAGGAGGAAATGGAGTTGGAAGAATAAGAAGAGTTGGAGCAGGTGTTGGAAGAGGGGAGGAGGAGTTGGAAGAGGGGAGGAGGAGTTGGAAGAGGAGTTGAAGCAGGAGTTGAAGCAGGAGGAAGAGGAGGAGGAGCGGGGAGAGGAGCTGGAGCGGACGGAATAGAAGGAACATGAAGAGGAGGAGCTGGAGCAATAGGAGCAGGAGGAAGGGGCAGCCATGCGCATGACCAAAGACCACATATAATACTTCCTCGTCAGTCATCGTCAGCAACACGTCATGGCTGGTTCCCTGGCGCATTTCAACGCACGCACGCACGCACGCACACGCACGCACACACGCACACACACACACCTGGAGGCCCCCCTTATACAGAACACAATACTCGGGTTCACCTTATGGGTAAATGGGAAGGCACACGCCATATGGTCTCCAGTCCTACTAGACCCTGACCTAAACTAACCTAACCTCACTTAATCTAACTTAACCTAACTTAAACTAACCTAACCTCACTTAATCTAACTTAGGTTTGTTTATATTAAGTAAGGTTAAGTTACTTTAAGTTAGGTTAGGTTCTATTAAGTATTGTTTAATAAGAGATGTTAAGTTAGGCCAAGAGGAAATATCCAGTTAAGATAGGTTAGGAGGAATCAAGTTGTTACATTAAGTTAGGATAGGTGAGGAAGATAGTTTAAGACAGGGGGGGGGGGGAGGAGGAGGAAATTTGTGAAGGAATGTTTAGTGAGACATGAAGCCTTAAACGGTAAGCCAGACCTGACCATTACACACATCTGGTGGCCCTCTCACTCCCTCGCACTCTCTCTGCCTCCCCCACACTCCCACACTCGTCTTGCCCTAACTGTTCGCCTCCCACAACCTTACCCACTTATGTCCCTGAAGGCTCTCCCACGCCTCTCTCTCTCTCTCTCTCACACACACACACACACACATTATAGACTACGCCTTCACAAATACACGTAGGCACCAACGCACACACACACACACACTCAGACCTACGCCCACACACACACACACACACACTCTCAAACTCGCCCGCACTCACGCACACAACGACTGGTCTTATTCTTCCACTACTTTTCCTCTTCCTTCACTTTTCTCAATTCTTCCTCCTCTTCTCTCACCTTCTTCCTCCTTCACCCTCCATCTCCAGTGCCTCCCTCATCTCCCCTCCTCCCTTAAAACCCACTTCCTCACCCCAACCTCCCCCTCCCCCTGAGTCCCCATCACTCAAAAGGTCAGACAATTAGGCGGGTGTTCTTACATAGGTACACG
The DNA here is from genome assembly GCA_958450375.1 of Homarus gammarus. Taxonomy (NCBI): domain Eukaryota; kingdom Metazoa; phylum Arthropoda; class Malacostraca; order Decapoda; family Nephropidae; genus Homarus; species Homarus gammarus. The sequence continues at coordinate 5,271,985 of CAUDMG010001775.1, forward strand.
TAAAACACTGAATGTAATAACGTCTGCTGTTTCACTGAAGGACATTTGGGTTGTATGTCGTTAAGCGGTGATGAAGAGAGAGAGAGAGAGAGAGAGAGAGAGAGAGAGAGAGAGAGAGAGAGAGAGAGAGAGAGAGAGAGAGAGAGAGAGAGAGAGACGACATCCGGTTTACGGGCATTAACCTCAACAAAAGAAAAACGTCTGTTGTTTTCTGGTAAACGTTTTTTTTTTTTTTTCAATCTTTCTCATCTTCAGTAATCCGTAAACGTTAGTGCGCCTGGCGGACTACAGAGGGGGGGGGGGGGGGGTAGTCCTTCTCGGTTTCCCTTATGTTCTCCATTCCTTCTTGCCTCCTGTCACTTTATCCATCATTCTCCATCCTCCTTCACCCTTTTTCTTCCATCATTCTCCCCTCCCTCCTTCTCTCCATCAACCTTCACTTATCCTCCTTCTGCATCGTTTCTGTCTCTATCAGTTGTTCTGTCTCTCCAATATACAGTAATAGGGTTGTGTTTTGGTGGGGAGGGAGGGAGGGATGATGGTAGTAGTAGTTGTGGCAGAGATAATGGTGGTGATGGTTGTAGTAAGGCTAGTGGTGGGTGATGCTGGTAGTTGTGGTGGTGGTGGTTATAGGGATGAAGGTGGTGATGCTAGTTGTGGTGGTGGAGGCGGCCTTCAGAAAATGGTGGTCGTGTGAGACTGAATCACTTATGAACTCCCCACCACTTTTAACCTACCCCGAGGAGATGCCCACTCCCGCCCACACCTCCTACCCACACCACCCGCCCACACCTCCTGCCTACACCTCCTACCCACACCACCCGCCCACACCTCCCGCCTACACCTCCTACCCATACCACCCGCCTACACCTCCTACCCATACCACCCGCCTACACCTCCCGCCCACACCTCCTACCCACACCACCCGCCTACACCACCCGCCCACACCTCCTGCCTACACCACCCCACTAAATATAAAGTGTGTGGCCAGACACTTGAACACTACTTCCTCGACTGTGTTAAGATAGAACCTTTTAAGGACAGGTCCAAACACACTGTGTGCTGGAATACTTCTCACGCAAATGTGAATAACAAAGTGTGCGGCCAGACATACTGCCTCACACGCCGGTACTCACGCATTAGTGAATAAGTTACCCTTTATGTATAGAATTAAACAAATAATGTAATTGAAATACTGTGTAACATTCAGTGTCATAATATCCTGACAACGGGGGTTAATTATTATGACCCTTTGTAAACTCTACTCTGTAATCCTTTTGCGCTACCGCTCACAGGATGGGTGTGGGTTGCACAATAAAGTAGCCGCTGTAAGCGGCAAAATCAAAATAAAAAATCAACCCCTACCCACACCTCCCGCACATACCTCCTGCCCACACCTCCACTCCTACCATGGGGAACGGAATGGAAGGGATTAGGAGGGTGCACAAAGTCCCCCTGCCTATTCACCCCTGCCCTGCCCCTGTACGCCCATGAGGAGGATGACGAGGGTTGGGGAGGATGACGAGGGTTGGGGAGGGCCGGGGTTGCACCAGGGCCTCGCGCTACCGCCCCCTACATCCTGTCGCATCTCCTGCACTGAAAGCACTCGTATTATCCTGTATATCAGCTTGTCCCACTGACGTCCGCCCACTGATACACAAAGCCCGCCCACCCACCCACCTCTTGTACCTCAACAAACTCCTAAAACACCCATCTGACATTTACACCCTCTTCCTTCACTCACCCACAACCTCCACCCATCATCTTTTCCTTCACTCACCCACCCACAACCTCCACCCATCATCTTTTCCTTCACTCACCCACCCACAACCTCCACCCTTCTTCTATCCACTCATAATATACTCCTTTACTTCCTCCACCCACACGCCTCCACCTTCCCTCCCCTCCCCCCACCCACACGCTCTTAACCACCCTTAATTCATTCATAACCTCATGACTCGCTCCCTCTCTCTCTATACAGTAGGGAAGAGTCCATGTACTCTCCCTCTCTCTCTCTCTCTCTGCATACTGTTTATCTACTCACTCATGTATTTATCTCCTCACCCTCCCATCTTTCCTCTTCCACACACTCTTCCTCTCCCTTCCCCTTGATAGTCCCATTCCAAATATCCTCCACCCCACTATCCCCCCCCCCACACATTCTATCTAATCCTTCATCGTCCCTCTTTCATCTACCCTCCCCCTCACCCACCATCCCTCCCCACCCTCACTCTCCCACGCAGCAGACATAGGGGCTCCTACACCATGCCCTGGTGAAGACGCTGAGAAGGATACGTCACTCACTATATTCAATAACATTATCTGACTCAAGTAAAGAGGTCAGTGCCCTTATCTCTCACTCACACACACACACACACACACACACACACACACACACCTTATCTCTCTCACCTGGAAGTTGGCCAGAACAAGTAGAGGCGGTGTGGGGACGCCCAGTTGTGCAGAGGACGCCCGTGACTTCTGTAATGGAGAAACAAGTACACGTTAGTACAGTACACGCCAGATGGGACATGTGTACTAAAATTTATATTGTTAGTAATTATTGCACAAGAACTTAGTACACATGAGAATAAGTACATACTATGCTTGATTACATATGTGTATTAATACATGGAATTAGTACACATAAGCGTATGTACATATTGTGCGTGAGTACATGTGCGTATTGGTAAAGTGAGTTAATAGATATGTGCGTTAGTTCTCTAGAAAATGTCAACCAACACACGCACTTCACCTCTAAGGTTTACATAACTTTACAAACAGCCAATGACAGCCTCCTTAACACACCTCAAACAGCCAATCACAGCCTCCCTAACACTCACCTCAAACAGCCTCCCTAACACTCACCTCAAACAGCCAATGACAGCCTCCCTAACACACACCTCAAACAGCCAATGACAGCCTCCCTAACACACACCTCAAACAGCCAATGACAGCCTCCTTAACACTCACCTCAAACAGCCAATGACAGCCTCCCTAACACACACCTCAAACAGCCAATGACAGCCTCCTTAACACTCACCTCAAACAGCCAATGACAGCCTCCCTAACACACACCTCAAACAGCCAATGACAGCCTCCTTAACACTCACCTCAAACAGCCAATGACAGCCTCCCTAACACTCACCTCAAACAGCCAATGACAGCCTCCTTAACACACACCTCAAACAGCCAATGACAGCCTCCTTAACACTCACCTCAAACAGCCAATGACAGCCTCCCTAACACTCACTTTACATCACTAAGGACAAACACACCACACAACATTCCACACCACATCATACCACCCATTACACCATTACCATTCCGCACCACACCAGACCACATATCACACCATACTACTCTACACCACACTACTCCACACCACACACGATACCACACTACACCACGGTCTCCTCCCTCAACCGCGAATAAATAGCTTAAAACACCTACTTACATTTCCTCTACACACTTAACACTCACACTTAAAGCATCATCACTTAACACTTCCCACTACTTAACACACTTAACACTCACACTTACTGCTTTCTCACTTAACACTCACATATTACACTTCCCTCACTTCATGGTTTAAAGTTTCTGCAGCGACACAAGTAAATCAGTCTTTATTCAAACCGGTTTTCTTGCTTTGGCGGTCTGAAGTGGGAGGGAGGTGTTGACTTTGTCTCCGAGTGTCGCAATAACAGATATGATTATAGTCCTGGAGTGGCTACCTAACACAGTCCTGAGTGGCCGCCTGTCCCAATCCTGAGTGGCCTTCCTGTCCCTTTACTGAGTGACCACCCCCTGACCTACTATGGCTAAGGGGCATGAGGATGGGTTGGGTGCCTATTAAGTTTAGAGTTTATTAGAACTTGGGGACCTATTCCATTTGGGTCTCGTTAGGACTGCACCCTAAATCCTGATGGTTTGGTTAGGTTAGGTTGTCTTAGGTTGGGTAATGAATAGATTATGATTATGTTAGAATTGATAATGGTAGGTTAGATTAGGTCAAATAAGGTAAGGATTTGTTAAGTCAGGTTTGGATAGATTAAGTTAGGCTACGTTAGATTAAATTAAGTGTGTTTAGGTTAAATTTGCCAAAGACTAGGTTACGTTAAATTAGCCAAGTTAGGTTAATTTACATGGGATTAGATTAAATTAACCGAGGAATGGGTTAGATTAAATGAGGATTGTTACCATCTCAAAAACACACACACACACACACACACCTACCTTAAGGACTCGAGCCAACTCCACCCTCGCCTCTTCCATCATGTCGCCCAGGGAAGCCGAGTCCACGACGAAGACCAAGCCGTCGGTGGCGCGGGTGTAGGAGGACCACAGAGGACGCAGTCGTTCACCACCTCCGACGTCCCAACACGACCACCGGTAACCTCCGCCCCATACCTGTTGGCAGGGGAGGTAGGGAGGTCAGGCAGGTGTGGAGGTAAGGGTTAGAAGCACGAGAGAGAGGGGGGAGAGAAGAAATGTGTGTATGTGAAGGAAGACGTGAGGTTAAGAATGACTGAAGAGGGAGAAGGGAGTTAAGAGGAGAAGAGGGGTTAAGGGGGAAAGGAGAAGGAAGAAAATTGAGGAGTAGAGGGAGAAAGAGAGGAAATGTTGGGTTAAGAATGATGAAACAGAGAGAGAGAGAGGATTAAAAGTAATGAAGGAGGGAGGAGAAGAATAGTGATAAAGAAGGATAAACGATAGTAAGTGGAGAGGGAAAGGTTATGAATGAATGAATGAATGAATAAATGGAAGGAAGGAAGGAAGGGGGAACAGACGGTAAGAATGGTATAGAAAGGGATATAGAAAGGAAAGGGGTGAGAAAGGGTCAGCCTTGTATGTATGGGAGGCAGAGGAAGAAATAAATAATGAAGGGAAGAAGTATTTAAGAGGCATGGTTTCTCCCTCTCCTCAAATTCTTTATTAAACTTTACAAAATCATTTCAATCTCAGGAGGAAAATTTATTCGGATATTATTATCGTCAGATAATTTTGACACTTTGATATTTAAAAAAAAATATGTAGTATTTAGAAACGTTTTGACTCCGAAATTTTTTTAATCAATAAAAAACAATGACGTTTGAAGTAAGAAAACTTTGACACAAAAAGCTAGAAAAGTATTTTAATTTACCAAACTTTTATATTTACTGTAAATAAGAAAAACTGATATTACGTTATTAGATCCCACAACTATTAAATTCAACTTATTACTCTATTATATCCCACAAAACTGACCAACACTTTCCCTTACAACTGACCTTCTCGTGGTTGAAGCCAATGGTCGGTGTGGTGGCCACGTAACAGCGATACTTCAGTCTGGTCAGGACCGTGGTCTTTCCTGAGCCGTCCAGGCCCACCAGGACCACGTGTTTCCTCCTCTTCACCACGCCTTCCACGGCGCGCGCCACGCCTGCCTTACGCCGCGACCACGACTCCATGACGTGTGTGTGTGTGTGTGAGGGACGCTGGTGTTAAGTGGGCTTCCTTAGGTGCGCTGTGTGAGGTTTCTTTTAAGACGTAGGGGCGGGAGGGAGGGAGGGCGTGTAGCAGGTTTAATGAGGCGTGGGGGATTCAGGCATACAAGGGCGTGTGTATATCGATCTTGCAAGGCGTTCGTGGGTAGTGTAGATAATCGAGGAACGCACTAAAGCTCGCAGCAGGGTATGTGTTGTGTTTCCTTCCTGGGAAACTTGAGACAATTCTTAAGATGCTTGTCTGTCTGTCTGACTATTGTGCTCTTTTTTTTAAATCTGTCAGTTGATAGATTTCTTTATTATCCAATTTGACGAGCTGTATACCGTCCTGGTGGAGCAGCAGCTGGTGGTAGGAGAGAACAGCTGTCAGCGTGGTATGCAGTGGGACGGGACGAGACGGAATGTAGAGACGGGTGAGGAAGGTGAGCACGGACCCGCACACGGTGTCTAGACGCACGACGCACCTCTTGCCGTCTCTCGATGGGTGATGCAGCCTTCACTGACTGTCCTTAGACAGTCAGTTCTCTTGACTACTTTAGACAGCCCTCTACCTTTCTATCGATGAACGATGCAACTTGACAGATATATCTCACCGTCTCACCTTAGAGGAATTTCACTTATCTTATTTTTCTCTCCTGTTCCTATTCCTATATTTCGCTTTATTAGTCGGATTATTTTTTTTTCTTTTTTATTTAACTCTAGGATGCCTGTGTACACCTTTCAGCTCCACACCTGCAAAGAAAGAAAATATTCGTTATAAAATGAACATAACTATTTTTTACAGGATAATAAACACTTTCAATATTTCTATAAACAAGTATTACACTCAAATATATCCCTCAATATACCCAGCTGTCAATGAGTACATGACTTTACAGTTGGGGAAGTGAAGGTGGTCGAGTGTAGTGCCAGCCATATTGAGTACTGAGGTTCAGTGTTATGTGTACAATACTGTATCCGCACTGTCACGCCCATGAAACACACCTTCATATGATCGGACATACAGTAATATACTCGTATACACTATTCTTTAATTCCCCCCAACAAATCAACCTCCAATTCCAAGATCTCCCCAAACCCGCCACTCACAGCTGTGTTGGGGGAGAGAAGACCCCAGAACCTCAGACAGGTAAACACGATGTACACACACACACACACTTGGGCCTCTATCATTAATACGGTACATAATATACATCTACATGATCAACACACTACATATATACACATCCAAGATATATAACACACAAACCCTTAAGGACCGACTGTCAGCTAACCAACGCCAGGTAAACGAACAAGAGCGACAGGTAAGAGAAGACCTGTAAGACGTTGGGAGAAAATTTCTCTCTCCCCCGTCAGCCAACCTTGACATAGTGATCGTTCATACCAACCAGCCTTGTGCCTCGACACGGTCAATGAACACGAACGGAGGGGCGGGCAGGCAGGAGGAAGGGATGAGGAGGAGAGGGTGGAAGGGTAGGAGGAGAGGATAGAGGGGTCGGACGGAGGTAAGGGTGGAAAGGAGAGGGTGAAAAGGGTAGACGGAAAGGACAAGAGCGGTCGAGCAGACGGAAGGAAGGAAGGAAGGAAGGAAAAGGACAATAGAGGAAGGAGAAATGGGCGGATGAAATGAGAAAGAGGGAGGAATGAAGGAATGAATGATTGAAGAGCTAACAAGAGATGGAATAGTCACAGGTAGGCAGTCACGTGTACACAGGAAAAGCTTCACGTTTTTAGTTGTCTAACCGACCGTGCGGAACACCTCCCCCTCTCTCTCGTCTACCTCCCCCTCGCCCTTTCTTCCTCTAATCGATTTTTTTCCGTATATGTATGTGTATGCGTGTATGTGTAAATGAATGAATGTATGTATGTGTGCGCGTGTATGTATGTGTGTCGGTCGCCTCCTCCACATGTAGAGCAAAACGTACAGCGGATGACACTTATCTCGTGTACAGTACATGACTCACAACCCTAGTCCACACTCTGACCTTTATTGTACAGTACGTGTTGTAAGTAGGACTTGTGGAGCGAACGTCAAGAAAGTCTCAGAGCTGTCACCGCTATATTGAGAGAGGAATGTTTATGTGGTAGTTAAGAGTGAGTCGTAGTTACGGTAGTAGGAAAATACTAGTACTGTACTTCCAACCACAACATCTACAGTATGTGCCGAAGCTGAAGTGAAGCAATACAGATACGTTCTCACTTTACCAGTTCAGTGAAATAGAACGTAACAGCTTAACAGTGTCTTCACAACATAACAGTGCTGTAACAGGTCTCGGCCGACACTGTAAGGTAATGACATACTTAGGAGAGTGACGTACAATACCAAGTTTTATACCGGTACATGTTTGAGAGAGAGAGAGAGAGAGAGAGAGAGAGAGAGAGAGAGAGAGAGAGCTATTACACAGGACATAAGCGCCGCCGGTCAATTTACTGGGCAGTGCTTGCATCCTGTTAGGCACCCGTCCCCTTCCTGTTGTTTATGTTCCTGTTGCTACTGTTATTAGTGTTTCTGTTGCTCCACAAAGGCACCCTCAAGTACCCATCACCCTATTCGCGTGTTCTAAACATCCCAACCTCTAACTTCTCATGTATTCTAAAAGACACAACTCACACAAAAGCCTTGGAAGCTGCTGTTAGTCATCACTATAGAGGAACAACAACCCTAGAGAGAGAGAGAGAGAGAGAGACCTTCCCATCTACTTTCTCTGTCAAACTGCATATTTCTCTCTTGCTACTTTCTACTGTACTCTCTAACCACGCGATAATTTTCTAACTCATTTTCTCTTTATTAGTCGATACGGGTACACTTGTAACACGGCAAATTATACCAGGGTCACACTGTGGTCCACACCAGTTCATATCGCGGAGTGTACATCTGGTCTTAGTCACTCTATTCCTTTGGATTAAGTCTGGCTTAGTGTCTTAGATATCCCTAATCTAATTTAACCTCCCCTAATATATTTTAACCTAACCTATCCTAAGGTAACCTACCGTATCCTTAACTAACATATCCTAACCTAATTTACTCTAAACTATCCTAACCTAACCCCATCTATTGTTAATCAAATCAGACAACCTACCTTAACCTAACACCCCCTCTCCCACTGTATTGAATGTTAAGTGTATAATCTGGCCTGTTACAGCGATATATGTAGAGGTAGTCATAAGTGGTGGTACAGGTACAAGTTATCGTAGAGGTATGGGATTGGTATAATTGAATACATAGCTACGACACCACTACCACACTGCCACCACACATAACTACGACACTATCACACATAACTACAATACCACTACAGCCACACATAACTACACCACCACACATAACTACGACACCAAACCACACATAACTACACTACCACCACTACTACTACTACACAAAACTACACCACCAGCCACTACACATAACTACACCACCAGCAACTACACATAACTACACCACCAGCCACTACACATAACTACACCACCAGCCACTACACATAACTACACCACCAGCCACTACACATAACTACACCACCAGCCACTACACACAACCACACCACCAACACACGGCTAACAAGACAGGAGGCACTTTACTAACCTCTTCCTCCGCGGCACTACAGTACATCACTGACTAACCAAACTACGCTTCCCTGTACCCCCCCCCCCCCCCCCACACACACACACGTCCCGTATGGCGTAACAAGATAAGATATGACGGCTAATTCACGCCAGTGTTTCCAAATATGACGTAAACCGGTTGTTTTAATGGCGTAACTTATATACTGTACTTAATCCTTTGAATCAGTAATGTATGGCGGCAAACGTCAATAAGAATGATTTGCTTAATTACATACAGTACAATATACTGTAGATAATAAGGCGCAGGGTGACGGTGCAATACGCGTAGTTCCTTAATACAACAGGCATTACAATTTTTTTTATAATGTATTTCGTCGTATACCGTATAATTCAGTCCATTACAGGGTGTAGTGTTGAAGAACGGAGTGACGGTGACCTGTAATAATACTGTTCTTGCTCCACAAACACCAAAATTAGAGCAAAACGCAGAAAAATTAACATTTTATAAAATACCATTCCTTGCACAGTGCCCGCATTGAAAATATTGTGGGTTTTATTTATAGTTTTAATAAAACTGTATTTTAGTCCAAAATCAGAAATACAAAGAGAACTATGAAAATTTATACCAAAACTTCACTTCATAATGAACGCAGACAAGTGACAATAAAACAGACGATTTTCTCATCATATTCACTTCACTGAGAACACACTCACAACACAAGGTATATTAATACATTCCACTTAAAAACCCACTTCATGAAGTCGTCATAAAATTGGTTGTTATAAAGTTTTGTTGTTACAACAACCAGAGTTCAAGCGTGTGCTCAAGAGTTAGGTCATACACTAGGCAACAATTATCATCTAAGAGACCAACATCTTTCTAGTCTTACGACGGCAGAGATAAAGTTCACTTAAAAACTCACTTCACAAAGTCTACGAGCAGAGGCAAGACGTAAATGATGAAACAAGTAAATATCACTTCACCAGGCGGGTTATCGCCGTGGGCTGTTTGATGTAAACCGGTTATAAGCAACTTCAAGTACAAGAAGCAACACCTTGAGGCAGCCGACCTTCGCACACGACCGCGGACCAACACTCACTGAGCCACGATTTGTCTAAACTCGCTCTTTATAAATCCTGCCACGCGGGAGTGATACGGCATTCACAACCACGCCACACACCACCTGCCAGCCGAGTCTCCATCGTTCATACGTTAAATATTTCGTCTATTGTCATATGAGATCGTATCTCAGTGGCTCTCATTTATAAATATTTTAAAAGTCCTTTATTGTTTTTTTTCTTATGCGTAACTTTAAAAGAAGAGACATTCCCAAAGCGGTTCGAACATTCCTCGAAACCGATGTATGAACGAATCTTAACTGGCTCTCTTTAGTAACGGTGTACTAAATTGGTAACCAGTTAATCAGATACTTCGTCCACACGTCTCTGTTTACGAGGAAAATCTTAGCGAACGAAATTTGAAAACTCATCTTTGTGTTTCATTTAAAGTGAATTACATATAGAACGGACCAGCCGTGAACCCAGACCCTGAATCCAGAGTTACACCAGTGATGGTGATGTGGTGAGGGTAAGGATAGTGGGGGATGGTGGTGGTAATGGTGGTAAGATATGGCGATGGTGGTGGTGATGGTGGTGGCAATTGTGGTAAGGATAGTAGTAATGGTGGTAAAGATATTGGTGATGGTGAGGATAGTGGTGATGGTGGTAAGGATAGTGGTAATGGTAGTGGTAAAGATTGTGGTAGTGATAGAGGCAGGGTGGGTCACTCCATCACCTTCTCCAGGGTCGTGTTGCAGCCCTCATCCACTCACAGGAATGCAGCCAGAGTGGATGCGGGTGTTGATTTAGGGTTTGCCCCCTTGTAACTGGCGCTCAGGTACCGTTTTCTTGGTGCTGCCACAATATCCGGGAGTTTTCATGATACTCTTGTCCTCCTAGATTAGAAGATTATCCCGTTGGTATTCAAGACAGGTGGGTGTTAATATATTCAAGGCCGCGCCGGTCTGCCCACCTACCAGAGGAGTGATGTCATTGGCTCTACGTCACCGATACGTCATCGAGTTGGGGCATCAAGTGGATGACGTCACTTGGGTTGCATCAGGGCTGCCAACCGCCGCGAGCCCTTTCCCGCCCCCTGGGTATTAGCGTTGATACCGATAATAATATCAACTTTATTCTAGAACAATATCGATAAACGGAGTACATTAACAAGGTAGAGAAATAAGAGATAATATACTATCAGTAATACACAAATTAAATTCTTATTAATATAAATGGCGACGCTTCAAAAATATTTGGTCCAACGGTCGTATGCCAAGCATGACTCACTGGCGTGCCATCCATGACCCTCTGTCCTTCTGCCATCCCCTCCCGCTCACTCCCTCCCGATGACACCCCTCTATCTCCACCCCTCCACCCTCCTAAATACCGGGACACGCACACACACACACACGCAGCGCTGCTCTTTGTCTGTCAGACTGTCTACGCCTGCATAATCTACCCCTCCCCTGCCTCACATCCTCCATTTTTATCAGCTGTAGCTACGCCATTTTGAATTGGATAAAATCGTGGCTCACCGATAGAACACAGAGGGTCAGCGTAGATGGTGTTAAATCTGAGTGGGGCCGTGTAACCAGTGGGGTTCCCTAGGGGTCAGTACTGGGCCCACTCTTGTTCATAATCTACATAAACGATCTAGATACTGGGATCAGCAGTGACATAAGCAAGTTTGCGGATGACACCAAAATTGGGCGGCAGATTAATTCAGGGCAGGATGCAAATGCACTACAGGAGGATTTAAATAAACTGCAGGGGTGGTCTGAAAAATGGCAAATGAAATTCAACACCATCAAGTGCAGCGTACTTAATATTTGAAGAACAAATACTTATAATGTATACAGCCTGAACAACATCAACCTAGAGAAGTCGACTTGTGAAAGAGACTTAGGGGTACTTGTAAGCCCGGACCTACGGCCTAGAAAACAGTGCGATAATGTTCGAAATAAGGCAAATAGAGTATTGGGTTTTATATCTAGAAGTGTAAGTAACAAGAGTGCAGAGGTCTTATTGCAACTATATCTTGCGCTAGTCAGGCCGCACCTCGATTATGCGGTTCAGTTCTGGTACCCTTATTATAGAATGGATATCAATTCACTGGAGTCGGTGCAGCGAAGAATGTCGAAAATGATTCCGGGACTTAGAAATCTACCATATCAGGATAGGTTAAAGAAACTAAACTTGCATTCCCTAGAAAGACGAAGAGTGCGGGGAGATATGATAGAAGTAATTTAAGTGGGTGAAAGGAATCAATAAAGGGGATATAGATAAAGTTCTTATAATATCCGAGCAGGATAGGACTCCTAGCGACGGGTTTAAGTTGCATAAATTTAGGTTTAAGAGGGAGATAGGAAGGAACTGGTTCACAAATAGGGTGGTGGACGAGTGGAACAAGCTTAGCAACTTTATAGTAAGTGCTGGAACGCTGGAAAGTTTTAAAAGGAGGCTGGATAGATTCATGGATGATAGAGTGGTAGTAACTCTCGACAGGAGCTGCCATGCACAGGCCAACCGGCCTATTGCAGACTCCTTATTTTCTTATGTTCTCTCTCTCTCTCTCTCTCTCTCTCTCTCTCTCTCTCTCTCTCTCTCTCAATTTTTCATTCTCCTCTCTTCTCCTTCCTCCTATCCCTTCTTCCCTCCCTCTACCCCTCCTTCCTTCCCTCCCTCCTATCACCCACCTTCCTTGCCTCCACTTATAACACTGTGGCTCCTCACTCCTAACACAGAGACACACAGACCGACCTGATGTAAACACCATCTCTCTGATTCACACTCCTTCCCCCAATCTCCCTTCCTCCATATCTAATCAGCAATCCCTTCCTCATCCTACTTCCTTCCCCCCCCCCCTTCTCTGTCATTAATCCTCCCCTCCCCCCCCCTTATACACAATGGCTGGTTACGTCATAATTCGCTATAATAAGTATATATACATTTTTTCCCCCTCGTGAGCGGATGTGAACGGGCGTGTGTGTGATTTTGTTTCGTGATGTGGTGGTGGGGTTAGTGGTAGTGGTGGTAATACTGGCAGTGGTAGTTAATGGTGGTGGTAATGCTGGTCTGGGTGGTGGTAGTGGTTGATGTGAAACTGGTAGTGGTGGCGGTGGTAGTGATGTTGATGATGCTAATTATAGTGATGATGATGATGATGATGATCTGGTATTGCTGTTACGATCAGTCACGTATAATGTTTTTCTCACTAACAAAATCACAAGTACTGCTGCTGCTCGCGCTGTGAACTCCTCTGCGTGTTTCTTCCCTTCACTGATGAACAAAACATTAACCCCGTTTAAATACTCAAGAATAATGTTCTCCGTTGTTCTTCAATAAACTTTTCTCCTCTAACTATCTCTCTCTCTCTCTCTCTCTCTCTCTCTCTCTCTCTCTTGGGAGTATTTATCCTGGCGCTGACTCTAAAGATTATGTACCATTTAGTTAATTCAGAGACTGACGACTAACCATTTATCCTCACCTAACCTAACCACACCATCTAATTCGGATGGTAAAAATCGCATGAACCATATGACCGTCCGCGTTAGATGACACCCTCTGAGTGCTCTTTACACACGGGGTCACTCAGTGCACCAAGATGTAACCTTGTTCACCTAGCAGTAATGTACCTGTAGGTACCTGTTGTAAATCGAAAGTTGCGTATTCGTATTCAGGGAAAGTTGTTGGAACTTCCAATAACTTGATGACATAAAAAAACGATTGACTCTTCAGGCTTCTACGCCCTTGACTCTTCAGGCTTCTACGCCCTTGACTCTTCAGGCTTCTACGCCCTTAACTCATGAGACATAAAGGCAAGCATGAACTTAGCATGCTTCCCTGTTGAGCGCTGTAAACACTTCTGCGCTTCACCTTACACAAGGATATAGGGGGTCCCCCCCCCAACCCCCCCCCCCCCAAAAAAAGTAACCCGGCCGTCTCCTGAACCAGCGTGAGGGCTCTGTACTACACCCCATGACCACCCTGTTGTACGTCTTTCGTCTGGCTAGTATGTCCTCTGGGTTAGTGCGTCGACTGGACAAGTGCGTCGTTTGAACTAGTGCGTCGTCTGGACTAGAAGCATACAAACACAGAGAAAGAGAGCGCTTATGTGACATTATCTGTAGTCGGCCGTCTAGACTAGTTCTCCACCACATCAATAGATGGCGTCTTATACATCGCATGAGGGCGTCGTAATAGACGGGTAACACAACACCACCTGAAGGACACTGTTAGCTGATAACATTCTGGTGACATTAACTTCATCTGAAACCAGCGACGTCTGCAACAATGATCAACTCAAACATATAATGCAACAGCAGAACAACTTAATGATGCCATATATCCCGGCAACACACGTCATTACTTGGACGAGTACAAAATCACTTAAAAGGCCTAAACAGATGTTGTTACTTTAGACAGAATAAAATCCCCCAATACAAATAACACTACTTAACAGAGATCATTTCGTTGATTAGTGCGAAATCTCCTCAACAGATGGTGTAGCATTTACTAATACTTTATCGCCTCCCTTGACGGCGTGGTGCGTACGTCCCACCACCACCATAGACGCCTGGGCTAACGGCTGGGGAGGACAGGTTTGTTTACAGTGTGTGTGTGTGTGTGAGAGGGGGGGAGGAGACGGTACTGCTAAAGACAGGAGGTGTTCTCTACCACAAAGTGCATTATCGATAAGGTGTGTTCTTACGTAACCTCTGAGTCATTAAACAGTTATGGCGGGAATGAGGCGATACTGAAGGTTAAGAGGGGAAAGTCAACAAAGATGGGATTTAATGATAGCCACTAATTGACTCTCTCTCTCTCTCTCTCTCTCTCTCTCTCTCTCTCTCTCTCTCTCTCTCTCTCAGGCACCAGGGCAGAACCCACGCAACAGGTATATAAACACTCAATACCGATTAGATGATTACGAAGAATAAATATTACGGTACAGTCAGTCAGTCAGACATACAGACGACAGACAGTCAGACATACAGACAGACAATGCCTTCATAACTGCACATCCCCATATGAGAGGAAGAGGTTAAGAAGATAAAACATATATTAACCTCCTCATTTACACTATTAACTTTTACCATTAACACTTACCCATAACTTGAACCATTACAAAGGTCTTTAAGAGCGTAGTAAGGTTATTAATACACTAGTACATGAACGGTAAAATAAATGAGAGATATAACTAGGAATTATTTTTCACAATCAGCCGAGCTTCACTTATTGGCTGCATGTTCATTGTGGTCACAGGGACAACTATGTGTGGATATTGTCACTATCTTCATCTCTCACTCTCTTATCACTTTATTATATCCTCTCCCTCTATAACCCTTCTCTTTCCCCCCTTCATTCACTCTATACTAAACATTGAGAGGAGTGGGAGTAGGGGCCGATAACTAAACAGTAAGTAACTAAACAGTAAGAGGGATAAAACGATTCAGAAATACACATGGACGAATAAACTGTAAATATAGATTAATTAAAATATTCCACAAATAAATTAAAAACAGGAATATGTACCAAAAACCCCTAAATAATATATAAACTGTAAATAAAAGAAAAAATATATACCAATAAATAAAAAATAATTTGCGATTAACTTACAAGAAAAAAAAAGGCATCCAGTACAAACAATAAAAACAATAGACTCAAATATCAACCGTACGCCTTACAATAAAATCTAAGAAATTACACCGGAAAAATATCAATAAATCCAGATAAAAATGAATTCCTCTTCGATAATGCAGTAAAGAATAAAATTTGAAAAAGAGATCAATTCCTCTTGCGTAATAACAGAGGGGTATCGGGTGGTGTAGGTCCGGGTGGCCGATTCTTTGAACACTTTGACGATATTGGTAAGAGGTGCCTAGAGGTGATGAGAACTTGCTGTGTGATAGGGGACGGTCAGTACTGTGGTTGGATACGTAACTCTTGAACTGTGGCTAACAGGAACAGACAGCTCTTAAAACACAGTTAAAAGGAACAGATAACAATTGATAGAGAGAGCTCTTGAAACAGCTAAATGAACTGATAACCCTTGAAAAACAGCTACAATGGACAAATAACTTTTAAAAGACAGCTAAATGAACAGATAACTCTTTAAACAGCAAAACGAACGACAAGAGAAATACTGTATAATTCCTATACGTAATAATAATATAAATAATAAATTACTTTAATATCTAACAAAAAGTACTATTTTATTTATAAGGTGAAATAAACAATTACACCAAGTGGGAAAATTAAAATAAAAGAATAATAGTTATGTTTGGTAACTCAGCCAAGGACGGAATGCCAAGATGCCGATCAGAGAGGTTTTAAAAATAGGAAATCAGAGTTCATGGAAATGTTGCTGAATTTGACCCACGAACATGAGGAAGGGGATGGGGGACTAAGGAGGGAAGGAGGGAGGGGGATGTGGGAGTAGGAAGGAAGAGAGGAGTAGGAGGAAGGAAGGGAGGAATTAAGATGTAGGATAGAAAGGAGGAGGAGAATGAGGTAGAGGAAGGAGGGGGGAATAGATAGGAAAGATGAAAAGGAGAAGGAAAGAGTAAAGGCATAAGGAGGAGGAGAACGAAAAGGCGAAATAAGAATAAAGAGAGGGAGGTGAAGTTAACGAAGGAAGGAGCAATAGAGGAATAGAAGGAAGATGAGGAAGAGGTGAAAGAAGAGGAGGAGACCAATAAAGAAATACCAGGAGGAGGAGGAGGAGGAGGAGGCTAATGAAGAAATACCAGAGGCGGACGAGAAAAGGATGTGACCGCTGGATATGTGTGTGTGTGTGTGTGGTGGTCACGCGGGAGGAAGTGAAAGAATGTTGACAATAGGGTAAGGGATAAACTGGTGCCTGATGCGAGAGATAACGGTGCTCTCTCTCTCTCTCTCTCTCTCTCTCTCTCTCTCTCAGTCTGTATTATCTATCCATCACTAGCTATATATATCTATCAATCAGTCAATCGATCTATAACGTGGTTAAACCCAACAAACAACGCCTCGTCGAGTATCAAACTACGATATTATACCATACGATACTACGCAACGTTTAGGTATTTTCTCATTCTAACATTCTGGAAAGCCTGAGATTCCTGAGTATTTTAAGAAATGTTGGAGAAAATATTTATTATCTGATAAGATTTCGTGGGTAATGGAATGTTGAAAATGTTGGGCATGACGTAGGAGTCAGCCAAGATTAGAGAAAGCTGACACATACTTCAAGCTGACACATACTTCAAGCTGACATGCCCAAATTATCGTACTGTGATATTATATGATCGTACACTATGAGAGGTAAAATACATACAACTCGTGTATAAGTACATCTATGAGAAGGAACTAGAGAGAGAGAGAGAGACAGAAGAGGATAATATGTAGCAGAACAAAGACTATACGTCATAAGTAGCGTGTCTTAAGTGAGGGGTCATAACCAGGAGGGAGACAAGGAGGTGGTGATCACTTAAGTCTGAACCACCCTATTGAGACCCACTTACCTATAATCTTAACACATGGTCTTAACCCTTGGTCTTAAACCCTTAACTCCCCTACTATACACCTCTCACAATGCTCCACAGAGAACCCATTTTCAACCCCCCATACCCCAAAGAGATCCAACTTAAGCCCCTACCCATGACCCACAGTGGCAACCATTTTAACCCCACCTCAAACCCATAACCCCCTGAGATCTCCCCATCCCCCCATCACGTTTATATCATTAATTAGTACAAACATGACTGGGTATTAGTAGGTGGCGTCAGTGACTAGAATAAAGATTACTTTGTGAGATGTGAATGATTGGTGATATGGAAGGTAGGTGAGGGGAGGCACGTGTGTGTGTGTCAGAGCTCTAAATTAGACATTTATTATTATTATTATCATTATTATTGCTATTATTGTCACCCATTATAATTATTACACACACACACACACAGAGTCCATCATTACAATACCCTCTCCTTTCCTCCTTGACGTGCAGTGAGATCGCTATCACTCAGATGGTGCCGCCTGGGACTCACGAATAACAATCAGACAGCCACGAGATGCGTCTGTCTGTCTGTCTCTGTCCGTGTTGACCGTCTCCACAACTTCCTGTCGGCACTTGAGGGGTAGAGGCAAGGGTAGAAAGGCATTCAAGGGGTAGAACAAGGGCTGGCTTTTATTACAGGAAGCTGGTAGAGAATGATGGAAGGATAATATGGTAAAAAGGCAGGAACTGGCGACGGTGACGTGGTGAGATAGGGAAGTGAGTCATGAGAGAGAGAGAGAGAGAGAGAGAGAGAGAGAGAGAGAGAGAGAGAGAGAGAGAGAGAGAAGTAGTGAAAATGTGAAAAATAGGGAGTGAGACAGACTGAGAAACATGGGCAGAGAGATAAAAAGAAACAGACATAAAGAGGAAAAAAGAGAGTGACAGACATAACATAACAGACAAATATAAAAAAAGACAGATTGAGCGAAAGATGGAGAGATAGAGAAAGCAACGAACTCAAAGATAAGCCAAGCAAACGAAAACACGAAGATGAAGCACTAAAATAACACGGGGTTGTAGACACGAGTTTGTTTACATTCACTTGAGCTCCATGCACTCTCATCTCTCCTCCATGTATACAGAGATGAACAAACATAAATCGTTGCTTTTTAATTCCTTCTTAAGTGAGGAAATGAATCTATCAATAATCACAGTCCGAAAATACAGCTCGACAAGGCGAACCGGATGTAGCAGAGGAGGGGAAATGGCGGAGGGGTGCGTACTCATGGTTCATAACGAACAGTCCGACATATAATTGATCTTGTGTCGAGTGTTCTCTCTTCATGCAGGAGAAGAGTTCTTAAACAAGGGGAGGAATTGTCCCAAGGGATCCTAGTCGTCCTAAGAAACCTTTCATTAAGTCATCGGCTACCTCGCGGCCCCACTTGACCCCACCGAAGACCGCGCCACATGCACAAACAGGGACGTATGATCCATCCCTCTCACCACCGATGGTAAATAAACAAAAGGTGAAGTGATGCCGTGATTCATGTTTACACCCGTGTGTGTGTTTTACAGGGCCTCTTGTAACTGTCACAATATTTTTTAAGCCCGATTTGTTACATGTGTACAGCATTATTTTTTTTAGTAACCGCATTATTATTATTATTATTATTATTATTATTATTATTTTTATTATTATTATTATTATTATTATTATTATTTTTATTATTATTATTATTATTATTAATATTGTTGTTGTTATTGTTATTTTTATTATTATTATTATTATTATTATTATTATTAGAGATATAGTTGTGACTGGAGGGTGGAGGCCATACAAAAAAGTATTAGTTGCAGCAGTAGTTGTAGCTGTAGTAGTGGTCTGCCCGCCGAATGCGTGTGAGAAACATTCTACTGCATCGACCATGCCAAGACTGCCAACATAACCAATGAAGCCCATGTGGACATCAATGTGCGACGATTCTGGAAGAAGGGACAGTGAGCCTTCTTTGATATCAGGATATTCGATCCCCTGGCCGCATATCACCGTGACCTGACTTTCGAAGCTGCGCACAGGAGAAACAAGAACAAAAAGAGCAGAGGGTATTCAGAACATCGATCGAGGCAGCTTTACTCTTTTTGCGTTCACAACATTGGGCGGGATGGGACTTGGTGAAAAGTGCTTCTACACCAGACCGGCTGAGGTGTTATCAGAACAGAAGCAGCAACCCAGAAGTTTAGTCGTGGCCTGGTTGAGGTGTCGCCATTCTCTTTGCTCAGATCGGCTCTGCTGTGACTCAGGGGAACAAGATCTCCGGCAACAGTACAGAATGCCGCGTAGATCTGCGGCTTAACTAACTTAGCTTAAGTAGTTACTTTGTATTAGGATATTTAGGTAATGTGTGTAGTAGTAGTTGCTGTTATTGTTGTTGTCTTTGTGGTTTTAATGTAAAACATTTTAACATAGGCCTATACAGAAAAAAACATAAGATAAATATTTTCAAAATACACGAATCTTAATCTGTACACCAATGTTATATTATTTTAACAGTAACTATGTCTGTATTCCTCCTTATCAGGATTGTGTTTACAGTTTTCTTGTTGTTGTTTGCAGGAGACGGATAGGTGAAAATCACCTCCTAGCTGGCCTCTTCTTTAACTAATAAACCGTACAGGGAGAGACCATACAAGTTGGATGTTTTGAACCGTTGAAGGTTTAATGAAACGAGAAAAACACTGAGGCAGGGACTTCTACACACAACAAGTCCGGGGTATGAATGAGTTTTGATAGGTGTTCTGTAATGTAGAGTTTCAAACCAGAAAAGTCGTAGATCGTCTCAGAGGCCCCTGTAGAGTGACGAAGCGTGCCTGGTGGTGGTTCTATTGAGTGTTCCTCCTCACAACAAAGACTGAAGAGTATGGTAAGAGATGAGATTATGCCCCAGAAGTGTGTAGTGCTGGAAATTTTCTGGTAAGGTCATTATTTTTTTTTCTTCACCGACTCGGGGAAGCGAACTGTTCCAACACAAACACCCAGCCCACAGTGCTCCAACACTTACCCAGCCCACAGTGCTCCAACACTTACCCAGCCCACAGTGCTCCAACACCAAACCCAGCCCACAGTGCTCCAACACTTACCCAGCCCACAGTGCTCCAACCCTTACCCAGCCCACAGTGCTCCAACACCACACCCAACCCACAATGCTCCAACACTTACCCAGCCCACAGTGCTCCAATCCTTACCCAGCCCACAGTGCTCCAACACCACACCCAACCCACAATGCTTCAACACCACACTCAGCCCACAGTGCCCCAACACCACACCCAGCCCACAGTGCCTCAACACCACACCCAGCCCACAGATGACATCAGTATTCCATCTTGACGTACATAATTGTTTGTCAACTGTTCATCAGTACATAGGGGCACGGGGGTGGAGGAGACTGCAGTGGGAGCGGGTAAACAAGGCGAAAGATTACAGGGAAATAGTGTTAGGAATGATGACATAACTAAATTAGACAGGGAGTTTAAAACTAAACGCGGTAAGGGAAGGACTCAGAACACGACTAACTTAAATGTATATTACGCGAACAGTAGAAGTATGAGAAACAAAATGGATGATATTAGGGCCTTGGTATGTACAGAAGAAATCGATATAATTGCATTCACTGAAACATGGATCAACCTAGACACACGTGAATTACCAGTCGAATACCAAATTGCGGGTTACAAACTGTTCCATACCGATAGGCAGACCAGGAAAGGAGGCGGAGTAGCAATCTATGTTAGGGATAATCTGAAGTGTGAAATAAATAAGGAAATAAAAACTGAGAGGAATACAGAAACAATTTGGATAGAATTAAGCGACGGTCGGGAAAAATTAATCACAGGAGTAATATATAGACCCCCCAATCTTGACAGAGTCAATGAGCGACTTATCTGGGATGAAATGCGCAGGGCTTCCATACACAACAAAGTCTGTATAGTAGGCGACTTTAACCTTGGCCAAATAGATTGGACCGACCTTACGGGAAACTCAGAATCAGAGGATTTTCTCGAGACGATCCAGGACTGTTTCCTAAGTCAACATATAACCGAACCCACACGGGGTAATAATATATTGGATTTAGTTTTGTCAAACAGAGAAAACCTCATTAGCAATGTCGAGGTAGGGAACGAACTTGCAAACAGCGATCACAAAGAAATTCGATTCCAGTTAGATTTTCAGGGCAGACGTAAGGAAAATTCCACTAAAGTACCAGATTTCAGAAGGGCAAACTTTGACAGTTTAAAGAGGCAGCTAAGAGAGGGGGTGTCGCGCTTGGCCGTGAACCTGACAGATGACACCGACCTGATAACGAGATCTGAGATTGCCGAGTTCCACGACAATTTAAATAGTGAGTTACTTAATGCACAAAGGCAGAACATACCATACAAAAAACTCAGATCAAACAACAATGACCCTAAATGGATAAATAATTATTTAAAGAACATCATTGGCCAAAGGAAGGCTATAGGTAGAAGGATAAATCGTGGCGAAATTCACCTCCGGGACTATTATAGGGTATTGGCGAGTAGGGTTAAAACCGAGATAAGGAAAGCAAAGAGGAATAATGAGGTAAGGATAGCAAGGGAGGCAAAGACAAACCCCAAAGGATTCTACCAAATGTACCAAACTAAAACACGAGAAAAGATTGGACCAATACGGTCAGACTCCGGCGAGCTCACTGATAACGACGGAGAAATGAGCAATAATTTGAATAAATATTTTTCAACAGTTTTCACCAGCGAAAATTTAAACATGATACCCGAGGCACCGACTCTATTCAGAGATAGTGAAGAAAACAAATTAAGTGAGATAGTAATGACTAGTAACGATGTTAGTAAGCAAATAGACAAACTAAAGCCTAATAAGTCACCTGGTCCCGATGAGATATTTGCCAGAGTATTAAAGGAATGTAAGGAAGAGCTTAGTATGCCCTTAGCAAAGTTGTTTAACATGTCCTTAAAAACAGGTGTAGTACCAGAATCCTGGAGGATAGCGAATGTAATACCGATCTTCAAGAAGGGGGATAGATCACTATCCTCTAACTACCGCCCAATCAGTCTAACATCAATAGTAGGCAAATTACTGGAAGCAATCATTTCAAACTCTATTCGAAATCACCTGGAGAAGCACAGATTGATCAATGATTCCCAGCATGGCTTCACAAGCGGACGTTCTTGCCTAACTAATCTATTAACATTCTTTTCATCAGTTTTCGAATCAGTGGACGAGGGGCACAATTATGATGTGGTATATCTCGACTTTAGCAAAGCCTTCGACAGAGTACCCCACGAAAGACTAATTAGAAAGGTAGAAGCTCATGGCATCAAAGGTGACATCCTTAAATGGATTAGGGCGTGGTTACAGGACAGGAAACAGCGAGTGAGCATTAACGGCACTAAGTCCCATTGGAGCAACGTCACAAGTGGAGTTCCCCAAGGCTCAGTACTTGGACCATTATTGTTTATTATATACATAAACGACATAGATATCGGCATAGACAGCAACATAAGTAAATTTGCTGATGATACTAAAATAGGACGTGTTATCAAATCTGACGAGGACTCGGCAAAACTACAGGAGGATCTAAACAAATTTTTCGAATGGTCTGAAAAATGGCAGATGAAATTCAACATTGACAAATGTAAAGTACTCAGTATAGGGAATGTAAACAGGGAAACCAGATACCAGATGAACAACGATGCCATAGAGAAATCCGACTGCGAGAGAGATTTAGGAGTAATGATAAGTAGGAACCTTAAGCCAAGTAAACAATGTGTTTTTGCTCGTAACAAGGCTAATAAAGTACTTGGGTTCATACAAAGGAGTGTTAGTTACAAGACTAGCGAGGTCATCCTAAAACTGTATCTTGCTCTTGTGAGACCACACCTGGATTACGCAGTCCAGTTCTGGTCACCGTATTACAGAATGGATATAGAATCCTTGGAAAGAATCCAGAGGAGAATGACAAGACTAATCCCGGGTATCAGGAACCTTGAGTATAGAGACAGGTTAAAGCATCTGAATTTGCACTCCCTTGAGAGACGTAGAGCGAGGGGCGACCTGATAGAGGTGTATAAATGGAAGGCAGGGCTAAACAAAGGGGACATTACAAAGGTACTCAAATTATCCAACCAGGAGCGAACTCGTAACAATGGTTTTAAATTGGACAAATTTAGATTTAGGCGTGAAATAGGTAAACACTGGTTTGGAAACAGAGTAGTGGATGAATGGAACAAGTTACCAAATATCATCATTAACTCGAATACGCTGAATTGCTTCAAACATAGGTTGGATGCTCATATGAGCAATAGGGGTTGGGTGTAAACGGGACTGCCCAGTATGGGCCAATAGGCCCGCTGCAGTTTCCTCCATTCTTATGTTCTTATGTTCTTATGTAAGTTTCAATTTATAAATTTGGGCTAAATTTATGTCAAAGTTTATCATGGTCAGACTTGAAGTAAGATTGATGCCCAGAAACTTAATGTTTTGTAATGATGGGGTGATGATGATGTCACAATAAATGTTGAAAAGTGAGATATCTTGCCTGTTATTAAATAATATGTATTTTGGTATAGTAACTTCAAAGGAGCCACGTTTGATGTTCGCCACTCAGCTACGTGTGCGAGGTCTTCCTGCAGAGAGGAGGATGTCTGTTGTCTGCCCCAAATAATATCCTCTCGTGAGTTTGAGGCAATGATAGTGGAGGAACTATAGAGGGTTGAACCACCTATATAGAAGTAAATAGAGTTGTTTATCACTGAAAGATATGAATAAGAAAAAGAGTTGGTTGTCTGTATTGAACGCTCAGGAACTCCCTCCACCAATACAGCGATAATCAGAGAAATCATGAGCCAGAACTACTCGCGCTGAGAGGTAAGAAGATGAAGGCACTAAGGAGGATAGATAGTTGTGATGTGACTAACAATAAGGCTTCGAGGCCTCCAGGAGCACCACAACACTCGGCCAGGTGTTACTCCTCTCTCACTACTAATGATGGGAGTCACACACCGCTGACGTGACCTGACCTGCGAGTGACCACCGCTATGACACCACCAACACTACCACAACCGCCACCACCATCATCATCACTACCGCCACAACTACCGCAGCCGCCGCTACCACCACCACAACCACCATCACCAACTCTACTACCACCGCCACCCCCTCACCAACTCTACTACCACCACAACTACCGCCGCCGCCACCACCACCCCCTCACCACAACCACCATCACCAACTCTACTACCACCGCCACTCCCTCACCACAACCACCACCGCCGCCGTCACCACCACCATAAAGGGGTCTGAACTGGCACGGACAGTGAGGGACAATATGATCGAGGTGTTCATTAACTCGAACACGCTGGGTAGCTTCAAGTAGAGGTTGGACGACTATTTGAGCGATAGGGACTGGGTGTAAACAGGACTGCCCAGTATAGGCCAATAGGACCGGTGCAGTTTCCTCTATTCATATGTTCATAATGTCCTTATGGGATGTTATTTTTGTGTGTGTTTTAGCCTAAGTTAGCCAATTAGATGACTTCTTAGTTGTATTGTTTGGAGAATTTCATCTTACGAGGTTCTGGGAAGACGTACCCAGCTGTCTCCAATAACACCAGGTTGCTGCTTAAACGAATATTTGAGGAAAGTAAGTGATTGCTCTCTCTCTCACACACACACACACATACTACATCCTTGACCACTGAAGGGTCAAGACGTACCTGGCGCTCCTCTGGGAGCAGCCAGGTCAACTGTAAGTTGGCCCATTCCAACTCCCTCCCCTGAACCCCTCCTCCCCACGGGAATATCAACAAGTTCTCGCCAGAAGTTACAATTTCATTTAGGAAAGGAATGGAAACAGTGTTGAACAGAGGTGAACAGTGCTTAAGTCAGTGAGAACAACTCAACAGTAACAGCCGAGTCGTACCCAAGTTAAACTTCAGACAGTGAGGTCCCAGGTACCCAGTGATAACTGCCCGTGAGACCCAACAACAACCAGCGATGTGTTAATCCGTCTGGGACCACACCTCACTCATATAACACCATCTGTGGGGGAATTACTACACTACGTGATGCCCCTCATAGCACCATCTGTGAGGGAATTACTACACTACGTGATGTCCCTCATAACACCATCTGTGAGGGAACTACTATACCACGTTAGGTCCCTCCTAACACCATCTGGGAGGGAATTACTACACTACGTGATGCCCCTCATAACACCATCTGTGAGGGAACTATTATACCACGTTAGGTCCCTCCTAACACCATCTGGGAGGGAATTACTACACTACGTGATGCCCCTCATAACACCATCTGTGAGGGAACTACTATACCACGTTAGGTCCCTCCTAACACCATCTGGGAGGGAATTACTACACTACGTGATGCCCCTCATAACACCATCTGTGAGGGAACTACTACACCACGTGAGGTCCCTCCTAACACCATCTGGGAGGGAGTTACTACACTACGTGTTTGCTGTTCAACACCTACATTAATCTGAATGCTCACTGTATGTTCCTTTACCTTTCTCTAATGAAGGCTTTTGTTAAACCACCAATGTATTTAATAAGTCACACCTCACCTTCTCCCCTTCCGTCTTGTCACCACCACCACGTGTACAAGGAGAGAGTTACACGTCACCACCTCGTTCTTCCCTCACCACCACCACATCTACAAGGAGAGTTACACGTCATCGCCTCGTTCTTCCTCTCACCACCACGTCACCACTTCTCCTAAGCAGCTTGTTGAATGCAAATGATTGGTTTTGCGGCTACGATTGCTGTATATTTTTTTCTCCCAATAAGATGCCGTAGAGGATAACTAATATTTTGTCTTTAAAGTAAAATATTATAGCACTGAGAAAAGTTAAGAGGATTATGACACATGACTCATAATAAGGTCCAATGTAAGAAACAATTATAAAACACATAAATAATTATTACCATCATCTGTCGGACTGTACGGTACGTGTCCATGATAGCGGCTCAAGACTTTGATATTCACTACACGAGGAATATATTACGTCTTGTGGCTCAGCGGCCTTCATGTTATGTTCTGTACAAATCCTTATACACGACTGTAATACAACATCATACATTACTGATATAACCTGTCACAAAACAAAAATATTGTCGAAAATAGGTTAAGGAAAATTAGGTTATAATAATAAACTAAAGAGATGATAAAATAACAGTGGTGCAAGACTAAGGTGGGGTCAGGTGAACGGAAGGGTGGTAAAGGTGACCTGAAGTCGTGACACCAACCCTCAGACAAAAGAGGAAAATTAAATATATAAGAAAAATGGACGAAATATTGTGAAAACTATGTATTAATTAAATTATCCGCGACTGAAAGTAATTCCTCTCACCTGACAATTTATATGGCAGTTAGGTCAGGAATGGTTGTCACTGGGTTGAAATAAAAGGTATTGAAAAGACCTGTGGTTACACATACAAACATTATATACATTCCTACACCACTAACTCAACCATCATCATCATCACACACACATGTCTCCTCTCTTTGTGCAGGAGATTTAGTTTATTGCATCAAAGGGATTAAAAAACTACCACGTCATTACGATGTTTAACACCAAGGAAGTTTTATTGGACATGATTATTATTATTAATATTATAATTATTGCTGTTATTATTAGTATTATTATCATCATTATTATTGCGTACATAAATAAAAAAATATTAAACAAATAATCCACACGTAACACAGATTATTAACACACCATTAAACAGGGAGCAGCCGCTACCCAACACGCAGATGCGACGCGTGTTTATGGTGACGGTCGCCGGGATATCCTGTCTTCGTTTCCTGAGGTTGTTTATTATATAATGCACCACTAAAGGTTAAACTATCACACCCTTAGAACATCTGGTAACACTATGACAATTTAATGCACAAGACAACACTGTCCTAATGTAAGACAGTGTTACATAGTACCTGTAGTAACGCTATGAAGCTATTTATTTCAGTAAGAATGTGGTTATTTTTAAAATAAAAATGACATGTGTAACTTTTGTGTTAGTTTGTAAACAGTGTTGCCATATGTTACTAAAGGTTTTTGTAGTGTGTCATAATACAAACAGCATTACCATATTCTTAATCGAATTAATATACCATATATATATCTTGATAAAATCACACGGGAAAAGGGAAACAACGGAGCACCTTAGCTTTCGTCTTTATTCAAGACATCTTCAGAGGCAACTGGATTACATGGACAGAGAGAGGCTTAAATATACAGGGTGACCTTAAAAACCTGAGGTCAGGTCATAATGATGTCATCCATAATCCCCACACCAACACACACGTAGAGGAGCTTAAGAGAAGGGGGTGACGTGACTAGTCAGGTCAGGTCAAAAATAAGGGACCTGACTCCACTCCTTCCAGTTACCCTCCACTCCCTCCAGTAACCTTCCAGCAACCCTCCCCACCCCTCCAGTAACCCTCCACACCCCTCCAGTAACCATCCACACCCCTCCAGTAACCCTCCACTCCCTCCAGTAACCATCCACACCCCTCCAGTAACCCTCCACACCCCTCCAGTAACCATCCACACCCCTCCAGTAACCCTCTACACCCTCCACTCCCTCCAGTAACCCTCCACTCCCTCCAGTAACCCTCCAGTAACCCTCCACACCCCTCCAGTAACCCTCCACACCCCTCCAGTAACCATCCACACCCCTCCAGTAACCCTCTACACCCTCCACTCCCTCCAGTAACCCTCCACTCCCTCCAGTAACCCTCCAGTAACCCTCCACACCCCTCCAGTAACCCTCCACACCCCTCCAGTAACCATCCACACCCCTCCAGTAACCCTCCAACAGAGCGGTACTTCAGGAATGTCTCTTAGGTCCATCACTGTTTATTTTCTTTCACATCTCATTCAGTTTCGAGGTTTTTACTGAATGTTCTGTTTGGTTGATTATTTTATTTTTTGTATTTTACTATTTTACGATGAGTTATTTTAAGATAATTGATAGTGGTAGGGGTGTGGTATAATTGTTGATGACGGGTGTGGTATAATTGTTGGTGGTGGTGGTGGGTGGGTGGTGATGGTGGTAGTGTGGTATAAGTGATAGTGGTGGTTGGTGGTGGTAGTGGTAGTGTGGTATAAATGATGGTGGTGGGTGGGTGATGATGGTGGTAGTGTGGTACAAGTGATGGTTGTGGTGGTGGTAGTAGTGTGGCATAAGAAATTTAATTATTGCCGCTGACAGTAGAGTATAGGCCACAAAGGGTGTTCATAGGACCCCTGGGATTTTAATATTATGGCACTAAATGCTACAGAGTATTTCCAGTACATTGTCTAAGTTGGTACATAGAATTGTGATTAGGTACTGGAAGTGCAGCGTGGATACAGCCTTAGTGTATCAGTTATCTTGTCATCAGAGATAAGTGCTGCGCCAGTGTATACACAGTGTGCTTGGATCTATCCCTATAAGGTTCTTTTTTAACAGTCAAGACGTAGTGTTGGAGTGTGTCTGGCCACACTACTCACATCATGGACCTGTTGTATTGTTGTACCAAAACGAAAACCAGGACAGCCTGATGCCTTTCGTCCATTATCACCGACCAGCTGCCTGTGTAAAACCTTTGAGAGGATGGTTCTTGGCAGACTCTTATATAGAATCAGAGAACACATGTCTCCTAACATAAATGGCTTCACCCATGGTAAAGGTGTACATAATTGCATCACTACATTCCTAACTGTGCATGGTGATGAAAGGCACAGATACACCACATTTCTTAACCTAAAAGCTGCATTTGATATTGGCAATAGGCAACTTATATTGTACGAACTAGCCAAAATGGACATAGGAGGTCGACTGTTACACAGGATAAGTGGTTACCTCACCAACACAAGAGCTGCTGCACTGTTTCAGGTATAAGTGATGGTGGTGGTAGTAGTGTGGTATAGCTGATGGTGGTGGTAGTAGTGTGGTATAGCTGATGGTGGTGGTTGGTGGTGGTAGTAGTAGTAGTATGTAAGCAACGGTGGTAATAATAATTTGTTTTAGTACCTGATGACAGTGTAGATAATGCCATGGCATAGGAAACCACTGATGTATGGTAGCAACGAAGACAATGGTAGGTGGCTTCTCTGTTACCATCGATGGTGTACGTACACAGTCGCACCAGAAACAGTCAAGATAAGATGGTAGTTGTTATAAGGCGGGTGTAGGTACGCCCATAGACGTGTGTGGGTTGGTAGGTACAACCACATCTTGATTCAGAGAGGATATCTCGTGTACATCCACCCAGACACTTGAGGGAAGATGTGGTAATAGGACAGTATGGGCGTTGTGTAGGTTCCGCCCTCTCTCACAAATTCCCAGAGTCTACCGTCAACACTTTTACCCTTCATTGGAGACAAGAGACAACATGTGTGTCGAGTCTTAGTGAGTCAGTTAGCAGTTCTGGGTGCTTATGTCTCCAGGGAATATCTAATACAGGGAAACTTGAGAATCAGAAGAAAACATCTGCAAATCGAGTATGAAAACTGGATTTAACGTGAGAAATTTTGAGAAACAGCAGAAAACAGCTGCAAAACGATGTGTGAAAAACAGACATAGACAAGACTACACAGCCGCTACAGTGTTCAGTGATGGCTCCCTACATCACCCCAGTGGTAGTGTGGGAGGTACAAGTGTCGTAGTAATCAGTAAAGATGCAGAATAAGACGGAAAAACCTGATAGTCACAAGTCCATCATGAAGTGAAGTATTGGGAGACATTTGTGGTAGTTTAAGGTGCATAGTGACACACATGCATGGCATTACAGTGTAACAATGCCATGTTTTAGAGTAAATTATGTCATGTTTTAGAGGAAATACCCGCCATAACGCCTACACGACAGTGTTCCCGCTAAATGAGAAGTGCCTGAGAAGCCTGAGGCATTAACTAATTAGTGACCTGTGAGGGTGACGTCATAGGTCTAACTGTGCTGATTGGCTGAATCTAGAATGTGTGCCCAGCTCGATTTCTAAACACAGTCTGGTTAGAGTTGCCTAAGTGTAGACGTGCATGTGTGTTAACAGGTTTTCAGCATGGCGAGATATATATCAAAAGAAGTACCCTTAAGGTTATATCCGTTTCACGAAATATATTGGGATTCATGAGACCCCTGTTTAACTAGCTATGAAAATCTAGCTAGTTTATTGTTTTGAAAGTGTAACTGTCCATTCTGAATAATGTCGTTAATAAACAGAAGAACCGCTAAGAATAGTTCTCAATTCCCTTCCCTGTGTATGGAGTAGATTGCTAACAAGGGGTCCATGACTCACAACACATTTCGGGAAAAGGATCAAACCTAATAGGTACTCACATTATAGCCGCCATATGAGGAGGTGACACCCAGGACACAACCACACTTAACTCTGACCAAACACAGACTTCGCTTCAGCCCACAAGGGACGCCACTAGAGTATTCCTCATAAGTGTCTTTGTGGTATAATGATAGTGACCCCATGAGTAGCAACATCACCTGCTTCCCCTAGTGTCTCAGTTATTATAAGTTAGCCCTATTCCTTATTTATTCGCCTCCTCTCTCTTCCCATTCTCCACTTCTATCGGTTCTCTGCTGGGGAGAGTGACAACAGGCATACCCTCATCTCCTCTCACTCCTCCCGCCTCTCACTCCTCCCGCCTCACCCCCCTTCTATCTCACGAGTATAAAGAGAATGAAAGAAAGGGTAAAGAAATTAGTAAGGAAATAAGAAATAAAATAAAAGGTAAAATAAGCGCTTTATTACAATAGGTGGTCATGGTGAGTGATGGCAGGTGGTGGATGATAGGTGGCAGTGGGGAATGGTAGATGGCAGTGGGTAATGATAGGTGGTGGTGGGTGATGACAGGTGGTAGAGGGTAATGACAGGTGTTGATGGGTGATGACAGGTGGTAGAGAGTAATGACAGGTGTTGATGGGTGATGACAGGTGGTAGAGAGTAATGACAGGTGTTGGTGGGTGATGACAGGTGAAGAAGTATAACCAACAATTAACTCATTACAATCTACTCTAACCAAACATACCGTACACTACCCCTGAGAAAATCTATCTTAGATAACCTAACCTAACCATCCCAAAGTTTATGTAACCTAACTTAACCTAATCTACCCCCAAGTTTTCCTAGGGTTTATCATGACTCTGTTTGTCTCATCTGTACAGTGTTCACCGCCCTAATACGACCATTAATGTTCTTTATCACACTTAGCTCAGTCTTGTATAGATGCCGGCCGGATAAAATGTGCCAGACTGAGCCACCTTGTGTAACATACTTGTGATGCTGACGTCCACATGTTGCTGACGACGCGAGGAGATGACAGCCATGACAAGTTATCAGCAAGACGCAACAAGAACACGTCGTGGTATGAAGTGTTTGACGTTGAGAGACGTGTTTGGACGTGTGAGTGAACGAACAGCTTCAGTCATTAATATCATCCGTAGATTGAAAATAGCTGAGTGTGAGTCATTAGCACCTTTTACCATAAACAGACCGTCTAAGGTGACAGACACTGCGGACGAGTGGTAGGTTAGCGTAGATTCGTGGGGGGAAGAGGTCCCGTGCTGGCACTGTTTCCAAGGAAAAACCCACAGAAGTTCACAATAAACAGTAGAGAAATACACACACACACACAAGCCCCGAGTCGTCGTCTTCTTCAAGTGTAGTGTGAGTGACCATCCACCCCTCACTCTCTCCTCCCTTAGCCCTGACCTGGCCTCACCTCGGTGACTCAGCTGACCCCACTCACTCTGGCGTGACTTGCTGAAGGCTCGTATGACCTCGTAAACCTTCTTGACCCCGACATTGGTAAGAGATGATGAACCTTACTGCCACGCTAAAAAACAATCCTACGATTGAACTCTTGTATCCCAAACCCCGAAACACTGAACTCTGAACCCCGAAACACTGACTCCGAATCCTGAAACCCAATCTCAGAAACCAGTACCCCGAACCCTGTATCTCAAACACTGAAACCCGTATCCCGAACCCGGAACCCTGAGCACCTCACGTAGGAAAGAATAGATTCATATTTCAAAGTAACGAAACCTGATTTTTCTGACGCTTCATAAGATTAAACCGAGAAAGAATATTCGTCGTGCGCCAAGTGAACTGCAGCTACCAAGATCAATGGTAAACAAAGTCGTACACAAGAGACTGCACCTTTACGTGGAGGCCTATAGAGTGCAACTCGTCCAAGCTTTACAACGTAATGACGAACCTCGGCTCTATGAGTTTGCATTTTCCTACTGAACTCTAAGGAAGCCACCTGCCATGTGTCGGGTCGAGTTAACCGCTACAATGTGTGAATATGGGGGTCTGGAACCCAGGTGAACACATTCGTCATAGACCAAAACAAAACGTTTTTGTTATTGACTCACGGAAGAGTTGCAACCATTCGCTATTTTTCAGCCATAAGATTTTGTTATTCTAGACTCCAGTTGGTGACATTGAAACACCTGGTATAAGGTCACTCGATGGCATCAGAAGAATGAGGAAGGATATATTATATATATATATATATATATAAACATCATTGTATCTCCTTTCATTTTGTCGTAATAAAATTTTAAACCGGAACAGGACAGCGTGGACATCCTGCACATTATCTACTGTACATCTCTTTCCAACTCACCTGAAATTTAATAATTTTTATTTTTTTATGATGATGAAAATACACCTTTTGCAATTTTCTGGTTACTGAGTTTTGAGGTTTAGAAAGTGATTCCTAACTGACGCTACGTGAACGTATCTAGTTTAGGCAGAGTCTCAAGTGTAATTGTCTCCTATCTGGTACCAAGTGACCGTATCTAGCTTAAGTTGAGTGTGTAATTTTGTCTCTTAACTGGTGCTAAGTGAACACCAATTTAAATGCCATTGTACTCTACCTAAAGATAACCTGTTTGATATAACATAAATTATTGTTCACACTGTTATTTTTGTTACGGATTTTTTCTCATTCTCAGCACCAAAAACAATGAAATAAACTGGAATTCGGAAAAAAATCTTAATAATGTAACTTTTCATCAAATTTCGTCCATCCGTCTAGTATCTGTGCAGGTGGGTCCTCTCTTTAACTTTCACTTATGATCTTCGAACTTTCTTTATAATCGTATTTGTTCATCAGTTTCAGTTCCTACACAGTTGAGTACTTTCTTTGATTTTCACTTATGATCTTAACTTCAAATCTACTTTCTTTAAATTCATATCAGTCCATCCACATCCGTATCTGTAGGGTCGGGTACTTTCTCTGCCTTTCGCCTGTGATCTTCACCTTTGACCTACTTTCTCTAATATCGCAGCATTAATTCGTTTCAGTATCAGCAGAGGTGAGCAATTTCCCTGACTTTCAACATTAATCTTAAATTCAGGAAACTTTTCTAAATTCGTAATGGTTCATCTGTTTTAGCTCCTACACAGTAAGGTGACCGTGACGTTTGACCCAAATGTTATCAAGATAGAAAAATAGATGGCGCGGTTTCTGATATATTTCGTTTCCAAGGAGAGGCACCTAGACAGAAAAAGTTCATGAATTAAGGCTCAAAAAAATAAAATTAATAAGTAAAAGTAATAAAAAATGAGAATAAATAAACATAACAGTAAAAATAGATTGACGGTAAGAAATAGAACTAAGGAGAAACGAGTTGTGGTGTTTTGTGCTATGAGGTGATGAGGGTGAGTCTGGATGGTGAGTAAGTCTCTCTCTCTCTCTCTGCCAGTCAAGAGCCAAAATCACCTCTGGTCCAAAAGTGGCTATCAAGAGGCACTTCGCGAGGGTGCCATCCCGAGATATCGCCTCTCGCCCTAAACATGAGATCCACGTCGGCACACTAAGGCACTCTGAATGGCACTTGAACTAAATAGGGTGTGTTTCGTCGTGGTGAGTGTGGTAGTAATGGTAATGGTGATAGTGGTGGAGAGTGTGCTAGTAGTGATGGTGGTGGTGGTGATGGTGGTGGTAAGTGTGGTAGTGATGGTGGTGGTGATGGTGATAGTGGTGGTGAGTGTGGTAGTAATGATGGTGGTGGTGGTGATGATGGTGGTAAGGGTGGTGGTGATGGTGATAGTGGTGGTGAGTGTGCTAGTAATGATGGTGGTGGTGGTGATGATGGTGGTAAGTGTGGTTGTAATGGTGGTGGTGATGGTGATAGTGGTGGTGAGTGTGGTAGTAATGATGGTGGTGGTGGTGATGATGGTGGTAAGTGTGGTAGTAATGGTGGTGGTGATGGTGATAGTGGTGGTGAGTGTGCTAGTAATGATGGTGGTGGTGAGTGTGCTAGTAATGATGGTGGTGGTGGTGGTGATGATGGTGGTAAGTGTGGTAGTAATGGTGGTGGTGATGGTGATAGTGAGTGTGCTAGTAATGATGGTGGTGGTGGTGGTGATGATGGTGGTAAGTGTGGCTGTAATGATGGTGATGGTGATAGTAGTAGTGAGTGCTAATAATGATGATGGTGAGCTAGTTCACTGAACTCCCTCATTCCTGGTTGGCGATGAGACTGGTGGTACAGTTGCACCAGAGCAACGGATAATAACAACTCATGCTCTTGTATTGTTTTGAAGCCACCGTGCTGTTCTCGTGTGCTCATCAAAACACGGGACAACACACATTCGTTATGGTGTTAGAAAATTGTTTTGCCATGATGTCATCTTTAAATTTAACCGATCGTATAAGATGATAATAATTTCGATTCGTTTCTTTCTTCTAATACCCTGTAATTCAATCCCAAAATAAGGTGCTGTAAATCAGATTTTAATTAGCGTTCTTGTGCCGAGGTCAAGGAGTCGTCGTACAAAACCAACATTACCTTGGTCGACTCGGGATATAAATGAAACTTCATGATTAAAATTAACCGATTTTAATTAATGACACACACACACACACACACACACACACACACACACACACACACACACACACACACACACACACAGTATAATATAAAGAGATATTTACTAATAAATATAATATGTTTACTGGTGTACGCCTTTAGTGTTCGCCACTCTCACTTACAAATATTAATTTACTGGATACCTGACATTAATAGTAGTACAGTATGGTGAGTATGACGGTTGGCATACTTAGTGTGCCTGTAAGGATCCCAGAATGAAAATTTACTTTAATTAGGCTGCACATTATCAATTACCCATTACATTACTTTATGCTTGGTATGTTACTGCTAGTAACGAAAAATATATAATTAAACCCGTAAACAAATGTTAATTATTAACTGAAGATAGTTGTGTTACTCTGCGAGGCAGGTCTTGAATTATCCTCACGCAACTCCACCATTGAAAACAAATTGCATCTCATTTAGCAGTCTCACCATAGTCCGCTAAATGAAAAATAAATAAATAATAAGTCTCTTAGAGAAATGAGTAAATATACTTCACAAATAAGTATAACTGACAGTCGTGACTATATATAAATAAACTGCTTCTCCAGGAGGCCAGGCAGTTACCACCACCCGCTCCCAACAGTACTGTATGTATCGTGGTGTCGTCCACTATTAACGGTGAAGTGAACAAGGCTTTTCATGACGAAACTGTTCATTACAAGCCCTTAACACAACTAATGAGGCAAAATTCAAAATAAACAATCTTAATCAAACTCCGGCCAAGTTTAATTGAACTTAAAGAGGGTGATTCCTAAGATCTATTTAGTAAACACATAATATAACAAGTTTTCCGAAACTAACCAAGAACACAGTGGAAAACATAAAAAATGGCACCATCCCTCGCCCCTCTGATCCTGCCAGCTTATGGATCATGTCTTCAGGATCTTTGTCTCAACTAGGCTCACACTGTCACTATATATTGTTTTTTTTTTATTGTACCGGAAATAAGTCTGTGCTCCCAGTGTCTCATCCTCCACAAGGAAGTGGAAACAAGCCCTCAAGACCTGGTCGGGTTATATTTTTTTACACCCCCCCCCCCAGGGGGCTAGTTTATTGGGCACCCCCTTGCATCCTGTGCAAAGCGAAGCGCAAAATGCGCTACAGCACCCAACAGGGAAGCACATACTCGTATGACGTTAAACCTTTTTGATCTATTATACAACTTTGAACCTTTTTAATGATAGCATCAAACTTGACTAAGCTAACCTAAACTGAATCTAACAGAGATCATACAGTATCATGCATAAAAATAATACAACAGACAAAATTCCCCTGTTCACTTTTTTAATTTCCTTACAACATACAAGGTCAGTTTAGGCTAAGCGAGGTGGAGTGTCCTAGAGTCGAGAGATGTCTGACTACCACGTCCAGGATGTCAGCAGCACAAGGTTAGATGAAGGATGGTGTGACACTACATGGATGTCTGGCTTGTGATTCTACTAACCTACAGTCACACAGAGAGAGAGAGAGACTGTGGGTAGGGAGGGAGGGGCGGACATATCATTTTAAGGTCATAGGAACTCAACCACTCCAGCCTGCGCGCCCCATTTACCACTCTTATCAGCACATCACACTGATACGCCACACACAGTAATAATACATACCACTTTTGTCCTGATGAAAACTGACCACACACCCAGTGTTCATCAAATGTTCGCCACAACAATCACATGAACTGAATATAACAAACGTAATTGTGCAATGACTCGTGTTACTATCATGTGCATTGGTAGATGTAACATATTATGTGACATCTACCAATAGATAGCAAAGTAAACCTGTAATAAACAGTACATATATTTATGTATAACAGTATGTGATTTGTAACAGCATTCAGCTTTAGTACACAAGGACGTATAGTACACAGCTTCAGTACACAAGAACGTATAGTACACAGCTTCAGTACACAAGAACGTATAGTACACAGCTTCAGTACACAAGAACGTATAGTACACAGCTTCGGTACACAAGAACGTATAGTATACAGCTTCAGTCAACAAGGACGTACACAGCTTCAGTACACAAGAACGCCCTTCAGTAAACTCTGTAGAGAAAGTAAGATAACGTTCCTAATATCAACTATAACGAAATTATTGTTAGCATCAGGTCGTTAAATTACCAGTGATAAGGGGCTTGGGACGAGACAGTGCTCAGAGGGCTTACAGGAGCACTAGTACAGTTCACTTAAATCATTTATCAACACTGATTCAACTGTATATAAAATAAGTCCTTAAGAAGATATAAACGACTTACATGAGTAAATTAATTCTCAAGATAAAATTAGTTTGTGTTTTTTATGGTTTGATGTAATCTTTTGGTCTCAACGGACACGTTAATTTAGCCTGAGTGGAGTGATCCAGAGGTTGTAGTGTTCACCTCCTGTTTTAAGAGTCGCGCGGGGTACTCCTAGCCCCCCCCCCCCCCACGGAAATTTGTACAGGTACCTAACTATACAGCTGAGGAACTGAAGGAGGTCGAGTGCAGTACCGGATACACAACACTCCTGTGCGCCAAACATCCTCAGTGTGGAGTGAATAATGCACGTAAATTATGTAAATGTTCCTATATTATAATATGAAGTAACAAGTTTTAAGTCACTTAAATTATCATCCGAAGTAACAGTTATCAGTGTCCTCAGTCACAAGTTTGTTATTGTTCCTCACTCACACTGGCACCCTCACTTCGCTCTCCTGCAGTTCAGGTCAATTCATTAACGCGGGATTTTGATCCAGGACTAGTGTTTACCAAGAAAGTTTTATATATAACAAATTATCAAAGATTTTCAACATGCGGTTCAATAACAGTTTGGATTAACGGAAGCAATTTTACAGTTTTCTGATAAGTTGACCAGACCAGACCAGACCAGACCAGGCGACGCTCGCCAATTAAGTCAATTAGTTTAAGTAAAACCACGATTTTTATAAGACAACATCCGTTACGTCACGACGACAACCTCATTTAGGCTTATTAAATCATATATCATGTCATAAGTTATTATCGCCTAGTTAACAAGACAAAATAGAGCGCCTCCGAACACTGGGTGATCATGCAACACAATAACTGGCGGAGAAATACACTGGACACGTACCTAACTGAAATGTTCCACTTGCTGCCCTGCTGACGTGCCCCGACCCTCCCGTGGTCCTGTTTGACGCCCTGGCACTCCTCTACTCTCTGGCACTGACTGGCACTTGAAGCGAGGGTAGGAAGGCTGGCAGCGTGGCACTGGCACCGTGGTCAAGCTCAGTCATGAATGGACACGCTGTCTGGATGTTGCGGAAAACATGTCGTACAGATCAGTTACGTGGCACTGTGGAGAGGCATTTAAATTATAAATTTTCATGTATTTCAATTGAAGGAATGTTCCCTGGCGGTTAAGCATACTATTACATAATCATTCTATCATCATTTGAATGAAAATGAAGATTAGATTTAATGGAAGCATCACTGAAGCTGAACGCAACACGCCAATATGCACAAATCTGGGTTGGAGACACTGATAATTGTGTGTCTGGTCTATGATTACAGAGACGCCAGATTTCTATAACTACTGAAATGCCTCTAATTTTCACCGAGAAGCCTTACAAAGTTGTCAAAGACGTAGGTGTTGCATTATAAATAAACCAATACGTTACAAACACTCAGCTCTTTCCTGCACTCTAGCACTGCACAGTAGATGGAGTTAAACAATTGCTCTCAGATCATCGTTTGGAGAATAAATCATTGAGGGTTTTGATCATCGGATTAGGTGAAGTTTACCGTATAACAGGGGCGGATCCAGGGGTCCTGTTGGTCCCCCCTCCCCCCCTCCCCCTTTTCATAAAACAATTCCAGTAGTTTTTCTTTAATGCAGTATTGTACTCAAGCGAATTTATACTGTATAGTAAAAAAATTACTATTGACCTCAGCATATATCCTAATATCAGGTGCACATGGCTTCAAAATGCCACAATGGTCTTGTTGATAATAAACTCTCTTAATGACTTATTGTATTAAAGTAATTTATTATACAAAAATTCATTAACAGAGTTTATTATCAACAAGACCATTGTGGCATTTTGAAGCCATGTGCACCTGATATTAGGATATATGCTGAGGTCAATAGTAATTTTTTACTATACAGTATATATTCGCTTGAGTACAATACTGCATTAAAGAAAAACTACTGGAATTTCAACAGTTTATTCCATATTATAAAGCATTTTTTTTCATTTTTGTGACCTGAATCTATGAATGGATTTATATTGTATAATTTTTTATACAAAATTAATCAGCAGTTACTGTTAAAAATCTCTATATCCTCTAAATGTTTTTATATATTGTTTTAACACCTTATTTGTAACCTTTGTTTACTTCTTTTACGCTATAATAAACTTTGAATCATTTAGCTGTCAATAAAGAAAAGTTTGACAGTCACTTGTTGACAAACCTGTCGGCGAAAAGCTGATTAGTCCCTGCACCATGTAACCCTCTGACGTCATTAGAACACACCCCCCCCCCCCCAATTGGGTGCAACAAAATGGCGGGTAACAGGGAGCTTGTGATTGGTCAATTAGTGTCTGCCAACTGGTAAATAATGCCTGGGATTGGCGTACAGAAGGCAGTTACAACACAAGATACACGACCCATTTCAAGAATACTTTCTGGCCATTGAAATAAACAACCCAACGGGATCCATCATAATCGGCACCCGTTACATCCCTCCGAGAAGACCCATTTTTCCACTAGCAGACTCGCTCAGGCTGACGAGAAGAACTGTACCAGCATATTTTCTGGGTGACCTAAATGCACGACACAGCTTTTTGGGGCACCAGAACAACAACGCCGTAGGGCAGATCTTAAACACATTATTGAACCACGGCAACGCAATACACCTTGGTCCGGAATTCCCCACATATATCAGAGCAGGTCAAATAGGACATCCAGACAAAGTACTAACAAACCAGCATCACCATCTTAACCTGCAAATGGAACCCGGCCCAATAACCACCAGTGACCATCTCCCTAGCGTAGCCACACTCTCCACATCTCCAATACAGATCCCTGCCAGGTTGATATACAGCTACACATGATCCAACTGGGAGGAATTAAAAAATAAGTTAAACAATAATCAAATCACCCAACGACACAACAAACACACTTCCCAAATAGAGAGTGAAGTGTCCACGACATTTTGGATGGGGTGGCCGAGGTGAGGCCAATCACTCGTGGCGCAGCCCCCCTCCACTCATCCGAAGGTAATTTCATAATCAATGATGATGAAGGCCTCCTTCAGCGATGGAAAGAGCACTACCATTCACTGATCAACCGAAACACCATTGTGGATGTCCTGACTACCCAGCAGGTTCCTCAGCATCCAGAGCTGACACATCTCAGTTATCCTCCATCCCTGGATGAGGTAGCTAATGCCATCAAACAAATGAAAAATAACAAAGCCTTAGGGCCTGATGGAATCCCAGCCGAGGTGTATAAAGCAGGAGGATGTCTGCTTACCAGCCGTCTCAACTCTCTCCTGGAGAATAAATACTAAAAGGAGGAACTCCCCCAAGCTCTTAAAGACACATCCATCGTCAATATTTATAAGAACAAGGGAGACCGGTCAAATTGTGGCAACTACCGCGGGATTTCGCTGCTCTCTGTAGCTGGCAAGATTATCGCCCGAGTCCT
The DNA here is from genome assembly GCA_958450375.1 of Homarus gammarus. NCBI lineage: Eukaryota > Metazoa > Arthropoda > Malacostraca > Decapoda > Nephropidae > Homarus > Homarus gammarus. Next base: position 5,313,206 of record CAUDMG010001775.1, read on the forward strand.
CCTAAACAGACTTCTCCCTGAGGCAAAAAAAAATTACCCCAGAATCTCAATGCTGATATTAATTTCTTTCTAAAATATAAAACTGACTATAATTTCAATACAAACATCAGAGAATCTGATGTTTGTATTGAAATGATCTAACTTCATCATCAGTTGGAAACTCAGGGCATCCTCAAGGACGATGTCAGGGATTCGTCACTTCTACTGGCAAACTCTACTCTGACTTATTTGACAATTTCGCTAACAGTAAATACAGTTGAAGCCTTCAACATCACTCACAAGGGATCTTGAATGCTTTATCTATAATCTGACATATCTAATTTAATGTAATATATACGCTTAGAGTTGCAATTTCAAATTTCATAAAATGATATGAGACACTAGGGAATATCAGAGTCTCAGTACTACTTGACAGAAAACGGAGGACTCAAGCGTACTGAAGCGGTGAGAAAACGGACGTCTCAACTGGGGGACTGAATAAAGAAGTTATTGCTACATGTTTTATGTTACTGTAACATTTCACCCAATAAAAAGTTTTGAAAATCATATTCCAGTCAGTCATAACACAAATAAGGAAGACGGCATTAGATCTTAAAATAACCTCACGCCAGGCACACCCAACCGTCCCAACGTAAACAACTCGTCTCTGCTCCCAGGGGCCGTACCCAAACTCCCAGGTAACTCCTGACTTTCTTACCTACAAACCACTGATGACCCTGTTACCAACACCTCTTCCCTCCCTGACCTCCTCCTAGAGACAGGCCTGGCACTTGACATTATTAGGAACCTGCAACGCTTTGCCATAAACAGATAAATTGTACCGGGAATTTCGCCCTACACACTCATCATTCTGTCACTTTATGTAACTTGCTGACAAAATCCATGACCCTTCAAGCTTTTACACCCTTAATGCATGAGTCATGAAGGCAAGCATGAACTATGCATGCTTCCCAGATGGGCGCTGTAAACGCTTTTGTGCTTCACCTTGCACAGGATGACAAAGGGGTGCCCAATAAACTAGCCCCCTCGGTGGCAAGTAAGAAAGATATATATAATATAAACAACTCGCTTGCCAAGTTGGTGGATGTGAGAAACGTTCCTAGATGCCTTTAATACATCTATTTTAGTATACTATCTCCCCTAATATATTAATTCGTCGATAACAGTATGACCACAGAGGGTGAAGACCGGATATTAATACACACACAGACACCTACTCACGATAAGCCACTGAAGAAGAACAACATAAACACCCACAGGTCAGCAGGAGTCACAGAATGTCTTAATCCAGTCATCTAATATTAAATTATCCACAACAGTTAACTCAAGTCACGAAAGATCAAGTTAAAATATTGTTAAAAAGGTAATAAAATCTTGTTCATCTAGTGGTAATATCAGTATTTCTCTCTAGAGGAAATATTATATACTTGTGATCTCTTTTCCGTAACACGTACATAGCTGACAAGGCGTTGGAGAGGCATTTACTTTTTTTATATAACTCTGGAGAATGATACAGCTGGTTATAGTTAATAGAGTTTATCAAATAAAATAATTTATTTCAATAAATAGATCATACATTAAATTAAACATATAGACGGGTCGGCATAGCATAAACTGGCATATAGATCCAAACATTTAGATTATTATTATATAGATGAAGTTCCTACTAAATTACTATAAATATTATTAGTTCCCTTATAACAGTGAACCATTTCATTTTTGTTCATTAAAAGTTTGTGGATTATATGTATGTATTAAGCAGTCATTATTATATACAAAAAATAAAAACACCTTCGATAACACTAACTGCTTTGCCATGAACTTGATGACGTCACAGGTTTAAACAGGTACTTGTGTCACAGTCTGAGGTCTGGTATATATAAATAAATAGATATATGACAATCAATGAATAAGATTATAATAAATACAGTATATATTTAGATGTTTAAATTGAATGTTGAGAGGACGAGTGACGATTGAAGTGAAGTGTTCTCCGAGAAGACATTTACTTACTTTTACTTTTACTTTTATCCTCTTTGCCACTGATCGGCTCGTTAGCTGCTTGGGCGGTGGATCACGTCTCTGTTACGCACTGTTGGTAAGTACTGGGCATGCACCGGCTCCTGAATGTATCTGAACCTGCTCCAGTGTTGGTCAAGTCTGGTCTTGAAAGAGCTCACACTCGGTGCCGTCACAACACTCTCTGGCAGTTTGTTCCAAGAGTTCACAATTCTCACTCCGAAAAAGTTCGCCCTCACAGTTTTCTGGACTTGCGGCTTCTTCAACCTTGAGCTGTGACCCCTTGTGGGGTGAGCGTCCGCCAGCTCCAGGTATGGACACTCGACTGAGCAGTGCCCTTTGAGATGTTTATACATCTCAATTAGATCTCCCCTTGTCCGTCTGTAGTATAAGCTAGGCAGTTGCAGGCGTTCTATTTTCTCTGGGTATCTGAAGTGCCGAAGTTCAGGCACCAGTCTGATGGCCCTCCTTTGGACATTTTCAATCAAATTACAGTCTTCAGCATATCTCTGGGACCAGATGGGGGTGACATTACTCCAGGCGGGGAAGCACCTAATAATTTAGTTACTTGATTCACCTTCTTCTCACAATGGCCCGAGAACTTCGTGACAATGAACCTTATCAGCCATGTCTTCGACCATTCTTGACGCTCACAGAGATCTTTCGGCAACTCTTAGTTTCCCTAAATAACTTGGCATCGTCTGGAAACATTTGTATGAAGGATTGTATAGCTTCTGGCATGTCATTTATGAAACAAAAACAGCAACGGGCCCAATACACTGCCCTGTGGTACCCCGAAGAATATAAACAACGCGGGATGTTTTGTAAGCATTCAATCAGGTATCAACTTCTTCAATAAGACCAAAATTTGAAACAATGTCCACATGATTATATATATAAGTTATATATTTTGCTGTGTATAATAAATAATTATCAATGAAAGTTCACCAAAGACATCTATCCACATAAGACAAGCGTTCAACCACGTAGACTAAGTAGCATTCGAAAACAGTGAGAGATAAGAATAAATTATCACATTTCTTTTAATAGTTTCTCCTAATAAGCGTCTCACTACTCAAAGATAAAAGAAAAAACATGAAGTTACGGCAGGATGAAGACAGACAGAGAGACAAACACATCAGATGTTTCTATATCTGGTGGTGGCGGTGGAAGGGGAGAGTGTAGCCATCAGAAGGTCTTGTGTGGTGGAAAGTACCGTTTTGGGCTCCTCAGCTTGCTTCTCCCTCTCCTTCACCGTCTTTCTCTGGCGCCACAACTTTCCTGGAGATACATTACGACAACTCATTAGTTTCAGAAAGGATTTTGTTGTAGTTATAATACTGAAAAGTTACGAAAAAAATACTGTACTTTTGTCTCGTCCCGTAATTTCAAACCGTACTTAGAGTAAAAAAAGAAAAGTTCCACCGTACCGTAATTTCGTACCGTATTGCCACTTTTGCTCCCGGAACGTACATACCTGAGGTGAGAAGGACGAGGACTCTGGTAGCAGGAGCCTCCACTAAGAGCAGCAGGAGGAGGCTGGCCAGACAGCTCAACACCACGTCCCCGACCACCAGATACACCTGTTGAGACACACAGTGGTGACCGCCGGGGGTAGGATATATAGCCACTTAATAGAAGATGTCAGTAAAAGTGTATGGAGGAAGGAAGGAAAGAAGGAAGAAATGAAGGAAGGAAGGAATGGATGAATGAATGAAGGAAGGAAGGAAGGAAGGAATGGATGAATGAATGAAGGAAGGAAGGAAGGAAGGAATGAATGAATGAATGAAGGAAAGAAGGAAGGAAGGAATGGATGAATGAATGAAGGAAAGAAGGAAGGAAGGAATGGATGAATGAATGAAGGAAAGAAGGAAGGAAGGAATGGATGAATGAATGAAGGAAAGAAGGAAGGCAGGAATGGATGAATGAAGGAAGGAAGGAAGGAAGGAAGGAAGGAATGGATGAATGAATGAGGGAAAGAAGGAAGGAAGGAAGGAAGGAATGGATGAATGAATGAATGAATGAATGAAAAATTACTATATAAGTGAAATAGAGGTTAAGCATATGAAGGTTAGGTTAGGTTAGGTTAGGTTAGGTTAGGTTAGGTTAGGGTGTTTAAATCATCACAGGAAATAACCTGGGATGCCTAATTTCCAGGTTAATACCCTCAATTACTTATTCCCCCCCCCCACCCCCCTAAGAAAATAGCGTTCAATATTTTTCAACAGCTTCAGATCGTGACCCAGGTTGTATTGGGTCACGTGGAGGAAAGTTAGTTACGTGTGTCACCACCTCGTAATCCCTGGCGCTGCTTTATGAGTGTGTGGTGTAAGAAATAGACGATTCTACAGCTTACCAGTTACCTATAAATAGCATCAAACCTATTCATTAAGACTATTAATAGCAATGGCGCACACCTGTATACTCTTCCCAGACTTGCTCTCACACCTAACCTAAAAGGGCGGTCCTACTCAAGGGGGCGGTCCTACTCAAGGGGGCGGTCCTACTCAAGGGGGCGGTCCTACTCAAGGGGGAGGTCCTACTCAAGGGGGAGGTCCTACTCAAGGGGGAGGTCCTACTCAAGGAAGCGGTTCTACTCAATAGTCATCAATCACTAAAAATTATGATACATCTGTGATATTCCCGGTACTCTTTTGTCTGGCCCGACCCACACCAGTCACCAGTTCCCCAGATGTGTGATTTTGAAGATGAATCTGACTGGTATCTCTGACTGGTATCTCTTGCAAACTGGATTGACAGTCGAGCAGAATTTTTTTGTTAATTAGAGCAAGTGTACAAACTAATTGACTAAATTTTCTTGCATCTTTAGTTACGATCGGTGTAGTCGTTTAGGAAGACTTAAGAGTTAAAATAATTAATTGACTTTGCTGTTTACGGAGACTGTTAAGTTCGTCAGACTGCATCGACTGATAGTTTCTGATATTTGTGTGACCTGTGACCTGGGTGATTGAAGGTGTCCTGTAAGCCTGACGAGGGCATCTGTAGGCTTGACGGAATAGTAGGAACGGGGGGGAGTTATGGACTAGGTTGAGGTGTGGGCAGAGGGGTGAACTATGGGCACGGCAAAGGTATGAAGGGGGGGCTATGGATAAGAGGAGGTGAGAAAGGGGACGTATGGGCAAGGGGTAGCTATGGGCATGATAGAGCAGTGGGCATTGTGAGTTTATGCAGGCGTTGGGATATGTTAACCCATAGAGAAGGAGGAGGACCGTCAGAAAGGGAGGTCCAGTACTTACAGCTGTGAGGTGATGGTAGTGGAGCTTGTGAGGCGTAGCGGCGACCAACGTTTGTAGCGGTAGCGACACCAGGAACATACTGTAGGAGAGGCGGCACAGTGGCGTCATCACCGGCCGCGACGCCAACCACGCCACCACACCTGAAACATCAACATCACACCTGAAACATCATCACCACACCTGAAATCTCACCACACCTGACACATCACCACAAGAACAGCTGACTGAATAACTCACTTACTCACTCACTCACTCACTCACTCACCAGGCTGTCCCTTGAAGGCGTTGATGACGAAGAATGCAAGACAGCAGGCCCAGGCTGGTCTAGCGAGAGAGGAGTAGAGGGCGGCCCAGTAAGCTCCTCGCCCCGTTAGGAAACTTGGCCCCATCAACACCCCGACCACCAACCCGGCACACACGCCTCCCCAAGCCCGCACACAACCCTGGGGAAAATACCGAAGTTTACGGTATAGACTGTGACTTATTATTATCTGTAATGGTGGGTGTTAATATACCGTTGTGACTCATTTAGTACATTGGAGGCAGTAAATGAGAGAAGGTGTTAGACTCACGTGTGTTAAGAAGAGGTTGTGTTCGTGCATCCAATGGTAGAGGCAGCCAGCAGCCAGACCTACCAAGTACGGCCCCGCCCTACACCATGGTACTATGTAGTACATGTTGTAGTACATCCTGGAGAGGGAGGACACAGTATCACTTACTATAATGGCCAGGCACTAACTATAGTAGGAGTGTGGTTCACTACAGCGGTCACTACAGTTGCCAGAGGTTAAGTTACAGTAGACTAAGAGACACTACAGCAGTCATGTGACTCTCTACAATGAATAAGAGACTCGCGTGACTCATTAAAGTGGGTGTGGGACTCACTTTGTGACGTGGGGATCCCAGTGGGTGGGCGTGGGCGGCAGTTGATAGAGGACAGTGAGCACGGCAGGCAGGAGGATGGAGAGGGCGAGGCAGCTGCACAGCGGCACCCACCGTAGCTTAGAAGACTGCCAGCGGTATAGAGGCAGTAGCAGCAACGGCGACACCACGTACAGCTGCCACTCCACCGCTAGCGACCACAGGTGACCCATACACTGCCGGAGAACACCCACATCAACACCTTCTATACCTGTCCTAATGTCGTGGGCATTCCCTATCACACCTGTCACACCTTTTCTATCAGATATGAAACTGTTGTGAGTGGCATGACCTTTAAGACTGACCTACTACACGATAAATTATTGATCACGAAACCCGCATCTACATCGATCAAGAACAGAAGCCATTTTTAAAGACCTTCTGTGCACCTGAGACTGGGCAAGGCACTTTAAGTCTCCACCTTTCTAAATTTCATAAGATATTATTTCAGTACAGTATATCAGCCTCATTGAAGGGGTGGTCAACGATACAAAACACTACTAAGTTAATAATCATTACGTATCTAACTAATTATAAACACTCTGGATTTTTCTCTTCGTCTCACCATATCATCGGACTCGTTGAAGTTGTTAGTGAGGAAAAGGTTGGTCCAGGCGGTGTTGGCACAAGGTTGGCCGAACATGGTATCGTAGAGGCGGTGCCACACAGGTCCCGTGCCGAGGTGCCGTAACACAGTGCCACAACCCCACGTCACGTACAACATCGCCGGGGCCAGTCTGGGGTGATGGCGATAATTAATTTAGAGATAATGGGTTTGATTAAATGTATTGTAATTTTGGGATGAAGCCTGGGAGGGTGCGGCTGTATAGTGCAGAGAGAGAGAGAGAGAGAGAGAGAGAGAGAGAGAGAGAGAGAGAGAGAGAGGACCGATGAGAGAAGTAGAGAAAAGAAGAGGGAAAGGGGGACGATGAAAGTTGCAAAGAAAGGAAGAGAAGTAGAGACGATGAGAGGAGCAGCGAAAGGAGAGAGAGAGACGATGAGAGGAGCAGAGAGAGAGAGAGAGAGAGAGAGAGAGAGAGAGAGAGAGAGAGAGAGAGAGAGAGAGAGAGAGGACCGATGAGAGAAGTAGAGAAAAGAAGAGGGAAAGGGGGACGATGAAAGTTGCAAAGAAAGGAAGAGAGGTGGAGACGATGAGAGGAGCAGCGAAAGGAGAGAGAGAGACGATGAGAGGAGCAGAGAGAGAGAGAGAGAGAGAGAGAGAGAGAGAGAGAGAGAGAGAGAGAGAGAGAGAACACATAATGAAATTGCATGTAAACAAACAAGTTATTGAAATTGTACGACGGTTTTGCTAGACAAATATTATCACCACTAACACAATTATTACCTTAAGTACTGCCAATAATCCAAAGGTAATCACTCCTCGATGTTTTCCCAAGACTTTCAAGAGACCCAGAATAAATTAAAAGACTACGTCTTACTATCCCCTTCACTACGATTTTATTCAGCTTAGAGAGGTAGCCCGTACACAACTATATGTCAATAGGCCCGCTGCAGTTTCCTCCACTCTTATGTTCTTCTCTCCACTACGGACCAAAGGTTCTCTCACCTAAGATATCTCTGAAGGTAGAAGCCCGTGAAGGTAAATTCCTGAAGGCGTTTCTTGAGGAAGATGGAGAGGAGGAAGGCTGAGATGAAGAGGAAGGTGTCGACGGAGGGGTAGGCGTTGAACACCCAGAAGTACCGCCAGTCGTTCATGTGCTGGAATACGTCAGTCAGTGTTTAGTTTTTGGTGTACAGGATTTAGTATTAGTTAGTGAGACCACGAGCATAATTTGATTTTATGAGGTTATCTGTACGTACGTTTGATTTAAGCACTGCCCAGGGATCGCACCCGGGTCCGGTCGCTTGTGAGTCGAGCATGCTGACCATTACACCACAGGTAGCCACTTTTTTTTTTAAGATATGCTGGGTATCGAACTTAACCCACGAATGGTAGACAAGACTCTTATCCACTGACTCACGGTGTAGAAATACAGGTAAATTACACACACACACACACACACACACACACACACACACACACACATTTCCTGACCCTCAAAAAATAATTCCAATTAAGTTCAACACACCTGTGGAAGAAATCATTAATGAGGGTCTCACCTGTGTGATGTCTCTGGGATTGTTGACGGAGATGAGGAAGAACATGTAGCGATGAGCCAGGATCACCCACACCATGCTCAACACTCTGCAACAATATCAATACCTTTTAACTTTCCAACAGAAAAGGACAATAATTACGTGTTGAGCTCTAGTTACAGGTCAGTAGATGCAACAAAGGCAACATTATTCACAGAAGCAGTTTAGTATATGGCTTAATGGCTTATAATACAGTGTCAACAATGAGTAATAACAACAACAACATTCACAATAACAAATTTACTTTAATCAATGTTCTAAACTCCATTACAGGGGAGGCAGGTGGTGTAGTAAGGTGTTCAGGTGGTGTACAGGGGAGGCAGGTGGTGTAGTAAGGTGTTCAGGTGGTGTACAGGTGAGGCAGGTGGTGTAGTAAGGTGTTCAGGTGGTGTACAGGGGAGGCAGGTGGTGTAGTAAGGTGTTCAGGTGGTGTACAGGTGAGGCAGGTGGTGTAGTAAGGTGTTCAGGTGGTGTACAGGTGAGGCAGGTGGTGTAGTAAGGTGTTCAGGTGGTATACAGGTGGTTAAGACTTACCTTAGGCCATCAAGAGTCTGCAGGTGTGTGTCTGCGGTACTGTGGGCGGTAAGACGGGTCCAGTTTTGGTTGAGAGAGAAGCAGTGCAGCAGACGAACACCTGAACACCGTCAGGAGGTGAGAAGGTGGGGTTAATACCTCCATCAGTTCACGTCACCTCAATATTGACTTCCCTTTCTCTCTGTCTACTTATTTATCTATCTTTATTTTTCTCTCTTTACCACGATTTTTCCTCTTTATCGTCTCTCTCTCTCTCTCTCTCTCTCTCTCTCTCTCTCTCTCTCTCTCTCTCTCTCTTACTGCTTCTTATTCTCTTTCTATCTCATTTATCTTATTTATTTCTATTTTTATATACCTCTCTTTCACTACATATCATACTTGGTTTACTCTCGTCTTATCAGTTTATCACAAGTCAAAAACTATAGTACTGTATATACCTGAGGAACACGGACAGCCAGAGGAGGTCGTCACACAAGGCTTGGTCACCTCCTGCACCGTCGCCGTCACTACCACCATCACCAGCACCGTCGTCACCAACCTGTGTCACACCAACACTTGATAAACAATGACCTGGTGACCTCACGGAAGTTATGTCCCAATTGATTCAGATAATTTATTGTTTTGTAAAGGGTGGAAATATATAACGCTATGAACGCTAATACGACTATTATTGCTATTGTTACTTGAATAATAATAATAATAATAATAATAATAATAGAATAATAATAATAAAATAATAATAAAATAATAATAATAATAATAATAATAATAAAATAATAAAATAATAATAATAATAATAATAATAATAATAATAATAATAATGATAATGATAATAATAATAATAATAATAATAATAATAATAAAACCTAGGACGAAGAGACAGCAAAGGGAGGGTGTGAGGTGAGGGGAGAGGGAGGAAAGGTGAGACTCCTCCCTAACAACAGATGAGGTGTACCTACATGAAGGTTAAATCCTTCGTGGTCCAGGTGTCGTTGTGGTCGTCATGGCAGGTCACACTCAGGTATATTCCTGCCTCCTGATGCTGCTGTAGTGACTCCTGCAGGACATTACATACATTTACTCATGCATAATCACTCACAACTTATAAAACTTGTATAGATTTCGCTACTAGAGATTTTATTTTAGTTAATCATTAAATATTATAATAGAAAATGGTTTTGATTTGTTCGAAGAAAATGAATAATTTTTTAAGCTATAACTAAAATAAATTTTAAAATGCCGTAAAGTTGATATACGAACCTGTAGGAAGTTAGTAGTGCAGGTAGCGGGGACACAGGTGGCGTATGTGTGCTCGTATCTGCCCACTAGAGACCGAACAATCTGCCATGACCCACCAGCGCCACTGTCTGCCTTTCTCCCCGCCTCCCTGTACACCACAACACGCCAGGGGTCAATCCAATGATATGTGGGGCATTTGCGGTATAAAGATGGTAATGTAATATGGTATAGGTACTACTCCAACTCTCTACAGTGACGCAGTTAATGATGTGTCGTATTCAAATGTAGAGTTCACCCTGTACTTTGATGATAAATAAATGAATCCAAACTTTAAATTTTCTGACAACTTAAATTATTTATCTCGCACAGTTATCCAGTCTCTGTAATTACTGGTTCTCAACAGTCCTGCTACACTAACACGGGGAGATATCCTGGATGACGGTTGTTTATTATCACGAAAGGTTTTGTGAGACGATTTGCAAACTTTAAGATGATTTTAGTATATTTTAGAAATTGTTACATAATTTTTCTTCAGTTTAATTTATTCTCTTCGCCACTGATCGGCCTGTTAGCCGCTTGGACGATCTGTCTCGTCTCTGTTACGCACTGTTAGCAAGTACTGGGCATGAACTGGCAGATTATGAGAATATCGTTAAGAATATATATATTGTTTTAGCGTTAGATTTTGGTTGTTGGAGTCGGGGCCTCAAGATAACTACATAGTCAGTGACACTATTTCCACCTTCGCTGTACTGAAGGGATCCTGCACTGACCACTGGCCTCCTTCCCTAGGCATGGCCACCTCTAGCGGGTGACTGAAATAATGCGTTATAATGTTTATTTACTCTCGGTCTAACTGTAATCTCTTACTTATATCGTTAAGCCATGACACTAAAGAGCAGTTTACGGGAGGACCTACCTGACGGAGACAAGACAGTATTTCCCCCTCAGTGTAGTGTCCTGCTGAAGGAGAGCCTCTGGGTGTAGCCCCTTTAGTGAGAGGTTGTGAGAAGCTAGGTGAGGTTGGTAGGGGTGGAGATGAGAGGCCACGGTGCCAGGCAGGTCGACAGTCACACTCTGGCAGAGGTCAGGATGGCCCCGGGTCTCTGTGGCCCCAGCAGCTACTCCGTCAGCTACCTTGCCGCTCGAATCCCACACTGGTTTAAGGAGAGGAAGACATCATCAGAGAGAGAGAGAGAGAGAGAGAGAGAGAGAGAGAGAGAGAGAGAGAGAGAGAGAGAGAGAGAGAATAGCACAGAAAACAAAAGGAGAGGACAAATGCCACACCAGAATACAACAGCTGATCATATAACAAGCAGCAGCAACATCATAATATAAAACACATCACAATAAACACCACATAGAGGTACAGTAAACTCAAAGTTTCAAGTTGCACACGCTGCAGCCTCCATAACAACGGGTATAGGTGTATAAAGAAGTCTCTGAGAGCCTTAAATGTATGAGTACTTAAGGCGAGTCTCTTTAAGAGTATAGGAATGACTCAGTTATAGCACGAACAAACAGAAACATGTGGACAACTCACTGGTGTAACTCCAAGGTTGTGTCGACACGAGAGCCAGAGCCGAGTGTGCCAGGCAGAGGCTCGAGGTGAGGTCCCTGTTAACTCCTCCCTGCGTCGCCTCCGTCGGGTAGTAGTGTTTCCACAGCTGTCTTCTGCAACACACATACAGTACATCACAGCCTTTACTAACTGGGGCTGGTCTCTCTCTCTCTCTCTCTCTCTCTCTCTCTCTCTCTCTCTCTCTCTCTCCAGGAGTTTAATCATCACAGGTGTTGAAGTTACCTGAGTGTGGTGAGGACATCAGGTGTGTGTCCAGGGATGGTGAGGCCTTCAGCTGTCTTCACCATCGTCGTCGTCATCATCATCATTATCATCATCATCGTCAACAACATCGTCATCTGAGAACTATAAAGCAATGATTGTGAATTGTTGTGTTAGTCTTGTGTTGAAGATGACAGTAATTACTATCATCATCACCAGCAACATCACTACCATCTTCACCATCAACACCACTATCACCCCATCAACACCACCATCACCACCACCACCACCACTCCATCACCACATCATCATCACCACCACTTACTACCACCATCATCACCCCCACCATCACCACCACTGAAGAATATTTAAACTCTACATTAACGATTGTGGCAATTATGCACTATATACTTAATTACGGTACTTACACACATACTTGTATTTACTTTTATAATTAGTTAACATCCTGGCCAAAATTATATGAAAAATAATTATCTAGAAAGCTGACTCAGAATTTCATATCCTGGAGAATTAGTTAATAATTAGCTCGGTCTTGGTGTCCAACTAATAAGGTCATTTAATTAGTTACGCTGCCAGGTGATGTGTTATTATGCAGGTGGTCAGCCAATCAGGTCGCAGGAAAATTAACACAGTTATGTCACAACAGGTCACAGGTCTTGGTATACAGGTAGAGTAATTTATCAGAACGTGGTGAAGTGGGGGGTTAAAGGTTAGTGCCATACATTGCCACGTGTCTGTTTGTTTGAGTGTCTGTAGTGATTAATGAGAGCTATACCTAATCCCCTGACCCTTTTACTCTACCTGTCTATGTGTCTGTCTGTCTATTTAACTGTTTTATCTCTCTCTCTCTCTCTGCCAAGCAGGACAGAGGTTCGTATACCCACATGACTCCCACCTATATATACTGTTAATGACTATGATCTATTCCTTTGTGTATGAACCTCTGTCCTGCGTGGCAGTGAACAGTGATACCACCCTCAGTGTCAAGACCTGACTGAATTACCCAGAATAGGCAAACTGTACTCCAAGCTTTATCAATAAATTTGTTAAACTAAAAAACTCTCTCTCTCTCTCTCCATTCCCCTGTCCTAGATAACAACAGGTTTAGTAATACACGAACAGCATAATGATAAAAATAATAACGATAACAATTCCACACAAACTTCGTATTACCAAAAGGCCTCACAGATGTTGTTTACTGTACGGGAATTAGGTCACTTCGTCTAGAGATCCAAGTAACAAAATGAACATCTATTGACGAGGAGGATTCGCCGAATAGTTGTTTTTCTAGTGATTGTTTGGGAGGAATCAAATAAACAGAAAAAACAATAACAAAAGCCAGTACACAGACGTCAGAATCGTCTATACTTTAAGTCACATTAACACGCCTCTAGTCCTGTGACAGACAAGTGGTGAGGAAAAATGTGGGTGTCTTATTTACGTCAGAATTGTAGACATAGTGAAATTAATGAAGGGTATTGAGGTGTTTTGATGAATAATGTAGAGTATTGAAGGAGGTGTTGACAGTGTGGCTTAGTTAGTGAAGGTTTTGGGAGGTTGAGGAGAGAAGGTGTGGACTGAGCTGGTGGTTGTGTTTGTTGTGAGTCTCTGAGGTGGTGGTGGTAGTGGTTGAGGTGGTGTGGTCACTCACTTTTGTTTTGTCTTGAATACGAGATGAAAAATTCGCAGTTGATGCCTTTGAGGTGAGGGTTCTTGATTCCCTTCAGGCCACGACCAAACTCCTCGTGAGTGGTGCTGGTGTGGTGAGGGATGGCACTGTAGTGAACACAGCCCACGGAGTATCCTCCTGCTGGTGGTGGTGAGGCAGGTCAAGGCAGCCGTCGTGATGGGGACTACCGCAGCTTTGACTCGTTGGAAGGTGTCGCCCGGAACACTATATAAGGGCGGCCACAGGTGTGACCCCCTCACCTGCGATACTGGTATCCGGCTTGCTAAAAATAAACTATCTATTACTCAACTTCTATTTTACGGAAGCTGAGAGTCCTTGGGCTATGTTCAGATGATATCAGCAGTAGTATAGCGTACAGAGTGCGTGGTGTACTTGTGTCACGACCTTCACTTCCCTTTTTGAAAATCTCAATTTACTTTAATTATCTTCTTATTTTGATAAAGTAGACACAAGCCTCTGGTGTTCAGGCCACTTTGTATTTAACACAAGAGACAAAACGCATGTTTGTATTTCATTATTTTTATATATCAACGTCCGTCTTAAAGTTATTCCCGGAAGGTATGTGTTGACCTTGTAAACACTCAGGACCTCCACGCAACACAAACTTTCCAGTGAGACAAATATAATTACTATCGTCCCCTCGTTCGCCCCAACACTTAATACCTGTAGAACTACTCCTCACAGGTCTAGGTATAATCTAGGCTTATCTTTTCAATATTTGTTTCAACCTTTATTCCTCTCTGTTTTTCATCCGCTTTAAGTCTAGTTAGCTCAACACACACACACACACACACACACACGACTGTATTTCTCCCTCATTCTGGGTTGAGAGGCAGCACCTGTATTTTTTCTATGAGGGATCGTGACTATTCTTCTTCTTCAGTAGACTGACTCAACACGTACGGCGGAATTTGAAAATATTGAACTCCTTTAAAAATAAAATTGTCTACGCCACTGGAGGAGAATTTAATATATCTTAAAGAGATGCATTGTCTATCTATTTAATTGCTTAGTGGTAGAATTGACACAGAAATATGTCACCTTAGGGGGGACACTAACATCTTTCGTCTGCAGATCGAAGGTAACATTATACTACACTTGCCGGAAGTATATTCTAGCATCATATACTGTACTGTACTGTACTGTACTGTACACTCACATGGTGGTGTAACGTGCAAGTGTGACGCAGGATAGTTGAAAGGCTCTGTTCAGGGGGTCTGCCACGCGGGGCCTCCACCTCGTGATAATTTGTCCCTCTGACGTAAACACAGCTCTCATGACGTCACGCTGACATCTGTCCCGTCACATTAAACTTCAGTATCCTACACCACCTGTACCGCCACAGTATCTAAATAGCACCTTTCCCACGCGAGTAAGGTGATAAAACCAGAAGAGATGAACATTTGTAAAATTATATATATATATATATATATATGTGTGTGTGTGTGTGGAAGTTGTATAAGTTATATAATTACCACTACCAGGTCTAAGGGAGTTAAGGAAGTATGTTATTGTATTTAATGTCTATTTTTATACCAGAAAGAAACTTTTCACATGTCATTTGATTTACTTAAAGACATTTACCTTATTTACCTAATGGCCACCCACTAGAGGTGGCCATGCCGAGGGAAGGAGGCCAGCGGCCTGTGTAGTATCCCTTCACTGATCTTGATAGTCTTGTCAAGGACTACTTTGAAGCCCAATATTGTTCTTAATTCCACAGCTTGACCTGGTACATTGTTCTATAGGTCTACCACCGTTTGTGTGAAGAAGTATTTCCTTATGTTCACTCTGCATGATAACTCGGCGAGTTTCAAGTGTTGGTGGTGGTGGTGCGTGGCATCACAAATAAATGTCCGGGGTTCATGTTTTCCATCCCTTTCAGGATTTTGAATGTTTCATTGAGAATCTGCCCTATTGTATCGTCTCTGAAAGGTTGCTAGTCCTAAGGCCCTCAGTCCTCTTGAATAATCGGAGGTGACAGTTCCGGAATCTTTTCAGTCGCTCTGTGTTCCACCTTTTCTAAGGATGTCAGGTCTTCCAAGAGGTAGGGTTTCCATGCCTGTATACAGTAATCCAGATTAGGTTAAGATAGTTGAGTGTTACATTAGGTTAGGTTAAGATAATTAAGTTTTACGTTAGTTTAAGTTATGATAGTCTTAGGTAAGGATTAGATTAACCCCTTGTGTACGGGCTCCCTTCTGAGCTGAATAAAATCGTCTGGTATTAACCGAATAAAATATTGAAAATGGCGCCTCCGTCGTGAAGGGGTTAGTGGAGGTAGTCTACTACGGTAGGTTAAGATAGTTTAAGGTTAGATTAAGATAAAATAGCGAAATACTATATATAACTCCAAGACTAAAATCTGTTTTCCCTACGGCGGAGTTTCTCACTAAGGAAAAAAATGACACATCGTTTTCTACCATAGAGGAACCAGGAGACCCGAGCCACCGAACCAGCCTGGAGGGAGACTTGTTTTGTGTGACACTTGTTCGTACTGGACTCTTATGTAAGCGTCTGGGGGCCTTGGTTAAATTGATCTGTACCTTACGTTAATGTTCTTTTCATTAACTGTTATAAAGAGGATATATTTAGATAGTGCAACTTTTTTTTCCATTTTTGTGTTATTTTTGACTGTGTGTGTGTGTGTA
Source organism: Homarus gammarus (assembly GCA_958450375.1). Lineage (NCBI taxonomy): Eukaryota > Metazoa > Arthropoda > Malacostraca > Decapoda > Nephropidae > Homarus > Homarus gammarus. The sequence goes on from CAUDMG010001775.1 coordinate 5,329,478, forward strand.
TGTGTCGGTCTGAGGTCATTTTCGATTTTGTTTTTGAGGTTTAGTGTATTTTTGTTTTCGAATTTTAGTGAACTTTTTGTTTTCGAGTTTTGTTTTGTTTTCGAGTTTTAGTGTATTTTTTTCGGGTGTGGGTGTGTGTGTGGGCAGGTAGGTGGAGGGGGGGGGGATAGGTGGTGTGTATGTGGGTGTGTGTGGGCAGGTAGGGGGGTGGGGGTAGCTGGTGTGTGTGTGGGCAGGTAAGAGGTGCAGGCAAAGGTGTTATAACTCAACCTAGGCATTACTTCCATCTTGGCGGGTAAACATAATGATATTCAACAACTATAGGTGAGATGGGCACACATAACAATAAGTGGGTAATCTGATATAAATCCCTGGGTTAGGTTAAGTTAGGTTAGGTTAGGTTAGATTAGGTTAGTTTTATATAATTATTTTCACTGTACATACATCACCTCATACCGTCTGCCTTCGTTCACTCAGCCAGTTATGAACAGTTCCGTCAACCGTCTTCCATCTGTCAGCTAGTTTCCGTCCATATACCGTACTCACAGTGTCCTTTACATTGTGGTAGAAACGCTTAGAAAGACCCATAATTAAGTTATCTTTAAACGAGACCGAGACCGAGACCGAGACCGGGTAAATGTGAAAACACGACCATACGGAATCAGTGTGTATAAGGGCAGAGTATTGTTCTATGGACGCTTACGCCATGGTTGTGTACAGGTGAGGGTAGGCGCAGTGTGTTGGTGAGGGAGGGGGGCTTGTGGCGCCAGGAAAGACGGGTCATAGATCATCTGGATGGCCGGAAATGACGTCATACACTCACAATTTCCCCGTTTTCAGCTTTAGTACTTCAACTGCCCGAGGCCTCACGGTAACGGACCTGCAGTTAAGGCCGTGCGTGAACTCGACAGCGTGAAGTAGGCCCTATGTAAACTGTATATCTGTAAGTTAATTCTGGTTATCGCAGGTGGAAAACGTTTGTTCGTTTGTAAGGCAGTTCCTCGAGAGGGAATCTTTTGTCGATTTTGACGTTTTCATTTATTATTATATTATGATAGTTTATGAAATATGATAGAAATTGTATAGAACTTCAGTGATTCCTACTGACCCTTGGCTATTGTTATCATAATTGATATTATATTTTAAAAATAATATTATAGCAACAATTGTCTTCGTCGTTAGCAGCAAGAAATACTCCACATTCCATGGTTAATAATAATGTGCAAAAGAGATCATGAAATTTGGTTCTTCCTCACAGAATATCTTCTGAAATATTTTTTGTAACATATTACAGTATACTGTATGGTGCAATATAATATTTTGCTAGTCCTAAGAATATCTTTCTGTTTTTGCACTACTTATATATCCGATAATGTTATGTATGCCAGTAAATTAGTTATATTATACTGGCTCTAGTATTGTTGGTTTAGTTAGATATATAATGCTACTCAGACCTCCCCCCTCCCTTTTCTGTCCGTAGTTTCACTCGTCACTATAATACTTGTTGGGGGTGAGGTCGAGATAGGGCAAGTTGGGGGAGAGGTCGGGGTGGTGCCAGTTGGGGGAGAGGTCGGGGTGGGGCCAAAGAAAGTGATAGTTACAACGATCAACTGGGCCGACTTTCCAAAACACGTACACTATGGTTAAAATGACGGTGGTGTGAACCTCGATCCCTGCTGGGTCCTGTGAATTACTCCGCTAGTGACAGTGGTGGAGGCCAGCACTACAACACACTCACAGTCTGCCCTGGGTGGTGCTGTCTGTTGATACGTCAGACTCTTGATCGCCTTCACCATTGAAATAAGTACAGACAATAACAGTTTATAGTATACTTGCATGTTGCCTGACGTCTCTGGATAAACAAAGTCCCATATATATCCGAGAAAGAATAATGAACTATGATGTACTGAAAACAAATTATTCAGTATAATGAATTCGTGTAAACACTTTATATAATGTATGGAATATAGTGTAGAAAATTTGATAAATGTGTTTTGTGTATACAGTCGTGAACTAATATTCCACGGACATGTGGAGGCAGGAGGAACCACTTCCGTGCAGGAGGTGGTGGAGGGAGGCGGTAGTTGCGCTGACCCCTGGCTGTCCACCGCTCCCTCTCCAGCCGTCCCCCTTCACCTACCCTGGTTTAATGTGCTCTAGTGATAACAGCTGATAAAGAAAGCAAAAATGAGGTGAATCTCATGTGACGGAAGCTGAATGCACTGACGAAAGTAGCAAAAGTTCCCATTGCGTGCGTATCTGTCTGGGATAACGAACATCCAAAATTAAGTGAGCGATGGTGAATTTAGTGATAAAAATACGATATGAAAAAAACCCCGATATGAACAACAATTGACCGTCATACAATTTAGAAATATACTGTACAGTGTAGTAACTGATAAATGAATCTGTTAACTGTGGCGGATGTATTAAACTTGTAACCATTACGAGAGTTTAAAGAGAGTACCACTATATCGAAAAAAGTAAATAAATTCGTAAGCCTAGTAACCACAGAGTTGACATGTGGAGTTCTGTTTAACAAGTTATATTTCTTCTTGTGTGTGAGAATGGAGTTCCTTCAGCAATACATCGACCCCTGTCAATGTTCCTTCCATAATGTTCTTGATTTTCCAAAAGATGATATTTGTGTGGATTTAGATGACGTGAGTGTAGGAGATTGTTGTTGATGAGGCAGCTGTTGGTGTGGTGGTAGTAGGTGGTGAAGAAGATGCTGGTGCAGGAGAACCCCCTCTACCGCCTGCTGTATGGTGACCTGCAGCTGGTGGTGAGTGTCCGGACCAGCTGAAAACGAAGGGCGTCTTGAAATAAAATAAGAATTGATTTTACCATATATGCCCAAATACCCATGGAGTTATATTAATGAAAATAACTCAATGATAAACCTATTTTACAAATCCGTATCACTCACACATATTAAAGTTCTTTAAAGCTAGAATCTCAGTTTCTATTTTCTCTTGTGTTTCAGTTCGGAGCAGCACCGTCCAAAGAGCGTCATGGTGTAAGGTAAGTGACTCCTGTAGCCTCGTAACACACGGTGAGGATCGTGAACAAGAAGCAACAGTGTAGCAGTGTATGGCGACCAGGTGTTGTTAGCATGTATAAACCTGCTATCGTTGATAACTTGGTAACTAATCAAAACATGGATGACGGGAGTTGGGTCGTAAATAGTGTTTCTAAATTAACTGTGATTGGATGTAAGTGCAGGTAAACGCGGCGTTGATTTATTGATAGTTTATGGAACTCTCGGGATTGATTCACGGTCAGTATGTAAACTGTTGAGATTTTTGTTATATCATATGTAACCCAGAGTTGATATGTTAAATAATAGTCTACTGTTGTGGTAGGCAGGTTGGAGACGTATGGAAATCAACTGTCTGTGGCTGTCAGCTGCCCTTATGTATGGAAGAAAACGGGAAAATCAAAAGTACATTTTCTGTAACCATTCTGGCATAAACTAAAGGTTATGCTTCCCGCATAAACTACTGGTGTAACTAAACCACGTTTATCTTACTACTACTTGGCTGTCACTCGGAATCAACTATGACGATCATCCAGCTATGATACAATGATATGAGTTATTAGGGATGTCACCTAGGTTGGTGAGTTTTGAGGTGACTAAAGAAGCTGATACGGGACCGGCAGAGTCGTTCACTTTCGTTGCACATATACCTAATGGCCACCCACTAGAAGTGGCCACGCCGAGGAAAAGAGGCCAGTTGCCTGTGTAGGACCCCTCTATTGTTCTTGATAGTTGTGTCTAGGTCAGGGCTATTTTGAAGCCCAGTACTGTCCTTGATTCCACAGCTTGAGCTGTTCCGAAGGTCCACCGCCCACTGTATGAACAACTATGCCTCTGTATTCCTCTTGCATAATATTTTGACGAGCTTGAAGTGATGTCCCTTGGTGTTGGTGGTACGCCCCATACAGGGGCGTATCAAGGGGGGGGGGGGAAGCGACGGAGTCTGTGGCCCCTCTTGAGCTATAAGATATACCCCCCACCCATCAATGTCTCAAGATATCTTACTTCTATTTCCTTTATCCTCTTATCGGCTCATTGGACATATTAGAATTTATTGGTGCAAGATGTTGCCGTTAGATGTTTAAAATTATGCATCAAGTTTACAGACTTGCAGGGTGTTGAAGGACAGTCTAAAGTGTATTAAAAGTTATAAATTGATTGTGAAGTGATGCAGTAATGAGAAAAAATGGAACTTGATGATAGAGATACAGTATATAGTTTTGTTAAAGGACTTTACTTTGTCGGCTATATTTACTGTTTACTATTGTTGTATACATGCAAACAATGGACGTAGACAATACAGATTTACAAACAATGACAAACAATAAATCGATATGACCAAGGAGAGCCCTACAAAATCCTCACCTGCTTCTCTAAGACACCATTATCACACCATCACCTGCTCCTCTAAGACACCATTATCACACTATCACCTGCTTCTCTAAGACACCATTATCACACCATCACCTGCTCCTCTAAGACACCATTATCACACTATCACCTGCTCCTCTAAGACACCATTATCACACTATCACCTGCTCCTCTAAGACACCATTATCACACTATCACCTGCTTCTCTAAGACACCATTATCACACCATCACCTGCTCCTCTAAGACACCATTACCACACCATCACCTGCTTCTCTAAGACACCATTACCACACCATCACCTGCTCCTCTAAGACACCATTATCACACCATCACATGCTCCTCTAAGACACCATTATCACACTATCACCTGCTCCTCTAAGACACCATTATCACACTATCACCTGCTCCTCTAAGACACCATTATCACACCATCACATGCTCCTCTAAGACACCATTATCACACTATCACCTGCTCCTCTAAGACACCATTATCACACCATCACCTGCTCCTCTAAGACACCATTATCACACCATCACATGCTCCTCTAAGACACCATTATCACACTATCACCTGCTCCTCTAAGACACCATTATCACACTATCACCTGCTCCTCTAAGACACCATTATCACACCATCACATGCTCCTCTAAGACACCATTATCACACTATCACCTGCTTCTCTAAGACACCATTACCACACCATCACATGCTCCTCTAAGACACCATTATCACACTATCACCTGCTCCTCTAAGACACCATTATCACACTATCACCTGCTCCTCTAAGACACCATTATCACACTATCACCTGCTTCTCTAAGACACCATTATCACACTATCACCTGCTTCTCTAAGACACCATTACCACACCATCACCTGCTCCTCTAAGACACCATTACCACACCATCACCTGCTCCTCTAAGACACCATTATCACACCATCACCTGCTTCTCTAAGACACCATTATCACACTGTTACCAGATAAGACATTCCTCTACTTGTATTTTATGGAATCTATTTATATTAATATTTTAGTGTAAACTTTCTTAATTACAGATATGACTCATGATTACTAAAGAAGTTGTGGACCATATGTAGTTCATCTGGTTGGTGTCATTCCTTCTCTAGCAACCTGAGCAGAGCGTAGTAAGTTGTTCTCTTTGAAGATATATCTGCCGTCCCAATTACGTCCCCGTTTGAAGTGTCCTTTAAATCAACTAGCGCTGTATAGGGGAGGGGGGGGGACTTGGTGTCTTTAGGGGAGCGTTAGTGGGGGGAGGGAGGGAGGGAGGGGGGTGATTAAATGGCGAGAGAGAGAGGGAGGGGAGAGAGAGAAGAGTGAGGGGAGAGACAGAGACAGAGAGAGGTGATTGAAGAAAGGGATGGAGAGGGAGAGATAAAGCTGAGACACAATGCAAGGGGAAAATACAAGACAAGAAAAGAAGTAGTGGAGAGGAAAATAACATGGAGAGAGAGAGAGAGAGAGAGAGAGAGAGAGAGAGAGAGAGAGAGAGAGAGAGAGAGAGGGGGGGAGAGAGAGAGAGAGAGGGGGGGAGAGAGAGAGGGGGAGAGAGAGGGGGAAGTGTAGGAAGGTTAATGATAATAGACAGGAACCTGACCATTACGTAGAAGGTGTTGCAGCAACCGCAAGATGGTATAGGTCGTTCCTCTGCTACTTCTCACAGCTGTTACTAGTACTTCCGCTTGTTACTGCTACTTTCCCCATTACTGCCGCTTCCACCCTGTTACTGCTACTTCCCTCCTGTTACTGCTACTTCCGCTGCTGCTACCGCTACTTCCCCATGTTACTGCTACTCCCCCCTTGTTACTGCTACCTCCGCCACTATTACTGCTACTTCCCAAGCTGTTACTGCTACTTCCACAACTGTTACTACTACTTCCACAACTGTTACTACTACTTCCACAACTGTTACCGCTACTTCTTCCTGCTGTTACTGCTACTTCCGCCGCTTTTATTGTTTGTGTTTTTGTTTGTTTGTTGTTTTTATGTGTGTATGTGTAATAATGTGTATGTGGCAGTATGTGTATATGTGCGTGTTAGTGGGTATGTGTTCTTATAAATGATTCTGTCAGAGGTCAAGACCAGCATGACGAGGGTCACAGCTTGAGGTAGATGCAGTACACTTCACCTGACAGAGGCTCATGTTCTCTTAATGGACACGAAGATACAGAGTTGGGCTGTATAGTTTAGGTATTATTATTATTATTAATTATTATTATTATTGTTAGTTTTAATGTTGTTGTTATTGCATAACGAGTGGGTGAGTGTGGCCACAAGGTGTGTTGATGAGAATGGGTGAGTGTGGCCACAAGGTGTGTTGATGAGAATGGGTGAGTGTGGCCACAGGGTGTGTGATGAGCGGGGATGAATGTGGCCACTGGGTGTGTTGATGAGTAGGGGTGAGTGTGCGGGTGCCGGCTCACTCAGTGCTGGGCCGCCCAGACAGACACACGCACGGACGGGGCCGCTCCTGCACCACCGCACGCACGCCCTTACACACGCCTGTCCAGAGCCGTACACTCCTAACCAACCTCACCCACACTGGTTCACGTACACTAACAATGATCATTGTGAACGACACTTTTCAGTTCTAGGCGACGACATTGTGTACATCCAGTGTTGACTGAAGACGGTGGACGAGTAGACTCAAGTGTGAACAGTTGTCAGGGCAAGTTTAGTGTGTTGCAGCGTGCACAATGGTTTGTGGAGAAAATATTATGCAACACCACAATAGTGACTTTGCAATATTGTTTCGTTTTCTGTGCAATTGTACAGTTACTTAACGCTGGTTCGTGTCTAAATGTGTGATAATTGGAAACACACAAAGAGTAAACGAGCCCATTGAGGTGAGGAAAAAGGGTGTAGGTTGGGAGTGATGGGTGTGTAGTGTGTGACGCGTGCGTTCAGGTGTAAGTGTATCCCAAGGCTTGATATACTGTACTGTACTGTAGGTGTGGGTCGACGGCCACCCCAGCCTTCCTCTCCGTCACCCGAGCAGGGCACCAGCGCACTAGACGGCAGCATCCGCCCCGCGCGTGTGTGTGTGTGTGTACGTCACCCTTGCCCTCCCTCCTTCCCTCCTTCCCTCCCAACCTTTACCTGCCCCACGCCACACACATTACAAACTCCCCATTCCTGTACCCAGTGATTACCATAGTGGTGCACCAGTTATGGAGGTACACACGCTGGCCAGTGGTGGTGGTGGTGGTAGTGTCAGCGGGAGGAGGCGGGCCCACAACCACTAGCGGCCCGGGCCCCCTGGCAGGAGAATCGGGGCCGGGATGCTCCCTGCTGCCTCAGTCACAGGGAAAACACCAGTGTAAAGGCAGGCAGCTCGCTCATGCTGCCACCCAGGCTGCTGGCTACTGTCTGCCATCCTGGCTACTGTCTGCCACCCTAGCTGCTGTCTGCCATCCTGGCTGCTGTCTGCTTCTCTGGCTGCTGTCAGCTACTTCGTCCGCTGACTGCTGCCTCCCATCCGGCCACTATCTGATACCCTCGGCCATTGGCTGCTGTCTGACACTCTGGGCGGTGGCATCAACCCAGACTGCCGCCTGCCATCCTGGCAAATGTTTGTCACCCAGGCTGCTGTGTGAGGTGCCCCCGTCACCCCGTACACCCAGCACTATACTTCCCGGGCATTGATGTCATCGTGTGGGGGCCTCGCTCACTGTGCCGCGCCTCGCACGTTACAATCATTTATTTCCGGAAGAGAGAAATTGAGGTGGTGTGAGGAGTGTTGTGGTTGTGTAGTGTGAGTGATAAACCAGGTCACTACAACCACCTGCCTGGTAAACTATGTACTCCTCGGCATGAAGAAAGAAGCCCTCGTCACTAAACAGGTAAATGAGGTTATTTTATCTTACTGTCATATGAAGCTGTGTACACGTATATGATGTACACTATGTAATGTACACTATATGATGTACACTATATGATATTGTTTGATATAATGATGATTAACACCCACCCGGTGTACAGTGTCTCCCCTTAGGTAATATAGTGCTGCCATGTGTGTGTGTGTAATATGTCAACACAGTTTCCGACGAGTGCACACAAATTAATTCTCCACAATACCTTCATATAATGCCACACACACAAGCTAGTTATGTGTACAGTATATTAAGACTAGTAATAAGTCTTTCCTTCGTCTATATATGCAAACAAAAATAAAATACTGTTTCAAAATATTAATATTATGTAAATGGGGTAATAATTTTAACATCCTAATTATGTATGTCAAATAATATGATGGTAATATATCGTCATGATTATAATGTTAGAGCTCTCATAACTCCTGCTGGAGGGAGTGTGAGTGCCGGGGAGGGAGTGTGAGTGCCGGGGAGGGAGTGTGAGTGCCGGGGAGGGAGTGTGAGTGCCAGGGAAGGAGTGTGAGCGCCATGGAGCGAGTGTGAGTGCCAGGGAGGGAGTGTGAGCCCCTGGGATGGAGTGTGAGCTCCCCCCTTTGACACGTACCCTGTAGTCTTCTCCGGCCCTCACGGAAATGTGCCCCCCCCCCCTACACACACACACACACACACACACACACACACACACACACAGATCAAACGATAAAACTGACAATAATAATAATAATAATAATAATAAATAAAATAATAATAATAATAATAATAATAATAATAAATAAAATAATAATAATAATAAGCCTAACAACAAAAACCATTACTTCACTATACACATAAACAGTCTATTAACAATTACTAATAAAAGTCTGACATGGACTCTTCAACTTTTGTTACGTAAGGAGATGACGTCACGTGAATCCATAATGCCCCCTCACTTAACCTTTCACCTGGTTGACCTCTGGAAGGATTAAGGTGAGTTTCTTAGTCACCTGGAGAGTAGACACCTTAATTTACTTCACCTGGAAATTGATCACCAAACGTTAATTTTACCTACCCGAACTTAACCATGATAACGCAAAATTAATTTAAACTAACCTAAACTGACTTAATTTAACCAGATCTAACTTAAATTAATCTCACTTAACTTGTTTTATGTCTCTGTTAAGTCACTCTAGTTTAACACGATTTGGGAGATCTCAACGGTGAGGCGACAAGTGATCCGAGGTGGTGGTGATGGTGGTGGTGATGGTGGCGGTGATGGTGGTGGTGATGGTGGGAATAGTGATGATAATAACGGTGATAGTAGTGATAGTGATAGTGGCGACGATCCCCTCCCTCTCCCTCACCTTCCAATATCAATCCAGACTCTCAGATAATCTTACGTTAAATATCTCCCCCAGCTATCCACCCCCGTCCCCCTCCTCCTCATCCCCCCCTGCCCCCCACCTCCCTCCCCACCCCTCATCCACCCCTCCTCCATCCCCCATCCCCCCTTCCCCCATCCCCCATCCCCCCTTCCCCCATCCCCCATCCCCCATCCCCCCTTCCCCTCTCACCCTCCACCCCCTCCATAACTGGTGATGTGAGGACGCTTCTAACAGGTTTTACTCCCAACATTAAATCAAAGATGGATTCTCACAGGTTCGTACGTTCCATTTTTTACCCTAACGGAAGATGTGGCGACTTGTATAACTGGTTCCCTTAAGGTACAACTCCTCGATGGATTCACGGAGGGACTTAAATAAAAAATATTCCCTCTTAACTGGAGATGTGAGGAATAGTGTATAATGTGTGTGTGTGTGTGTGTGTGTGTGTGTGTGTGAAGCGTAGGAGTCTATGAGGATATAATAGCCCCGCGTAACCATCCTCCTCCACACACACACACACACACAGAGTCTAGGAGGCGTGGAGGAGGCTGATCACCCCTCACGCCTTCACTCTTCATAATAAATTTAGTTGTATCGTTCGCTTGTGTTTTGGTTATGTTTAACTTTTGTTACTTGGTTTGAAGGAGTTAAGGAGTGCGTGTTAGGGAGTAGTGGGATAAGTAATGGAGAAAATAAGAAGAGAAATACACACACACACACAGTCGTGGGGACGTGTGGGAAACCCTGTCATGTTTCGGATTTATCTTGGGCACGTTATGTCTGTCTGTGTCTGCCTGTCTCTCGTGTGTGTGTGTGTGTGTGTGTGTGTGTGTGTGTGTGTGTGTGTGATCTAATCCACTATCATGCTCCATTACCATTAACAGAAACTTCAAGTATTTCTAGACTCATCTGTGGGAGGATTTAATCAACTCACCTGTGGGGGGATTTAATCAACTCACCTGTGGGAGGATTTAATCAACTCACCTGTGGTGGAATTACAAGGGGTCGTATGGGAGGTTCAGAGTCGACAAGAACGTGTATGTACAGCCTTTTTTATAGTGCGGTGTGAGCATTAAAATTCAGTCATGTCATATATGAATCCCCATTGCTTTAAAATCAGTCATATATGAACCCCCATTACCTTAAAATCAGTCATATATGAACCCCCTATTACCTTAAAATCAGTCATATATGAACCCCCATTACCTTAAAATCAGTCATATATGAACCCCTATTACCTTAAAATCAGTCACATTTGAACCCCATTCACTTAGGTAAATATACAGGTGTGTTAAGAAGTAATTAAGTATCCCCCACAACCTACTTGGATATATGCACACAGGTATAAGTTCAAAGGTTCAAGGGTAACATGACACACTGATTTTTAAACCTTGAAGATACACTTTAAAAAAAATATCACTTCTTTACATACATACACACACACACATGCATACATACTCACATACATGCATACATACTCACACACACACTCACAAAAACACACACACTCACACACACAAAAACACACACACTCACACACACAAAAACACACACACTCACACACACAAAAACACACACACTCACACACACAAAAACACACACACTCACACACACAAAAACACACACTCACCCACACACACATATCTTTACCGACTTTGAACCTCTGATGCGAGCTCTCAAATGGGTTCTTCACCTCAACGAGTCATGGAGAGTGATAATAATTAATATACACCGTGTTAAAGTTACAACAGAAAGTATAGATAACTGATAACATCTTTGGTGTTATCAGTACTCTTTAATTGTATTGTGACTTGGGGTGTGTGAGATAAGGGATTGTTATTTTGAGTTATTTTTAGTTATTTTATCATTTTTTGATCTTTGCCATGGGTGTGTTGGGTGGTGGTGGTGGTGGTGATGGTGGGTTGTGATGGTGATGGTGGTTGGCAGGTGATGATGATGATGATGTTGTTGGTAGTAATGATGGTACTTTATGGTGGTGGTTACGTTGGTGATGGAGGTGATGATGGTGGTAGTAAGCTTATCGTAGTAGTGGTGGTAGCTTAAGGTGGTGAAGATGGTGGTTGATGGTGGTAGCTTAAGGTGGTGATGGTGGTAGCTTAAGGTGGCGATGATGATGGTTAATGGTCGTGATGGAGGAGAATCAGTGGACCATTTGAGTCACTGCAGGACTAAAAGAGCCAGTCATGGTAGCTCCCCCCCCCCCCTCCTGGCCTCCATGGTCCACCCGGTCCTCCCATGGTCCATCCTGGCCTCTCATTGTCCACCCTGGTCTCCCATGGTTCATCCTGGTCCATGTTGGTCGTGTAGAAAGTCGTGGACCGGGACAGTACTGGCTGATGTTTCGGAGGATGGGCAGATGGTGAGAGGGAGGGAGAGTAGAGGGAGAACTGTAGGAGGGAGGGAGAGTAGAGGGAGAACTGTAGGAGGGAGGTGAGGGAGGGAGAGTAGAGGGAGAACTGTAGGAGGGAGGTGAGGGAGGGAAGGAAGAGAGTACGGACGGAGGTGAGGGAGGGAACGAAGGGGAGAGTACGGACGGAGGTGAGGGAGGGAGGGAAGAGAGTACGGACGGAGGTGAGGGAGGGAGGGAGGAAGAGAGTACGGACGGAGGTGAGGGAGGGAGGGAGGAAGAGAGTACGGACGGAGGTGAGGGAGGGAGGGAGGAAGAGAGTACGGACGGAGGTGAGGGAGGGAACGAAGGGGAGAGTACGGACGGAGGTGAGGGAGGGAACGAAGGGGAGAGTACGGACGGAGGTGAGGGAGGGAGGGAGGAAGAGAGTACGGACGGAGGTGAGGGAGGGAACGAAGGGGAGAGTACGGACGGAGGTGAGGGAGGGAACGAAGGGGAGAGTACGGACGGAGGTGAGGGAGGGAGGGAGGAAGAGAGTACGGACGGAGGTGAGGGAGGGAGGGAGGAAGAGAGTACGGACGGAGGTGAGGGAGGGAGGGAGGAAGAGAGTACGGACGGAGGTGAGGGAGGGAACGAAGGGGAGAGTACGGACGGAGGTGAGGGAGGGAACGAAGGGGAGAGTACGGACGGAGGTGAGGGAGGGAGGGAGGAAGAGAGTACGGACGGAGGTGAGGGAGGGAACGAAGGGGAGAGTACGGACGGGGATGAGGGAGGGAACGAAGGGGAGAGTACGGACGGAGGTGAGGGAGGGAGGGAGGAAGAGAGTACGGACGGAGGTGAGGGAGGGAGGGAGGAAGAGAGTACGGACGGAGGTGAGGGAGGGAGGGAAGAGAGTACGGACGGAGGTGAGGGAGGGAGGGAAGGAGAGAGTACGGACGGAGGTGAGGGAGGGAGGGAGAGAGTACGGACGGAGGTGAGGGAGGGAAGGAGAGAGTACGGACGGAGGTGAGAGAGGGAGGGAGGGAAGAGAGTACGGACGGAGGTGAGGGAGGGAGGAAGAGAGTACGATGGTAGGGAGGTGAGGGAGGGAGAGAGTACGGACGGAGGTGAGGGAGGGAGGAAGAGAGTACGGACGGAGGTGAGGGAGGGAGGGAAGAGAGTACGGACGGAGGTGAGGGAGGGAGGAAGAGAGTACGATGGTAAGCAGGTGAGGGAGGGAGAGAGTACGGACGGGGGTGGGAGAGCAGAGTGAGAGTGAGAGAGGGTCACTGTCCGAGCCTCCTGGGAAACGTGTCTTTTAGGGGGGTATTCACTTTAAACCTCCGACGTGTGAGAGTAAAGTAGCAAGGTCTCTCTCTCTCTCTCTCTCTCTCTCTCTCTCTCTCTCTCTCTCTCATATTGGTGGAAGAGTGAGGAGGTGTATCTGTGACGCTAGAAAGAGAGAAATTAAGAGAGAGAGAGAGAGAGAGAGAGAGAGAGAGAGAGACAAACACAAGAAGAAAAGAAAACGATAGAAAAAGAAAGAGAGAGAGAACAAATTTAGAGTTGGCTCTTGTACTGAGGGGCATAGGAGAATGTGGAGGAGCGTGAGAGGGCGTGAACGAGCGTGGGAGGGCGTGGACGAGCGTGGAAGGGAGTAGACGAAGATGGGTGGGCATGGAGGAGCGTGGAAGGAGAAGTCGGGGCATAGGAGAGCTTGGAAAGGCGTGGAAGAACTTGAAAAGGTACAGAAGAGAGTGGAGGAGCGTGAAGATGTGTAGAGGAGCGTGGAGGAGCGTGGAGATGTGTAGAGGAGCGTGGAAAGGCGAACGGGGGTGTGGAAGAACACGAAGAGGTGTAGGGGAGCGTGGGGGGGGGGAGTAGGAGAGCGTGGGGGGGGGGCATGGAGAGGTGTAGGAGAGCGTGGAGAGGTGTAGGAGAGAGTGGAGGAACATGGAGAAGTGTAGGGGAGCGTGGAGGGTAGTAGGAGAGGTGTAGGAGCGTGGAGAGAGGTGTTGGGGAGCGTGGAGAGGTGTAGGGGAGCGTGGAGGGGCGTGCGTCAGCCAGTGTGGCCTACGTGTTCGATATAAAAGGATAGTTACCTGGACACACCGAGTCTGTGTTTGAGGAGGGAGGGAGGCAGGTGGTCTGATTGACTCTGCGTGTGTGTGTGTGTGTCTGTCATGTCACGGTCTACAGTCTGCATCTCGTGCCTGCCTGACTGTTTGACACTCCCCCCCCCCCCCCTTCCTCCTGGTTACCATTGTAATTGGTGCTCGCCTCAACACTGCTTGGTGCTTCCCTCAAATATTTAAATGTGTGTTAAGTGAGTGTGTGTGTGTGTGTGTGTGTGTGTGGTGTGGGCGCGGGGGGGGGGGTATATGTGTGTGTGGGTGGTGTGGGTGGGAACCGAAACTCAAGGTATTATATGTGTGGGGAAGTGAGTCTGTGTCATGGGCGTGCGTGGGTCGGGAGAGGTTGGCGGAGGGTGAGGGGGAGGAGGTGGTTTTAACAATAGCTGTGGGTGGCGTGTTTGCCGTGGGTGGATGGGTGGTAGGCGTGCGTGTTGAGTGGGCGGGGGCGCTGACACAAGGCGAGGGTGGCGTGGGAGGAGGCAGAGAGAGAGAGAGAGAGAGAGAGAGAGAGAGAGAGAGAGAGAGAGAGGGAGAGGCGTAGCAGGTGTGGAACTTATTACCATAAGTCAGTGGCATTGGACTCCTTCTCGTGAAGTCAACACACTATTTCCTAGCAGGTGTAGGTCTCTGCCAGGTGTGGGGTGTAGGTGTGGGTCTCTGGCAGGTGTGGGGGTGTAAGTGTGGGTCTCTGGCAGGTGTGGGGGTGTAGGTGTGGATCTCTGGCAGGTGTAGGGGTGTAGTTATGGGTCTCTGGCAGGTGTGGGGGCTTAGGTATGGGTCTCTGGCAGGTGTGGTAGTGTATGGGTGGGTGTCTGGCAGGTGTGGGGTGTAGGTGTGAGTCTCTGGCAGGTGTGGGGGTGTAGGTGTGGGTCTCTGGCAGGTGTGGGGGTGTAGGTGTGGGTCTCTGGCAGGTGTGGGGGTGTAGGTGTGGTTCTCTGGCAGGTGTGGGGGTGTAGGTGTGGGTCTCTGACAAGTGTGGGGGTATAGGTGTGGATCTCTGGCAGGTGTGGTGTGTAGGTGTGGGGGTGTAGGTGTGGTCCCCTAACCTAACTCAAACCAAATCTAACTCTAACCTAACGTAACCTAACGTAACCTAACCTAACTCTAACCTAACCTTACCTTAATATCTCCATCTCCCACAGTCTTATCTCTGGCAAGCCATCTATTCTTTAAGACACTTTTACCTCATAAGGGAAGAATAATGAATTGGTTCCAACAATTTATTAACACTAAGTAGTTGTTCTTTGTTCAGGTATAATTGTCTCATGTCTGTCTCTTATGATGTGATCAAGTATAAAAAAGGAATCCGTATTTTTGTGTTTTGTTCCATTTGTTTCATCACAGTTATTTGAATTAATGACTGTTTGTGTCGTGGTTTTTTTGATATTTATATTTATTTGTTTTATTAATCTATTTATTATTTTCATAGTTAATGTTACTATAGTTGATATTATTACTATACTGACAAATTTCATAGAAGAAAATGATTGGGATAATTTGGTTTTATAATCAGGGAGGAGAGGACACTGGTATAAAAAAATTAATGGGTCAAAATTTTGGGTAAGAGGGCCATGGTAGGTAAATATTGGTTGGGGGGGGGGGGGGTAAATGGGGAGGATTGGTAAAGACATATACCCGAAAAGTGAGTAGGAGGGCCGTGGTCGCCAACCCTCAGGTATCAGGATGGTATATTGACCAATGGTTCGTGGGGTATGGCATCAGCCTTGGGAGGTGGGTAGGGGGTTGGAGAATGTGTTTACCTCTATCTTTTCGGTTCCCTCCCTCATTCCTTTCTTCCCTCCCTCTCTCCCTTCCTTCCACGATCCCTCCTTCTTTCCCTTCCTCGTTCCCCTTCCTTCCCTCTTTCTCCTACCCTATCTCCCCCTTCCCTCCCTCCTTCCACCCTATCTTCCTCACTCCTCCACTCTCTCTTTTATCCACCTGATCTTTTCCCTTCACTCTCCCTTTCACTCCCTCAATTACTCACTCTTCTCCCTCCCCGTTTACCCATCCTTCCTCTCCTTCATTCTCTATCTATCTATCTATCTATCTATCTATCTATCTTAATCAACTATTTTACCCTTAAATAATGGACAATGTGTGTGTGTGTGTGTGTGTGTGTGTGTGTGTGTGTGATATCGAAGGTGATCAAAAGGACCCTAACCTAACACTTATTGTAACTCGAACAAAGTAAACAGTGAACATTGTAAACAGTGAACATTGTAAACAGGTAAACAGGATAAACAGGAACAGGTAAACAGTATGACGTATTATCCCGCCTCTTCATTTAAACCTACTACACTGTACACTCACCGCTACACTGCATAGAAGCCTCAAGTTTCATAACAGGTTCATCTAGGGGCCAAACACTTCATTTAAACCTACTACACTGTACACTCACCACTACACTGTATAGGAGCCTCGAGTTTCATAAGAGGTTCAGCTAGGGGCCAGACACTTCATTTAAACCTACTACACTGTACACACACCATTACACTGTATAGGAGCCTCGAGTTTCATAACAGGTTCAGCTAGGGGCCAGACACTTCATTTAAACCTACTATACTGTACACTCACCATTACACTGCATAGGAGCCACGAGTTTCATAACAGGTTCAGCTAGGGGCCAGACACTTCATTTAAACCTACTACACTGTACACTCACCGCTACACTGTATAGGAGCCTCGAGTTTCATAACAGGTTCAGCTAGGGGCCAGACACTTCATTTAAACCTACTACACTTTACACTCACCACTACACTGTATAGGAGCCTTGAGTTTCATAACAGGTTCAGCTAGGGGCCAGACACTTCATTTAAACCTACTACACTGTACACACACCAAGACACTGTATAGGAGCTTCGAGTTTCATAACAGGATCAGCTAGGGCCCAAACACTTCATTTAAACCTACTACACTGTACACTTACCACTACACTGTATAGGAGCCTTGAGTTTCATAACAGATTCAGCTTGGGGCCAAACACTTCATTTAAACCTACTACACTGTACACTCACCACTACACTGTATAGGAGCCTCGAGGTTCATAACAGGTTCAGCTAGGGGCCAAACACTTTATTTAAACCTACTACGCTATATAGGAGCCTCGAGTTTCATAACAGGTTCAGCTAGGCGAGAAGCACTTCATTTAAACCTACTACACGGTACACTCACCACTACACTGTATAGGAGCCTCGCGTTTCATAAGAGGTTCAGCTATGGGGCCAAACACTTCATTTAAACCTACTCTACTGTACACTCACCACTACACCGTATAGGAGCCTCGAGTTTCATAACAGGTTCAGCTTGGGGCCAAACACTTCATTTAAACCTACTACACTGTACACTCACCACTACACTGTATAGGAGCCTCGAGGTTCATAACAGGTTCAGCTAGGGGCCAAACACTTCATTTAAACCTACTACGCTATATAGGAGCCTCGAGTTTCATAACAGGTTCGCTAGGCGAGAAGCACTTCATTTAAACCTACTACACTGTACACTCACCACTACACTGTATAGGAGCCTCGAGTTTCATAACAGGTTCAGCTTGGGGCCAAACACTTCATTTTAACCTACTACACTGTACACTCACCACTACACTGTATAGGAGCCTCGAGTTTCATAACATGTTCAGCTAGGGGCCAAACACTTCAATTAAACCTAGTACACTATATACAGTAGGAGCCTCGAGTTTCATAACAGGTTCAGCTAGGGGCCAAACACTTCATTTAAATCTACTACACTGTACACTCACCACTACACTGTATAGGAGCCTCGAGTTTCATAAGAGGTTCAGCTAGGGGCCAAGCACTTCATATAAACCTACTTCACTGTATAGGAGCCTCGAGTTTCATAACAGGTTCAGCTAGGGGCCAAACACTTCATTTAAACCTACTACACTCTATAGGAGCCTCTAGTTTCATAACAGGTTCAGCTAGGGCCCAAACACTTCATTTAAACCTACTACACTGTACACTCACCACTACACTGTATAGGAGCCTCGAGTTTCATAACAGGTTCAGCTACGCGACAAACACTTCATTTAAACCAACTACACTGTACACTCACCAATACACTGTATAGGAGCCTCGAGTTTCATAACAGGATCAGCTAGGGGCCAAACACTTCATTTAAACCTACTACACTGTACACTCACCATTACACTGTATAGGAGCCTCGAGTTTCATAACAGATTCAGCTTGGGGCCAAACACTTCATTTAAACCTACTACACTGTACACTCACCACTACACTGTATAGGAGCCTCGAGGATCATAACAGGTTCAGCTAGGGGCCAAACACTTCATTTAAACCTACTACACTATATAGGAGCCTCGAGTTTCATAACAGGTTCAGCTAGGGGCCAAACACTTCATTTAAATCTACTACACTGTACACTCACCACGACACTGTATAGGAGCCTCGAGTTTCATAACAGGTTCAGCAAGGGGCCAAACACTTTATTTAAACCTACTGTACTGTACACTCACCACTACACTGTATAGGAGCCTCGAGTTTCATAACAGGTTCACCTTGGGGCCAAACACTTCATTTAAACCTACTACACTGTACACTCACCACTACACTGTATAGGAGCCTCGAGTTTCATAACAGGTTCAGCTAGGGGCCAAACACTTCATTTAAATCTACTACACTGTACACTCACCACGACACTGTATAGGAGCCTCGAGTTTCATAACAGGATCAGCTAGGGCCCAAACACTTCATTTAAACCTACTACACTGTACACTCACCACTACACTGTATAGGAGCCTCGAGATTCATAAGAGGTTCAGCTAGGGGCCAAACACTTCATTTAAACCTACTACATTGTACACTCACCACTACACTATATAGAAGCCTCGAGTTTCATACCAGGTTCACCTTGGGGCCAAACACTTCATTTAAACCTACTACACTGTACACTCACCACTACACTGTATAGGAGCCTCGAGTTTCATAACAGGTTCAGCTAGGGGCCAAACACTTCATTTAAACCTACTACACTGTACACTCACCACTACACTGTATAGGAGCCTCGAGTTTCATAACAGGTTCAGCTAGGGGCCAAACACTTCATTTAAACCTACTACACTGTACACTCACCACTACACTGTATAGGAGCCTCGAGTTTCATAACAGGTTCAGCTAGGGGCCAAACACTTCATTTAAACCTACTACACTGTACACTCAATATAAAGCCTCGAGTTTCATAACAGGTTCAGCTAGGCGACAAACACTTCATTTAAACCTACTACACTGTACACTCACCACTACACTGTATAGGAGCCTCGAGTTTCATAACAGGTTCAGCTAGGGGCCAAACACTTCATTTAAACCTACTACACTGTACACTCACCACTACACTGTATAGGAGCCTCGAGTTTCATAACAGGTTCAGCTAGGGGCCCAAACACTTCATTTAAACCTACTACACTGTACACTCACCACTACACTGTATAGGAGGCTCGAGTTTCATAACAGGTTCAGCTAGGGGCCAAACACTTCATTTAAACCTACTACACTGTACACTCACCACTACACTATATAGGAGCCTCGAGTTTCATAACAGGTTCAGCTACGGGCCAAACACTTCATCTAAACCTACTACACTGTACACTCACCACTACACTGTATAGGAGCCTCGAGTTTCATAACAGGTTCAGCTAGGGGCCAAACACTTCATTTAAACCTACTACACTGTACACTCACCTACACTGTATAGGAGCCTCGAGTTTCATAACAGGTTCAGCTAGGGGCCAAACACTTCATTTAAACCTACTACACTGTACACTCACCACTACACTGTATAGGAGCCTCGAGTTTCATAACAGGTTCAGCTAGGGGCCAAACACTTCATTTAAACCTACTACACTGTACACTCACCACTACACTGTATAGGAGCCTCGAGTTTCATAACAGGTTCAGCTAGGGGCCAAACACTTCATTTAAACCTACTACACTGTACACTCACCACTACACTGTATAGGAGCCTCGAGTTTCATAACAGGTTCAGCTAGGGGCCAAACACTTCATTTAAACCTACTACACTGTACACTCACCACTACACTGTATAGGAGCCTCGAGTTTCATAACAGGTTCAGCTAGGGGCCAAACACTTCATTTAAACCTACTACACTGTACACTCACCACTACACTGTATAGGAGCCTCGAGTTTCATAACAGGTTCAGCTAGGGGCCAAACACTTCATTTAAACCTACTACACTGTACACTCACCACTACACTGTATAGGAGCCTCGAGTTTCATAACAGGTTCAGCTAGGGGCCAAACACTTCATTTAAACCTACTACACTGTACACTCACCACTACACTGTATAGGAGCCTCGAGTTTCATAACAGGTTCAGCTAGGGGCCAAACACTTCATTTAAACCTACTACACTGTACACTCACCACTACACTGTATAGGAGCCTCGAGTTTCATAACAGGTTCAGCTAGGGGCCAAACACTTCATTTAAACCTACTACACTGTACACTCACCACTACACTGTATAGGAGCCTCGAGTTTCATAACAGGTTCAGCTAGGGGCCAAACACTTCATTTAAACCTACTACACTGTACACTCACCACTACACTGTATAGGAGCCTCGAGTTTCATAACAGGTTCAGCTAGGGGCCAAACACTTCATTTAAACCTACTACACTGTACACTCACCACTACACTGTATAGGAGCCTCGAGTTTCATAACAGGTTCAGCTAGGGCCAAACACTTCATTTAAACCTACTACACTGTACACTCACCACTACACTGTATAGGAGCCTCGAGTTTCATAACAGGTTCAGCTAGGGGCCAAACACTTCATTTAAACCTACTACACTGTACACTCACCACTACACTGTATAGGAGCCTCGAGTTTCATAACAGGTTCAGCTAGGGGCCAAACACTTCATTTAAACCTACTACACTGTACACTCACCACTACACTGTATAGGAGCCTCGAGTTTCATAACAGGTTCAGCTAGGGGCCAAACACTTCATTTAAACCTACTACACTGTACACTCACCACTACACTGTATAGGAGCCTCGAGTTTCATAACAGGTTCAGCTAGGGGCCAAACACTTCATTTAAACCTACTACACTGTACACTCACCACTACACTGTATAGGAGCCTCGAGTTTCATAACAGGTTCAGCTAGGGGCCAAACACTTCATTTAAACCTACTACACTGTACACTCACCACTACACTGTATAGGAGCCTCGAGTTTCATAACAGGTTCAGCTAGGGGCCAAACACTTCATTTAAACCTACTACACTGTACACTCACCACTACACTGTATAGGAGCCTCGAGTTTCATAACAGGTTCAGCTAGGGGCCAAACACTTCATTTAAACCTACTACACTGTACACTCACCACTACACTGTATAGGAGCCTCGAGTTTCATAACAGGTTCAGCTAGGGGCCAAACACTTCATTTAAACCTACTACACTGTATAGGAGCCTCGAGTTTCATAACAGGTTCAGCTAGGGGCCAAACACTTCATTTAAACCTACTACACTGTATAGGAGCCTCGAGTTTCATAACAGGTTCAGCTAGGGGCCAAACACTTCATTTAAACCTACTACACTGTACACTCACCACTACACTGTATAGGAGCCTCGAGTTTCATAACAGGTTCAGCTAGGGGCCAAACACTTCATTTAAACCTACTACACTGTACACTCACCACTACACTGTATAGGAGCCTCGAGTTTCATAACAGGTTCAGCTAGGGGCCAAACACTTCATTTAAACCTACTACACTGTACACTCACCACTACACTGTATAGGAGCCTCGAGTTTCATAACAGGTTCAGCTAGGGGCCAAACACTTCATTTAAACCTACTACACTGTACACTCACCACTACACTGTATAGGAGCCTCGAGTTTCATAACAGGTTCAGCTAGGGGCCAAACACTTCATTTAAACCTACTACACTGTACACTCACCACTACACTGTATAGGAGCCTCGAGTTTCATAACAGGTTCAGCTAGGGGCCAAACACTTCATTTAAACCTACTACACTGTACACTCACCACTACACTGTATAGGAGCCTCGAGTTTCATAACAGGTTCAGCTAGGGGCCAAACACTTCATTTAAACCTACTACACTGTACACTCACCACTACACTGTATAGGAGCCTCGAGTTTCATAACAGGTTCAGCTAGGGGCCAAACACTTCATTTAAACCTACTACACTGTACACTCACCACTACACTGTATAGGAGCCTCGAGTTTCATAACAGGTTCAGCTAGGGGCCAAACACTTCATTTAAACCTACTACACTGTACACTCACCACTACACTGTATAGGAGCCTCGAGTTTCATAACAGGTTCAGCTAGGGGCCAAACACTTCATTTAAACCTACTACACTGTACACTCACCACTACACTGTATAGGAGCCTCGAGTTTCATAACAGGTTCAGCTAGGGGCCAAACACTTCATTTAAACCTACTACACTGTACACTCACCACTACACTGTATAGGAGCCTCGAGTTTCATAACAGGTTCAGCTAGGGGCCAAACACTTCATTTAAACCTACTACACTGTACACTCACCACTACACTGTATAGGAGCCTCGAGTTTCATAACAGGTTCAGCTAGGGGCCAAACACTTCATTTAAACCTACTACACTGTACACTCACCACTACACTGTATAGGAGCCTCGAGTTTCATAACAGGTTCAGCTAGGGGCCAAACACTTCATTTAAACCTACTACACTGTACACTCACCACTACACTGTATAGGAGCCTCGAGTTTCATAACAGGTTCAGCTAGGGGCCAAACACTTCATTTAAACCTACTACACTGTACACTCACCACTACACTGTATAGGAGCCTCGAGTTTCATAACAGGTTCAGCTAGGGGCCAAACACTTCATTTAAACCTACTACACTGTACACTCACCACTACACTGTATAGGAGCCTCGAGTTTCATAACAGGTTCAGCTAGGGGCCAAACACTTCATTTAAACCTACTACACTGTACACTCACCACTACACTGTATAGGAGCCTCGAGTTTCATAACAGGTTCAGCTAGGGGCCAAACACTTCATTTAAACCTACTACACTGTACACTCACCACTACACTGTATAGGAGCCTCGAGTTTCATAACAGGTTCAGCTAGGGGCCAAACACTTCATTTAAACCTACTACACTGTACACTCACCACTACACTGTATAGGAGCCTCGAGTTTCATAACAGGTTCAGCTAGGGGCCAAACACTTCATTTAAACCTACTACACTGTACACTCACCACTACACTGTATAGGAGCCTCGAGTTTCATAACAGGTTCAGCTAGGGGCCAAACACTTCATTTAAACCTACTACACTGTACACTCACCACTACACTGTATAGGAGCCTCGAGTTTCATAACAGGTTCAGCTAGGGGCCAAACACTTCATTTAAACCTACTACACTGTACACTCACCACTACACTGTATAGGAGCCTCGAGTTTCATAACAGGTTCAGCTAGGGGCCAAACACTTCATTTAAACCTACTACACTGTACACTCACCACTACACTGTATAGGAGCCTCGAGTTTCATAACAGGTTCAGCTAGGGGCCAAACACTTCATTTAAACCTACTACACTGTACACTCACCACTACACTGTATAGGAGCCTCGAGTTTCATAACAGGTTCAGCTAGGGGCCAAACACTTCATTTAAACCTACTACACTGTACACTCACCACTACACTGTATAGGAGCCTCGAGTTTCATAACAGGTTCAGCTAGGGGCCAAACACTTCATTTAAACCTACTACACTGTACACTCACCACTACACTGTATAGGAGCCTCGAGTTTCATAACAGGTTCAGCTAGGGGCCAAACACTTCATTTAAACCTACTACACTGTACACTCACCACTACACTGTATAGGAGCCTCGAGTTTCATAACAGGTTCAGCTAGGGGCCAAACACTTCATTTAAACCTACTACACTGTACACTCACCACTACACTGTATAGGAGCCTCGAGTTTCATAACAGGTTCAGCTAGGGGCCAAACACTTCATTTAAACCTACTACACTGTACACTCACCACTACACTGTATAGGAGCCTCGAGTTTCATAACAGGTTCAGCTAGGGGCCAAACACTTCATTTAAACCTACTACACTGTACACTCACCACTACACTGTATAGGAGCCTCGAGTTTCATAACAGGTTCAGCTAGAGGCCAAACACTTCATTTAAACCTACTACACTGTACACTCACCACTACACTGTATAGGAGCCTCGAGTTTCATAACAGGTTCAGCTAGGGGCCAAACACTTCATTTAAACCTACTACACTGTACACTCACCACTACACTGTATAGGAGCCTCGAGTTTCATAACAGGTTCAGCTAGGGCCAAACACTTCATTTAAACCTACTACACTGTACACTCACCACTACACTGTATAGGAGCCTCGAGTTTCATAACAGGTTCAGCTAGGGGCCAAACACTTCATTTAAACCTACTACACTGTACACTCACCACTACACTGTATAGGAGCCTCGAGTTTCATAACAGGTTCAGCTAGGGGCCAAACACTTCATTTAAACCTACTACACTGTACACTCACCACTACACTGTATAGGAGCCTCGAGTTTCATAACAGGTTCAGCTAGGGGCCAAACACTTCATTTAAACCTACTACACTGTACACTCACCACTACACTGTATAGGAGCCTCGAGTTTCATAACAGGTTCAGCTAGGGGCCAAACACTTCATTTAAACCTACTACACTGTACACTCACCACTACACTGTATAGGAGCCTCGAGTTTCATAACAGGTTCAGCTAGGGCCCAAACACTTCATTTAAACCTACTACACTGTACACTCACCACTACACTGTATAGGAGCCTCGAGTTCATAACAGGTTCAGCTAGGGGCCAAACACTTCATTTAAACCTACTACACTGTACACTCACCACTACACTGTATAGGAGCCTCGAGTTTCATAACAGGTTCAGCTAGGGGCCAAACACTTCATTTAAACCTACTACACTGTACACTCACCACGACACTGTATTGGAGCCTCGAGTTTCATAACAGGTTCAGCTAGGGGCCTAGCACTTCATATAAACCTACTACACTGTATAGGAGCCTCGAGTTTCATAACAGGTTCAGCTAGGGGCCAAACACTTCATTTAAACCTACTACACTCTATAGGAGCCTCGAGTTTCATAACAGGTTCAGCTAGGCGACAAACACTTCATTTAAACCTACTACACTGTACACTCACCACTACACTGTATAGGAGCCTCGAGTTTCATAAGAGGTTCAGCTAGGGGCTAAACACTTCATTTAAACCTCCTGTACTGCACACTCACCACTACACTGTATAGGAGCCTCGAGTTTCATAACAGGTTGAGCTAGGGGCCAAACACTTCATTTCAACCTACTACACTGTACACTCACCACTACACTGTATAGGAGCCTCGATTTTCAGAACAGGATCAGCTAGGGCCCAAACACTTCATTTAAACCTACTACACTGTACACTCACCACTACACTGTATAGGAGCCTCGAGTTTCATAACAGGTTCAGCTAGGGGCCAAACACTTCATTTAAACCTACTACATTGTACACTCACCACTACACTATATAGGAGCCTCGAGTTTCATAACAGGTTCAGCTAGGGGCCAAACACTTCATTTAAACCTACTACACTGTACACTCACCACTACACTGTATAGGAGCTTCGAGTTTCATAACAGGATCAGCTAGGGCCCAAACACTTCATTTAAACCTACTACACTGTACACTCACCACTACACTGTATAGGAGCCTCGAGTTTCATAACAGGTTCAGCTAGGGGCCAAACACTTCATTTAAACCTACTACACTGTACACTCACCACTACACTGTATAGGAGCCTCGAGTTTCATAACAGGATCAGCTAGGGCCCAAACACTTCATTTAAACCTACTACACTGTACACTCACCACTACACTGTATAGGAGCCTCGAGTTTCATAACAGGTTCAGCTAGGGGCCAAACACTTCATTTAAACCTACTACATTGTACACTCACCACTACACTATATAGGAGCCTCGAGTTTCATAACAGGTTCAGCTAGGGGCCAAACACTTCATTTAAACCTACTACACTCTACACTCACCACTACACTGTATAGGAGCCTCGAGTTTCATAACAGGTTCAGCTAGGGGCCAAACACTTCATTTAAACCTACTACTCTGTACACTCACCACTACACTGTATAGGAGCCTCGAGTTTCATAATAGGTTCAGCTAGGAGCCAAACACTTCATTTAAACCTACTACACTGGACACTCACCACTACACTGTATTGGAGCCTCGAGTTTCATAACAGGTTCAGCTAGGGGCCAAACACTTCATTTAAACCTACTACATTGTACACTCACCACTACACTATATAGAAGCCTCGAGTTTCATAACAGGATCAGCTAGGGCCCAAACACTTCATTTAAACCTACTACACTGTACACTCACCACTACACTGTATAGGAGCCTCGAGTTTCATAACAGGTTCAGCTAGGGGCCAAACACTTCATTTAAACCTACTACACTGTACACTCACCACTACATTGTATAGGAGCCTCGAGTTTCATAACAGGTTCAGCTAGGGGCCAAACACTTCATTTAAACCTACTACACTGTACACTCACCACTACACTGTATAGGAGCCTCGAGTTTCATAACAGGTTCAGCTAGGGGCCTAGCACTTCATATAAACCTACTTCACTGTATAGGAGCCTCGAGTTTGATAACAGGTTCAGCTAGGGGCCAAACACTTCATTTAAACCTACTACACTCTATAGGAGCCTCGAGTTTCATAACAGGTTCAGCTAGGCGACAAACACTTCATTTACACCTACTACACTGTACACTCACCACTACACTGTATAGGAGCCTCGAGTTTCATAACAGGTTCAGCTAGGGGCCAAACACTTCATTTAAACCTACTACACTGTACACTCACCACTACACTGTATAGGAGCCTCGAGTTTCATAACAGGTTCAGCTAGGGCCCAAACACTTCATTTAAACCTACTACACTGTACACTCACCACTATACTGTATAGGAGCCTCGAGATTCATAAGAGGTTCAGCTAGGGGCCAAACACTTCATTTAAACCTACTACATTGTACACTCACCACTACACTATATAGAAGCCTCGAGTTTCATAACAGGTTCAGCTAGGGCCAAACACCTCATTTAAACCTACTACACTGTACACTCACCACTACACTGTATAGGAGCCTCGAGTTTCATAACAGGTTCAGCTAGGGGCCAAACACTTCATTTAAACCTACTACACTGTACACTCACCACTACACTGTATAGGAGCCTCGAGTTTCATAACAGGTTCAGCTAGGGCCAAACACTTCATTTAAACCTACTACACTGTACACTCACCACTACACTGTATAGGAGCCTCGAGTTTCATAACAGGTTCAGCTAGGGGCCAAACACTTCATTTAACCTACTACACTGTACACTCACCACTACACTGTATAGGAGCCTCGAGTTTCATAACAGGTTCAGCTAGGAGCCAAACACTTCATTTAAACCTACTACACTGTACACTCACCACTACACTGTATAGGAGCCTCGAGTTTCATAACAGGATCAGCTAGGGCCCAAACACTTCATTTAAACCTACTACACTGTACACTCACCACTACACTGTATAGGAGCCTCGAGTTTCATAAGAGGTTCAGCTAGGGGCCAAACACTTCATTTAAACCTACTACTTTGTACACTCACCACTACACTATATAGGAGCCTCGAGTTTCATAATAGGTTCAGCTAGGAGCCAAACACTTCATTTAAACCTACTACACTGTACACTCACCACTACACTGTATTGGAGCCTCGAGTTTCATAAGAGGTTCAGCTAGGGGCCAAACACTTCATTTAAACCTACTACATTGTACACTCACCACTACACTATATAGAAGCCTCGAGTTTCATAACAGGATCAGCTAGGGCCCAAACACTTCATTTAAACCTACTACACTGTACACTCACCACTACACTGTATAGGAGCCTCGAGTTTCATAACAGGTTCAGCTAGGGGCCAAACACTTCATTTAAACCTACTACACTGTACACTCACCACTACATTGTATAGGAGCCTCGAGTTTCATAACAGGTTCAGCTAGGGGCCAAACACTTCATTTAAACCTACTACACTTTACACTCACCACTACACTGTATAGGAGCCTCGAGTTTCATAACAGGTTCAGCTAGGGGCCTAGCACTTCATATAAACCTACTACACTGTATAGGAGCCTCGAGTTTCATAACAGGTTCAGCTAGGGGCCAAACACTTCATTTAAACCTACTACACTCTATAGGAGCCTCGAGTTTCATAACAGGTTCAGCTAGGCGACAAACACTTCATTTAAACCTACTACACTGTACACTCACCACTACACTGTATAGGAGCCTCGAGTTTCATAACAGGATCAGCTAGGGCCCAAACACTTCATTTAAACCTACTACACTGTACACTCACCACTACACTGTATAGGAGCCTCGAGTTTCATAACAGGTTCAGCTAGGGGCCAAACACTTCATTTAAACCTACTACACTGTACACTCACCACTACACTGTATAGAAGCCTCGAGTTTCATAACAGGATCAGCTAGGGCCCAAACACTTCATTTAAACCTACTACACTGTACACTCACCACTACACTGTATAGGAGCCTCGAGTTTCATAACAGGTTCAGCTAGGGGCCAAACACTTCATTTAAACCTACTACACTGTACACTCACCACTACACTGTATAGGAGCCTCGAGTTTCATAACAGGTTCAGCTAGGGGCCAAACACTTCATTTAAACCTACTACACTGTACACTCACCACTACACTGTATAGGAGCCTCGAGTTTCATAACAGGTTCAGCTAGGGGCCAAACACTTCATTAAACCTACTACATGTCACTTCCCACTACACTGTATAGGAGCCTCGAGTTTCATAACAGGTTCAGCTAGGGGCCAAACACTTCATTTAAACCTACTACCTTACACTCACCACTACACTTATAGGAGCCTCGAGTTTCATAACAGGTTCAGCTAGGGCCAAACACTTCATTTAAACCTACTACACTGTACACTCACCACTACACTGTATAGGAGCCTCGAGTTTCATAAGAGGTTCAGCTAGGGCCAAACACTTCATTTAAACCTACTACACTGTACACTCACCACTACACTGTATAGGAGCCTCGAGTTTCATAACAGGTTCAGCTAGGGGCCAAACACTTCATTTCAACCTACTACACTGTACACTCACCACTACACTGTATAGGAGCCTCGAGTTTCATAACAGGATCAGCTAGGGCCCAAACACTTCATTTAAACCTACTACACTGTACACTCACCACTACACTGTATAGGAGCCTCGAGTTTCATAACAGGTTCAGCTAGGGGCCAAACACTTCATTTAAACCTACTACACTGTACACTCAACACTACATTGTATAGGAGCCTCGAGTTTCATAACAGGTTCAGCTAGGGGCCAAACACCTCATTTAAACCTACTACACTATACACTCACCACTACACTGTATAGGATCCTCCAGTTTCATAACAGGTTCAGCTAGGGGCCTAGCACTTCATATAAACCTACTTCACTGTATAGGAGCCTCGAGTTTGATAACAGGTTCAGCTAGGGGCCAAACACTTCATTTAAACCTACTACACTCTATAGGAGCCTCGAGTTTCATAACAGGTTCAGCTAGGCGACAAACACTTCATTTACACCTACTACACTGTACACTCACCACTGCACTGTATAGGAGCCTCGAGTTTCATAAGAGGTTCAGCTAGGGGCCAAACACTTCATTTAAACCTACTACACTGTACACTCACCACTATACTGTATAGGAGCCTCGAGATTCATAAGAGGTTCAGCTAGGGCCCAAACACTTCATTTAAACCTACTACACTGTACACTCACCACTATACTGTATAGGAGCCTCGAGATTCATAAGAGGTTCAGCTAGGGGCCAAACACTTCATTTAAACCTACTACATTGTACACTCACCACTACACTATATAGAAGCCTCGAGTTTCATAACAGGTTCAGCTAGGAGCCAAACACCTCATTTAAACCTACTACATTGTACACTCACCACTACACTATATAGAAGCCTCGAGTTTCATAACAGGTTCAGCTAGGGGCCAAACACTTCATTTAAACCTACTACACTGTACACTCACCACTACACTGTATAAGAGCTTCGAGTTTCATAACAGGATCAGCTAGGGCCCAAACACTTCATTTAAACCTACTACACTGTACACTCACCACTACACTGTATAGGAGCCTCGAGTTTCATAACAGGATCAGCTAGGGCCCAAACACTTCATTTAAGCCTACTACACTGTACACTCACCACTACACTATATAGGAGCCTCGAGTTTCATAACAGGTTCAGCTAGGAGCCAAACACTTCATTTAAACCTACTACACTGTACACTCACCACTACACTGTATAGGAGCCTCGAGTTTCATAACAGGATCAGCTAGGGCCCAAACACTTCATTTAAACCTATTACACTGTACACTCACCATTACACTGTATAGGAGCCTCGAGTTTCATAAGAGGTTCAGCTAGGGGCCAAACACTTCATTTAAACCTACTACTTTGTACACTCACCACTACACTATATAGGAGCCTCGAGTTTCATAATAGGTTCAGCTAGGAGCCAAACACTTCATTTAAACCTACTACACTGTACACTCACCACTACACTGTATTGGAGCCTCGAGTTTCATAAGAGGTTCAGCTAGGGGCCAAACACTTCATTTAAACCTACTACATTGTACACTCACCACTACACTATATAGAAGCCTCGAGTTTCATAACAGGATCAGCTAGGGCCCAAACACTTCATTTAAACCTACTACACTGTACACTCACCACTACACTGTATAGGAGCCTCGAGTTTCATAACAGGTTCAGCTAGGGGCCAAACACTTCATTTAAACCTACTACACTGTACACTCACCACTACATTGTATAGGAGCCTCGAGTTTCATAACAGGTTCAGCTAGGGGCCAAACACTTCATTTATACCTACTACACTTTACACTCACCACTACACTGTATAGGAGCCTCGAGTTTCATAACAGGTTCAGCTAGGGGCCTAGCACTTCATATAAACCTACTACACTGTATAGGAGCCTCGAGTTTCATAACAGGTTCAGCTAGGGGCCAAACACTTCATTTAAACCTACTACACTCTATAGGAGCCTCGAGTTTCATAACAGGTTCAGCTAGGCGACAAACACTTCATTTAAACCTACTACACTGTACACTCACCAATACACTGTATAGGAGCCTCGAGTTTCATAACAGGATCAGCTAGGGCCCAAACTCTTCATTTAAACCTACTACACTGTACACTCACCACTACACTATATTGGAGCCTCGAGTTGCATAAGAGGTTCAGCTAGGGGCCAAACACTTCATTTAAACCTACTACATTGTACACTCACCACTACACTATATAGAAGCCTCGAGTTTCATAACAGGATCAGCTAAGGCCCAAACACTTCATTTAAACCTACTACACTGTACACTCACCACTACACTGTATCGGAGCCTCGAGTTTCATAACAGGTTCAGCTAGGGGCCAAACACTTCATTTAAACCTACTACACTGTACACTCACCACTACATTGTATAGGAGCCTCGAGTTTTATAACAGGTTCAGCTAGGGGCCAAACACTTCATTTAAACTTACTACACTTTACACTCATCACTACACTGTATAGGAGCCTCGAGTTTCATAACAGGTTCAGCTAGGGGCCTAGCACTTCATATATACCTACTACACTGTATAGGAGCCTCGAGTTTCATAACAGGTTCAGCTAGGGGCCAAACACTTCATTTAAACCTACTACACTCTATAGGAGCCTCGCGTTTCATAACAGGTTCAGCTAGGCGACAAACACTTCATTTAAGCCTACTACACTGTACACTCACCACTACACTGTATAGGAGCCTCGAGTTTCATAAGAGGTTCAGCTAAGGGCTAAACACTTCATTTAAACTAACTGTACTGTACATTCACCACTACACTGTATAGGAGCCTCGAGTTTCATAACAGGTTGAGTTAGGGGCGAAACACTTCATTTCAACCTACTACACTGTTCACTCACCACTACACTGTATAGGAGCCCCGATTTTCAGAACAGGATCAGCTAGGGCCCAAACACTTCATTTAAACCTACTACACTGTACACTCACCACTATACTGTATAGGAGCCTCGAGATTCATAAGAGGTTCAGCTAGGGGCCAAACACTTCATTTAAACCTACTACACTGTACACTCACCACTACACTGTATAGGAGCCTCGAGTTTCATAACAGGTTCAGCTAGGGGCCAAACACTTCATTTAAACCTACTACACTGTACACTCACCACTACACTGTATAGGAGCCTCGAGTTTCATAACAGGTTCAGCTAGGGGCCAAACACTTCATTTAAACCTACTACACTGTACACTCACCACTACACTGTATAGGAGCCTCGAGTTTCATAACAGGTTCAGCTAGGGCCAAACACTTCATTTAAACCTACTACACTGTACACTCACCACTACACTGTATAGGAGCCTCGAGTTTCATAACAGGTTCAGCTAGGGGCCAAACACTTCATTTAAACCTACTACCTGTACACTCACCACTACACTGTATAGGAGCCTCGAGTTTCATAACAGGTTCAGCTAGGGCCAAACACTTCATTTAAACCTACTACACTGTACACTCACCACTACACTGTATAGGAGCCTCGAGTTTCATAACAGGTTCAGCTAGGGGCCAAACACTTCATTTAAACCTACTACACTGTACACTCACCACTACACTGTATAGGAGCCTCGAGTTTCATAACAGGTTCAGCTAGGGCCAAACACTTCATTTAAACCTACTACACTGTACACTCACCACTACACTGTATAGGAGCCTCGAGTTTCATAACAGGTTCAGCTAGGGGCCAAACACTTCATTTAAACCTACTACACTGTACACTCACCACTACACTGTATAGGAGCCTCGAGTTTCATAACAGGTTCAGCTAGGGGCCAAACACTTCATTTAAACCTACTACACTTTACACTCACCACTACACTGTATAGGAGCCTCGAGTTTCATAACAGGTTCAGCTAGGGGCCAACACTTCATTTAACTACACACGCTACACTACACTGTATAGGAGCCTCGAGTTTCATAACAGGTTCAGCTAGGGGCCAAACACTTCATTTAAACCTACTACACTGTACACTCACCACTACACTGTATAGGAGCCTCGAGTTTCATAACAGGTTCAGCTAGGGGCCAAACACTTCATTTAAACCTACTACACTGTACACTCACCACTACACTGTATAGGAGCCTCGAGTTTCATAACAGGTTCAGCTAGGGGCCAAACACTTCATTTAAACCTACTACACTGTACACTCACCACTACACTGTATAGGAGCCTCGAGTTTCATAACAGGTTCAGCTAGGGGCCAAACACTTCATTTAAACCTACTACACTGTACACTCACCACTACACTGTATAGGAGCCTCGAGTTTCATAACAGGTTCAGCTAGGGGCCAAACACTTCATTTAAACCTACTACACTGTACACTCACCACTACACTGTATAGGAGCCTCGAGTTTCATAACAGGTTCAGCTAGGGGCCAAACACTTCATTTAAACCAACTACATTGTACACTCACCACTACACTCACCACTACAGTGTTGTTATTAATATTATCATTATTATTTTAGTGTTTTTATCTTTGTGTTTTTTATTAAAACTTTTATTTTTCTGAATTATTATTAATATTATTATTATTATTTGTATTATTATTATTAATATTATTATTATTATTATTATTATTATTATTATTATTATTATTATTATTATTATTATTATTATTATTATTAATACATTTCGCCCCCCAGGCCCCGTTGTAGGACAGTGACCTGTGTCCGGGTGGGCTAATCCCTGTCAAAAAAGAAAGATAAAAAAACATTCCGTACCACTATTGATCACACATGTTTCTTTATGTGTGTGTGTGTGTGTATGTGTGTTAGGTTAGGTTAGGCTGCATTAAGTTAGGTTACGAGTTTGTTTGGAAGTGACATGAAATTAACCTAGAGTCTTTGGCCGGTGTTGTCTCCTAATGAGAGTTTTATGACCAGGTGATAATGGCAGTGTTGTCTTCTGGTCACCTGAGTCACTTCTGCTTGGTGACATTGACCTCTTACCCTCCCCTTCTCCTCTTCCTCTCCTCTTCTTCGTCTCTTACTCTCCTTAACCCGTCCTCCTACTAACCTCCTCTTTTCCTCTTCTCTTCCCTTCTACTCTCCTCCTCACGTCCTCTTCCCTCTCCTTCCTCTCCGACTCTTTTCCTTCTCCCCTCTTTCTCCTCTCTTCCTCCCCTCTTTTTCCTTTCCTCCTCTCCTCCCCACCCCCCCCTCCTTTTATTCTCTACTTCTCATCCTCCTCCATCCTCCTCTCCTCCCAGCTCTATCTATTATTGACTTCTGCTTCTCCTTTACTTGCTGCTGCTGAGGTGACACTGGCCGCTCACTCTCCCCTCCGCCTCCTCTCCCCCTTCCCTCTCTCCTCCCCTCCTCCTCTCCTCTCCTTCTCCCTCCCTCTCTCTCTCTCCTCATTATTGTCTCCTGAGTCACCTTCACCTGCTGTTAAGGTGACAATATCCCCTTCCACCTCCACTTCGCTCCTCTCCATCCCTCTTTTCCACGTCACCCTCCCCATCCATCCCCCCCCCCCACGTCATTCGTCCTCTTCCTCCCCCACGTCATCACTCTATCCCCTCCTTGACACCCCTCTCCCCTCTCCCCTCCCTGACATCCCTCTCCCTGACACCCCTCTCCCCTCCCCGTCACCCCTCTCCCTTCCCCGTCACGCCTCTCCCCTCCCCAGCACCATGATGTATACGGTGATCTCGCAATTTCCTTGTTGAAGCCTCTTACTCCCCCCAGCCCAGCGAGCACCCCCCACAACACTGCTCCCTTCTTGTTTTCCCTTACCTCTGAGACCAGTCGAGGGATTGTAATCAAACTTTGTACAGATGTTCAATAAATCTTTAAGTAAGATGTCTTAACCCCTTGGACACGATAACTTGAGTACAGTATCATCGTACTGAAGGGAATCAGCCAACGTATTCAAAGAGTTAATACATCGTGCACTCAAGAGGTTAAGGCATCGTACTCAAGGGGTTAAGACCTCGTACTTAAGTGGCTCAGACATCTTAATCAAGGGGTTAAGGCATCGTACTGAAGGGGTTAAAACATCGCAATCAAGGGATTAAGGAAGCGTACTCCAGAGGTTAACTCAAGCTGTTTCTCTGTCATACTGTTGATTGAGTCTAGCTAAATTAGTTAGGTAAGTTAATATCGTCTCAGTCTGGTGCACATAAACAGCGATTCAGTATTTCTTTTAATTATTTTGGTAAGAGACCTCAGTAGGCCTGCCGGGGGGTAGTGATAGTCAGGTCCGGTTACTCTCAAACAAGGGGGTATATCTTTTAGAGGCTGGCTATTGTTGTCAGTAGGCCTGCCAGGGTTCTGAGAGGGGTAGTAGATAATAAGCTCATTGTGTGTGTGTTTGGTGATCCGGCCGTGACTTTTAACTCACTCGCTGTGTTTTAGGTTAGGTTAGGATAGGTTAGGTAATAGAAACTTACCTAGTCCACTGTTCTGACCTTATGGTGATGGTGATTGAGGTGGTGGTGTAGGGAGTGGTTGGGTGGTGGTCATAGTGGTTGTTTGGTAGTGCTTGAAGTGGTAATGGTTTAATGATTGATGCCTTGAAGGAGGTGCGAAAACTCTCTCTCTCTCTCTCTCTCTCTCTCTCTCTCTCTCTCTCTCTCTCTCTCTCTCTCTCTCCACCTCTCTCTCTCCACCACATAACTGTTGGACGTTCACCAGAGTATTTATTTGGTGCTCAACCAGAATCTACGACTTGAGGCATGTCTCGGAAGGTGGTCACACACAACCATCATCACCACCCAAAACTTTTCATTCGCTTTCAAACATGACTTACGGCAATCCCCACCACCACACCTACAACCACCCCCCCCCCCTCCTATGTTACCTTTCGGGTGGTGTGAGACGGGGAGGAGTGACGAGGGTGCGGGGTGAAGAGGAGGAGTGACGAGGGTGTGGGGTGAAGAGGAGGAGTGACGAGGGTGTGGGTGAGGAGGAGTGACGAGGATTTTTAGGCGGTGAAGAGGAGGAGGGGGAGGGACGAGGAGGGGGAAGTGTGAGGTTGAGAGGAGGAGGGTGTGAGGTGGGGAGGAGGAGAAAGGGGGGTGTGAGGTGGGGAGGAGGAAAGGGAATGACGAGGTGGAGATGAGGAGGAGGAAGAGGGTGAGGTGGGGAGGCAGGTGAGGTGAACGTCTCTGGAAGAACTGGGGAGGTCAGAGGTTGTGCGTCTCTCACCCTCCCTCCCTCCCACCCTCTCTCTCTCTCTCTCTCCTTCCCTCCCACCCTCCCTCCTTCCTTCCACGGAGTGAGGCGCCAAACTTCCTATCTCTCTCCCTACCTCCCTCAGGAACACCCACATAGATCTGTCTCACTCACATGCAGGCACGCTTCCGGAACACACACACGCACACACACATACACACGCACACATCCGGAAACACACATACAAGACTTGCTAATCACGTATATCTCTCTCTCACACACATGAAGGAAGTGAGACATGATTACAACACACACACACCTCGTTAACTAAACAACACTGTGTACAAGATGCCCCTCGTACCGACTTAGTGAAAGAGAAAGGCGCTTTATAATACACAAGAATTATACTGAAATTATACACCAAGGAAGACACTTTTAGAACCCCATTACACAGTACACCATTATAGTGAGCCCCATTACAGAGAACGCCATTACAGAGAACGCCATTACACACAACGCCATTACACAGAACGCCATTACAGAAAACTCCCAAAGAGAACTACTACTACTTTGTTTTTATCGTGTGGCCTCCAGCCTCCCCCAATAGCCACACCTTCGCCACCTTTTTATTACCTTAATATTAAATATCCTAATACATAAGTAACTACCCTAGCTGTGTTGAGTTAGTTGAGCCGCAGATCTATGCAGCATTCAGTGACTGTTGCCTCATAGTCAATATCTGTGACTGTTGTTTGCTTTGGGGCCGACGATCTCTTTCCCCTGAGGCAAAGCAAAGCAGACCTAAACTACTACTAATACTTCTACTACTACTACTAATAATAATAAGAAGAAGAAGAACAAGAACAAGAAGAACAAGAAGAAGAATAACGTTAATCAAAAAATACATCCAAGTCTATAATACACGGTTTATACGTAATGGATGAGTGGTAACGTATGGATGATTGGATGAGTGATAAAAAGAGTGGTTGACTGGATGAGTGGTAACATATGGATGACTGGATGAATGATAAGAAGAGTGGTTGACCGGATGAGTGGTAACATAAGGATGACTGGATGAAGGTGGTTATGATGGAAGTGAAAATCCACAAGTGAAGATGATTGGCAAGTTTGGTGTTGGTAGTTTGAGTCGCGTACACACACACACACACACACACACACAACCAGAAACTAGAGGCTGGGGAAAATATGTGAGTGAGACGGGCGCGGCAGGAGTAAAAAGGAGACCGAGCAGGATGGAGGTAGGAGGAGGAGGTAGGAGGTGGGGCAGGAAGTACTGAGGTAGAAAGCGAGGAGGAGAGGGCACAGGAGGAAGATTTTGAGAGTGGTGAAGGTGCTGGTTGGTGTTAGGTGAGGAGGGAGAGGTGTGAGGGAGGGCATGTAGTGATGGAGGGAGGGAGGGAGGGAGGGAGAAAAACAAGAGGTAATCAGGGAGGACTTAAAGGGATGGAAGGAAGGGGGAAACAACGGGAGATATGAAGTTAGGTCAGGGAGACAGGGAGGGTTGAATGTCAAGGCGGGAGAGAAACAGGAAGGGAGGCAGGTAGATAAGGGGGGGGTTGATGAGAGAGAGACAGGGAGGGAAGGAGGGAGGGAGACAGGGAGGTTTGTAAGATCATGAAGGAAAGGAGAGAGGCGGAGGGAGGGAGGGAGAAAAGGAGAGAGGGAAAGAGGGTTGTTAGGCCAGGAAGGGAGAGAGGGAGAGAGGGTTGTTAGGCCAGGAAGGGAGAGAGGGAGGGAGGGAGGGAAGAAGAAGGGAGAGAGGGTTGTCAGGCCAGGAAGGGAGGGATATTATTCTAAAAAGAGGAGGAGGAAAATGAGGGACGTTGTTTATGTATGATTGTATGAGTAACTGTCTATGAGTGTGTGTGTGCATGTATGAGTATGTACAGTATGTATATCTGTGTGCGTGTGTGTGTATATATGGGTATGTATGTATGAGCGTGTATGTATGAGCGTGTATGTATGAGTGTGTATGTATGTATGTATGTACTAAGTATGAGTATATATGTATGAGTCTGTGTGAACGCGGGAGGAAACAAGTTAAGCGAGACAAGACGCCACACACACACACACACACACACTCGAGTACTCCACGCGCACACGATCCAGTTTTTGTCTTCAACGAACCAGTATAGAGTCAACCCACGCCGACGCTACACCTCTTCCCTCCCTCCCCAATTCTCTCCCTTCCTCCCTCTTCTCCCTCCCTCCCCCAATCCTCTCCCTTCCTCCCTCTTCGCCCTTCCTTCCCCAATTCTCTCTCTTCCTCCGTCTTCTCCATCCATCTCTCTCTTTCCCCCTCCATCTCTCCCTTTCCTCCCCCTCCTACCCCCAATTCTCCGCCTCTTCTCCCTTCATCCTTCTCTCTTTCCCCCTCCATCTCCTTCCTACCCCCTATTCTCTCCCCCTCCTTCTTCCCCTCACTTTCTCCCTCTCCCTGTTTCCTCCCTGACTCCATCGCTTGCACTCCCCCTCCTCTCCATTGCAGGCGTGAGGGTGTGAACAGAAGGAGGAGAGGAGGAGGAGGAGGGGGGGAGGGGGAGGTAGGAGGAGACTGAGGGAGTGCTGGAGAAGAGGGAGGGAAATGCCTGAGGGTGGGTGAAGCTGCTGCCTCCGGTGGTGTGGTGTGGTAGTGTAGTGTGGTAGTATAGTGTGGTGTGGTGTGGTGTCAAGAGCCTTAAGTTAAGACTCACTCTTCTCTCACTTCTCACCTCTCATCCTCCTCACTCTTCTCACTCTTCTCACTCTTATCACTCACTCACTCACCCATCCTCTTCCGTATCTCTTCTTATCAACATTTTTCAAGACTCGTTCAAGAATTTCACTCTGGTTCAAAAACTCGACTGGAATAACATTAACCGAATCGTGTACTCACCTCTCTCTCTCTCTCTCTCTCTCTCTCTCTCTCTCTCTCTCTCTCTCTCTCTCTCTCTCACACACACACGCAGATACACCAATTCCCCATGGTAGTTATGGAGCCTGACTACCCTTCATGGCGTACTCTGGCTCTGTATGGTGATGGTAATTAACACTGACCCGCTGCCATTTCCCTAGTCATAGTAATACCCCCCCTCATGGTAGTGTGACGCCCTCCCCTCATGGTTGGTATGGTTCTTTGTCCTCATGGTAGTATGGTGCATTATCTTAACAGGATTTATATATACAATGGTGAGTTATTGTAGTGTGTGGGAGGGAGGGGAGGAAGGTGAGAGGGGGAGGGAGGGTAGGAGAGAGGGAGGGAGGGAGGGAAACTAGGAGAGAGGGTAAGAGGGAGGGAGGGTAGGTGAGAGGGAGGGAGGGTAGGTGAGAGGGAGGGAGGGTAGGTGAGAGGGAGGGAGGGTAGGTAAGAGGGAGGGAGGGTAGGTGGGAGGGAGGGTAGGTGGGAGGGAGGTAGGAGGGTCTTCTAAGGCTTCCCTCCACCACATGGTTTGTGTTTTGCCTCCTACGTAATACACCTGCGTGTGTTTGTGTGTCTGTGTGTGTACGTGCATGTGTGTGTGCGTGTGTATGTGTGTGTGTGTATACTTATCCTAAGCCAAGGTTAATGCCACGGTACTTAAGATAACCTCCACTACTCAGGCCAGTGTTCTCAGAATACCTTGTAAGTCCCTTTAACACCTGTACTCCTTAACCTGGAGTAAGATTAGTGTCTCTCTCTCTCTCTCTCTCTCTCTCTCTCTCTCTCTCTCTCTCTCTCTCTCTCTCCAGGCACTAAAAAAAGTTTATGAGACAAACAATTGACATAACAACCCTCGACATCTTCTTACACAAACACACTCTTAAGGTCGTTTTGTTAGGTGAAACTTAAGGGCATTTTCGACCTACCCTTCAAAGTGGGTTAGCTTTATCGTGACGTCCAGGGGGAGAGATGGAAGGAGGGTGGAAGCAAAGTGCTATCCCACACTCTCTTTGCGGTCGTGTCGTGACATAGTAACTAACGGGACTTTCCACCTTAAGAGTCATTCTGTGTTGGTATGATTATAATGCCTTGGGGGAGAAGAGTGCTACTCCACAGTCATTTATGGTCGTTCAGAGAGTTAGTGGCTGAGGCTAATTTCGACTGAAGGGTCACGGTGGGTTAGTACTGTTTTGGCCCTGACCTTC
Source organism: Homarus gammarus (assembly GCA_958450375.1). Lineage (NCBI taxonomy): Eukaryota > Metazoa > Arthropoda > Malacostraca > Decapoda > Nephropidae > Homarus > Homarus gammarus. The sequence continues at coordinate 5,370,218 of CAUDMG010001775.1, forward strand.
CCCTGTTGTACCTGGTTGAAGGGGAGGCGGTAGATAGATAGATAGATATATAGATTGATAGATAGATAAATAGATAGATAGACAATGTAGTTCTTATAGTTGTTGGTTATTGTTGTTCTGGTATCAGTTTTGTTGTTGTTGTTGTTGTTGTTGTTAGAGACCGTCACGACTCTAACCCTCCGTGACTGTCGGTAGGGAGGTGAAGGAGCGTTGGTGTTCGTCTGACGTTGCAGGAATTAAGAAGGATGTCAGGCCAGGCGATGATGGTTGCTCGTGCTGGAGTTGAGAGCTGTTCCTTTAGGTATCACCAGGTACTGATGTCTCTGGTACTGGAGAGGTTCTACACTGCAGCCCACGACACACACACACACACACACACACACACACACGACCCGGTTCTATATTTGGCATTATTATTTTTTTTACAACAAGAAAGGCTGGGTGGGAGTGGATGACATCAGTACAGTGACACTTAGACTCTCTCTCTCTCTCTCTCTCTCTCTCTCTCTCTCTCTCTCTCTCTCTCTCTCTCTCTCTCTCTCTCTCTCCCATATCAACATCATCGTCACATTACCTCCATTAAGTTCACCGTTTAAGCAGAATACCACTATTAACCTTGCCACCCTGTCCTATCTTAGAGCTCAGCCGAGAAGGTCAAGGGTCACGGGGGGTCGCCAGGAAAGGTGTTCGTGACCCCAGCACCCCCCCCCCCAGCCCCCCCAAAAAACCGTCTTTGAGTTTCATCTACAATTCTGTCTGTCTGTCTGTCTGGGGGAGGGTAAGTGGAGGATTGATGAGGGAGGTGGAGAAAGGTGGGGACTAGGGGGGGTAAATGACGCAGGGCTGAGAGAGGGTAAGTGGGGGCTGGGGGAGGATAGGTAGAAACTGGTGGGAGGGAGGGTTTAGGAGGTGGTGGGCTGATGGGATGGGGGGGGGGGGAGAGGAGGCGTGAGTGACGGTAGGGGGGGTAGGAGAGGAGGGGAAGAACAACAAAGAAGAACAATGGAATACACCTCACTATCACCACTACAATTACCATTACTACTACTACTACTACTACCACTACTACCACCACTAGAACAACCACTACCACCTTCACTACTACTATCACCACTATCACCACCACCACTACTACTACTACTATCACCACCGCTACTACCACCACCACCACCACTACCAGCAGAAGCAGTGTCTTGGCTCCTGCCCAACTGATGCTGTGACTCACGGCAACACATCACCACACACACAGTATTAACATCACACTATATTACACTACCACACTTTCGCTACACCATTACCATACTACCACACTAAAGTACCTAACCCATCGTTCTACCACACCATTACACGCACTGTAGCCTACCATTACCCACCACACCTCACAACGTTGCTAGTTTAATCTCTCTTCATTTACAGTGGGTATATTACCGTGTGGTGTGGCAGTAAACTGTGGTACAGTGTGGTGTGGCGGGGTGTTGTATAATGGGGTATGGTTGGGTGTAGTGTGGTGTGATGGGGGTGTGGCAAGGTAGGGGTGTGGTCTGATGGGGTGTGGTGTGGCGGGGTGTGGTCTGGACAGTGATCACGGCCTGATAAAAACTGTATGGTGAAGCCCGACAAGACCAGGGCTGTGGGTGAAGGTCACTATATAGGGCTTCCTCCTCCTCCTCCTCCTCCTCCTCCTTCTTTCCCCCCCCTCCTCCTCCTCCTTCTTCTTTTCCTCCTCCTCCTCCTATTTCAACCACTCTTCCCCAACTCTTCTCCATCTCCCCAACTTCTACATTACTCCTAATTTCTTCTCCTCCCACCTCTCACCCTCTCCTACCCCTTCCCCTCCCTTCCTTTCTCCAACCCCTTCTTCCCTCTCTTCCCATCCCTTGCCCCTTCTCTCACCCTCCCCTTCACCTCTCACACGCCATGAACGGAATCAGTTAAGTCAGAGGAAATTAAAGAGAGGGCAGAGGTGATGATTTACTGTACCTGTGTGTGTGTGTAGCAGGTAGATGCATACATACATACATACATACATACATACACACATACATACATACACACATACATACATACATACATATATACATACATACATACAGTATATATTCACTAAAATCGTCATACTTGTTTACATTTATTCAGCATACATGTAAACAGTGCAGATATACAAAGGGACTCCCAGTTGACTCAGACACGCGCTCCTGATTGGTCGGTCAGGCAGGTGTCTCGTGGGGGGGGATAAGAGGGGACGTCGTGGGGGGGGATAAGAGGGGGCGTCGTGGGGGGGGTGGGCGTAGGGGTGAGGGGTAAATGTGCTCACCAGTGTAATGAAAACCTTAGAGATCCTGAAGGAAATATTTAGTGATGATATAAAAATAAAGGTTTATCATCACTTGAAGATTAGTCCCCCTGGTTTATTTCAGCTTAAGATAAACCACCTCAACCTAACCTAACCTAATATAAACCTCACCAAGTTTACTCTACTCTAGCCTACCTTAACCTAACTTAACCTAACCTAACCTTAACCTAACCTAACCCTTCTAGGTAGCGTTTAGGTAAGTTAATATTAAATGAAATAAACTGAAGGTCGCTAATAATCATCAGGTGACCAAACAAAAATAAATACAAATAAAAGATATATTTTAGTCATCAACAAAAACAAAAGCATTATCTCGATCAGTCAAGGAAGGCGAACATTGATCTGACTAGCGCACCTCTCACTCCCTAAAAAGTGTGTCGGGGGTGGTAGAGGTGTGTGTGGGAGAAGGGGGGGGGGAGGGGGGGAGGGGGGTATTTAAGTGTGGTGAGGTGTGACACAGTGATGCAATCTGCAATGTTGAAGATCAGTAAGTCTGCAACGATAGCCGGCGGAGGGGGGGGGGTATACGAGAGGTGGATAATGGGGAAGGAAGAGACTGAAGAATGAGAGAGAGAGAGACACGGGGTGGAGGGACGTGGTTGAGAGAGAGACGGGGTGGAGGGACGTGGTTGAGAGAGAGACACGGGGTGGAGGGACGTGGTTAAGAGAGAGACGGGGTGGAGGGACGTGGTTGAGAGAGAGACGGGGTGGAGGGACGTGGTTAACAGAGACAAGTGGGGTGGTGGGACGTGGTTGAGAGAGAGAGACGGGTTGGAGGGACGTGGTTGAGAGAGAGACGGGTTGGAGGGACGTGGTTGAGAGAGAGACACAGGGTGGAGGGACGTGGTTGAGAGAGAGACGGGGTGGAGGGACGTGGTTGAGAGAGAGACACAGGGTGGAGGGACGTGGTTGAGAGACACACACACGGGGTGGAGGGACGTGGTTGAGAGAGACACACGGGGTGGTGGGACGTGGTTGAGAGACACACACGGGGTGGAGGGACGTGGTTGAGAGAGAGAGACGGGGTGGAGGGACGTGGTTGACAGAGACAAATGGGGTGGTGGGACGTGGTTGAGAGAGACACACGGGGGAGGGACGTGGTTGAGAGAGACACACGGGGTGGAGGGACGTGGTTGAGAGAGGATGATGACGTAGGTGAGGTGGATTCAAGAAGCTCACCCTTGACATTTGAGATTATTTAGAAGAAGAAGAAGAAGAACCCCTCATAATTGTTACCTGTTGTAATTAATGTGTGTACCTACCTCCCAAAGGCCTATAGTTGTTAGAGAGAAGTAATACATTCTAACATCACCAACATCATAATCCTACCCGACACACACACACACACACACACACACACACACACACACACACACACTACAGGTCTTGGCTCTGGTGTTGAGGGTGAGGCCGTAAAAGACTTGTGAGTGTACACTTCTCTCGGGCTTCAGATAACCATCCTCCCTAGACATGATTTTTCTTCAACTACACCGCCGCCCCTAGATCCTCTCAGTGCTGCCTGGCGTGAGCTGGGGATTGTCTCGTGTTATATGCATTCTTGTATATCGGGCGGATCTACGTGTTGGGTACTGTGATAATTATAGTAATAGTAATTAAAACTATCCGAGCGGGTACTAATACTACCAGCGAACTGTTATCTCGGTAGGGAAAATATCCAACTAGTGACGTTGTTATTGTAAATTAATGTAGTCACCGCTGGAAATTATCTCACGTCATCGTTTTCTTTAACCTGTGAAAAATCTTAAGTGTAGTCAATAGGAGAAATATTACCATAACAACATTTGGTCAATTTTGGCGCAGTATTCACTCACTTTATATCGTGTGTGGACATTGTCACAAAGGTTGTTAAACTTACTAAATTTGGTGGAAATCCTCAAAACCTGTTCTTGGGTTATTTAGGAACAGACAGACAAACACAGACACGTCCGACAACAGTAACCTGCCCTAGAGTTGTAGGCAGGGTAATAATAATAATGATGATGATACCGTCACGTGAACCAGGACATGACCTCAGCATTAGTCCAATAATTTGAACCATAAAACCATATAAAGTACAGACAAGTGAAGGGCGATGGTTGGAGGGTAGAACTGGAGGGAAATAGTGGCTGGAGGGTAGTAGTGGCTGGAGGGTAGTAGCTGGAGGAGGGTAGTAGTTGCTGGAGGGTAGTAGTGGCTCTGGGGTAGTGGCTTGGGGGGTAATGGTTGTGATATCTCTTGTGCTGCATTTTACGAGAGAACACTTACTGTCTTCTTGTTTGCTCTCTCTCTCGCTCTTCTTCTTCTTCTTCGTTTTCTTCCTCTTCTTTCTTCTTCTATATCTCCATTTTTTTTTGTTTTCATCCTGGTATTCCTCCTCTTCTCTTTTTCTCTCTTACTGTCCTCCACTCCTCTCCTTTATCATCTCCTTTCTCATTTTCTCTCCGTCCGTGTTGGTGTTAATCGTCAAATGGCTTTAAAAGAAAACGGTGTGAACGGCCGGCTTCTCTGACCTTGACGAGGGACAAGTAACGTGGGGTCACCTGGCTCAAGTCCAATTAGTCCCGAGTTCGACGCCAGGTAAACCTCTCACCCACCCACCACCCACTCCGCCCCCCCATCATCCTCTTCCCCTCCGCGCCTCCAACACCTTCTCGTCCTCATGATATCTCCCCCCCCCCATGCTGTTCTCCTCATGCTGGCTCCCTCCCTCCCTCTCTCCCTCTCTCCACTTCTCATGCTGTTCACCCCCCTCCTTATGCTCTCTTTCCCCCTCCTCATCATGCTCCCCCTTTCTCAATGAACCCCCTTCCCTACGCCTGGTCAAGACACTCCCAGGTATCGTAAATTACTCTTTTCCCCTGTCTTCACCTGTAATTAAGCACACCTGTAGCACTAGGTGGTCATCATAACGGGCATAATGGGGCAGGTTATTGAGGTCCTGATCCTACCTTACCATCCTGCCAGTCTACCATGATGTGATTTTTAGGGTACCATGATGTGACTGTTAGTGTACCATGATGTGACTGTTAGTGTACCATGATGTGACTGTTAGTGTACCATGATGTGACTGTTAGTGTACCATGGGATGACTGTCAAATTTAACATGAGGTGACTGTCAGCATCCTGTCAGTGTGCCATGGGATTATTGTCAGTCGGTTTAAGTTGTACACACACACACACACACACACACACACACACACACACACACACACACACACACACACACACACACACACACAACACTACCAAGGTCCTTCCTATTAACTTTTCCATACCAACATTTACGAGGTTAGTAGACGGTGATGACGGATCTAGGAGAGTACAGAGGCCTTGATGGCAACCTTCCTTACACGTCACCTGATGAGGAAGAAATTATTTTGTAATCTGCTGTAACATTGAAGTTTATGAGTCTTTTGTTGGTTGTCTGGGTACAGCTGTATTGTTGTTTTGGTGTCGTTTTGTTTTTTAAAAGGAAAGTGTAATGGTTTTTGTGTATACAGGTAGATAAGGATTTTTATATAAACACCTGTACACACACACACACACACACACACACACACACACACACACACTATTACATATATAACAAAACACGAACTCTACCACCACACTCGCCACCTCATTAAAACTCTTACCTGTAATAATATGTCATCACCAGGTATACCTTGGTTAATTAACCCACGTCTCTCACACATGTCTTTACTCACTTCCGTCCTGTCACTTTCGAGAACGAGTCACTGGGTAATGAGATGGCGACAGACACACGCACGCACACACAAACACACGCGCGTGCACCTTTATAAATACCTCAAGATCGAACATATTTCAATATAAGTTAGTTAATTACCTAAAACCTTAACTAAACAACGTAGATTATTATTGTAATGAAACAATTTACCTGTGTAAATAACCATCTCTTAATTAATTACCTTTGTTAACTGTCTTCAGAACATATGTAAATCACATTAATAACATACCTTTGTAAATAAATTCAAAAACATATCTTTATAAATTAATTCGCTGGACGGACGTAACACAATGTAGCTCCTGCAACATATTGACGTCATTAAGAAGGTGACCTAATAGGGTGGTTCCTCTTATTACTGTTGATGATGATGATGATTTTATTAAACTGTCTTCGAGTATTTGAGAATTTAATGAATCTCTCTCTCTCTCTCTCTCTCTCTCTCTCTCTCTCTCTCTCTCTCTCTCTCTCTCTCTCTCTCTCTCTCTCTCTCTCTCTCTCTCTCTCTCTTCACCAAGCTGTTCTCCTTCCCTTCTTGGTGTCATTAATGTCGGCTCCTATCACTGTGCCAACCTTACTATTTACTGTAATTTCCTCAATGTTGTCTGTTCCTTTCACCGAGTGGGGGGCAGGGTGTGTGTGGGGTCAGGGGGGAGGTGTGTGGGGGGGTCAGGGGGGAGGTTTGTGTGGGGGGGGTCAGGGGAAGGGTGCGGGGGTGTAAGTTGGGGGAGGGGGATGTGTGGAAGGTTGTGTGTGGGGGGGGGGGGGGGATATAAGAGGGTGTGTGTGTGTGTGTGTGTGTGTGGCCGTCTCGTTAGTGTCTATATTCCAAGCAACTTTCACTTTCTATGGCAGCCTTAAAGACATCTTCTATCCCTCCTGACCTGACTGATAGATATCCCTCCCTCCCCCTCCCCCTACCTTCATATCTACATTACCTCATTTGGTGAAAGTGACAAATAGTGAAAAAAGTCTAAACAAAAAAAATTATTGTTTTTGTCTGTGTCTTTGTTCGTTGTCTCCCCGCCCCCCTCCCCGCCCCCCCCCACCCCCCGCCCCCCCCGCCCCCTCCCCCGGCCCCCCGCCCCCCGCCCCCCCCCTCACACACACACACCATTTTCATTCATCTCCTGTGAAATTCTTTGTTGTTTTGTGATTTGTTTTTGTTATGTTGTTTTGTGGTGGTGTCAGGTACTTGAGAGAGAGAGAGAGAGAGAGAGAGAGAGAGAGAGAGAGAGAGAGACCAGGACACCCCCCTCTCTCAAAACCCTCAGCAAGTGTGGTAATACAAGTGTTGAGAGTGGGCGGGGGGGGGGGTCATCAGGAGGACACACACACACACACACACACCTGAGCAAGTCTGTGAGCCCCGGTCGGTGGTGCGTGACGGGGCAGCTCAACACACCCCCGCTCTGCCCCACCCTGTTCCACCCCACCCTGCCCCACCTCCCTACCCAACCCCACCCTTACCCCACCTCCCTCGGCTTTGTCCTCATCTCCACTCACTCCCCCACTCCTGTTTGTCCTCCCCCCTTCTCCTCCTCATCCTCATTCTCTCTTCTTCTTGTCCTTCTCCATGACTCTTCTTTTCTTGTTCCTCCATGATTGTCTTTTGTCTCCTCCTCCTCCTCCTTCTACTTCTCCTTTCCCCCTCCCCCTCCTCCTCCTCCTCCTCCCCCTTCCCCTCCTCCTCCTCCTCCTCTTCCTCCTCCTTCTCTTCCTCCTTTTCTTCTCTTCCTCCTTCTCCTTCTTCTTTTTCTCCTCCTCTTCTTCCTCCTCTTCCATCACTCCTTCATTCGTCCTCCTCCTCCAGTTAGGATTTTATGAAGAAACCTCCAGCCTCCATCACACTGATCCTCCACCCTGGTTCACTCCACCGTCAGACTCCTCCATACATACCCTCCAGGCATTACCTTTTATTTCAGTGACTCTGAGTCCTTTACATAAATTCCTGGGAGCCAAGAAGTGTTATTTTCATTGGGACCGAATACCATTTATGCTACAAGAGGAGGATTACCTGAAGAATAGCCACCCCCAGTTTATATCACCTTAAGATTAAACTAACCTAACCCCATCCATGATTAAAACCCAACCCAACCCTAGTTTATTTCACCTTAAGATTAATTAACTAAACTTAATCTAATCTAATCTGCTCACTCAATGACTCCCAAACTAGGAGTTAATTACCTCATTTACACAATTATACTTTTTAATGGTGATAATTGGATAATCTGCCCAAAAAACGAATACCGTAGTGAAGTATAAAGTGGAGAGAGAGAGAGAGAGAGAGAGAGAGAGAGAGAGAGAGAGAGAGAGAGAGAGAGAGAGATGATAATACAGGTGACACAACAGGATATAGAAAGACCTGGTTTGACCTCCTATCTATAAACAAGGTTATTGAGCTGTTCATTGCGACAGATTATCATTACAAGCAGTATTATAACTCATAACCCCGGAGGCTGCTACGTGTGCTTCCTTTTTCCTCTGCTTTTAGTAAGAAACAAAGAGAGAGAGAGAGAGAGAGAGAGAGAGAGAGAGAGAGAGAGAGAGGGGGGGTGAGAGAGAGAGCGTGTAGGATCAAGAGTGAGACAATGCCTTGGCTATTATCTCACCTGGCAGTAGATTGCAGGTAAGAGAAGTGATTATAAGGAGACACTGTATACCATTGGGCTTGTATGTTCTTCTTTCAGCGTTAATATAATACATGTGTCACGTTTCCTCACCACAGGACAGCCAGGCAGAGTAAACCCGATGTCGAGTTACACCTCCACCAGGCACGGAACTATCACCACGACCTCTCACCAGGATATTATCACCATCATCACCTCACAGCCAGGCATCAAGAGCTACTACAGGAGTACTTCTTCAGATCTTGGTGCAGTAAGACACGTGAGGTGAGGTGGTCGTCAGTGGAGAGAAGCGTGGGTGTCGTTTGAGGTGTTGGTTGAGTGAGGCCTTATCGTGAGGACCTTCCTGACGGGGTAAAGCTCGAGGCTGTAATGATCCTACAGAGGAGGGGGTATGTGCACCCAATGACCAGCTAACATCCTCCCTCCTTCAGCGCCTCTTGCAGTATAGTGTCTTCTGTACTGCTTCGTGGATATTTATAGATTAGTGGTAATAATAATAATAAGTGATATAACAGTGTTTAGAAAGTAACAACACACAAACGATACTCAAAGTGTCAGTGATAGTGTCAGCGTTATGATCAGCCGAGGAAAATGGTAATCCGAGTAGTGTGTTGTGAGTGAGTGTGTGAGTGTGAGGTGGTGAAGAACGACCATCGAGGATCTCTTGCTACACCCTCCAACGTGACCCTCGACGCCGCCATCATGAGCAGCAAGTGGAGTATTATGAACGTGGTCAAGCTCCTTCGGAAACCCTCCAGAAGGTAAGTACTCCCCCACACGTGTTTTTATAGGTTAATATCTGTATGTTCTTGTTCCGCGCGTTATATCTACAAACTCTCTCACCAAATACAGTCAACCGAGCCGTCAACCCAACCCTGGTTTCCTCTTAGTCAACCCAACATTCAGCCCAAATATCCTCGCTTCACTCAATCAACCAAACGCACAAAAATGAGTCCACCCACCCCCTCCCCCCACCCCCCCACACACACACATCATCCGGGCTGGTTGGCGGGTGTGTGGGTTCTGTAGACCTACCTGGAGTCGTCTTACAAATTGAAATGTTGTTGTATTCTGTAGATGTTCACACCTGTCATCACCTGCCATGTCGTCTGAAGGTCTCTCTCTCTCTCTCTCTCTCTCTCTCTCTCTCTCTCTCTCTCTCTCTCTCTCTCTCTCTCTCTCTCTCTCTTCACGATGAATTATTATACTCTACATTAGAAGGAATTAAATTGAATACATAAAAGATACTTAAACCAAGGTAATATTAATACGAATATACATAAATAATACATAAACATCAAGATTAAATACAGATGGTAGTGAAGGAAAAACGTGAAGAGATGGAGTTCTATTCCTGTCTGCCTGTCTGTCTGTCTGTCTGTCTGTCTGTGTGTCTGCCTGCCTGCCTGCCTGTCTGTCTGCCTGTCTGCCTGTCTGTCTGTCTGTCTGTCTGCCTGTCTGCCTGTCTGTCTGTCTGTCTGCCTGTCTGCCTGTCTGTCTGCCTGTCTGTCTGCCTGTCTGCCTGTCTGTCTGTCTGCCTGTCTGCCTGTCTGTCTGCCAAAGCCATAATTCCACCGTAAAGTTGCAATCAAATTGAGACTGTGACCCTGACCCACCTCCTCTTTCGTGTGTTTTGAGGTCAGAGGTCACCAGGTCAACGAGAGGTCGCACTCAACAATTACCTGGTAGAGCGCCCTCCCTTCTTCCTTAGATGAACACCTGAATTAAGCTCCCCTAAATGAATTGCTTAAATGGCCCCCACCCCTAGATGACCACTTCAGTTGAGTGCCTTATTGAATCAAGTTTTTCCTTCACCTCTCTCTCTCTCTCTGTGTGTGTGTGTGTGTGTGTGTGTGACAATTACCGAGATGTCATGCACCCGTCACCACTCCTCCGTCAGGCTCCGTTATTCAAGGAGCTGAGAGTCACATCTGTCTCTTGCTGGGGCTCCATCACCAAGCATCTCTCCTCACCATCTTCCTTAACAACTTTTCATTATATTCCTCACCAAACCCCACAATCTTTTCACCTTCCTTCACTATCTCTCTCACCAAGCCTCACCCACCTCTGCATGACCGAATTTTTACCTGTATTGTTCCGCTAAATCACTGTCGGGTCCTCTTTGTCCAGGTGTCACTTCGGTCTCTACCTGAGTGAGAGAGAGAGACAGAGAGAGAGAGAGCATGTCACCCTCCAACCTCTGTCATGACCCCTTCTGTACATCTCTCTTACTGTAACATTAATCTCTCGTCATCAGTTGTATAGTGAGGCAACTCCTCCGTTAATTATTATCTATTTACGATTACATGAAGATTACACACGTAAGATTATTTCACCTGATGATTACCCCACCCTAACGCTACGCTATCTAACCTAACCTAACCTAACCTAACCTATCCTAACGCTTACCTAACCTAATCTAACCTAGCCAATCAGTAATTAGATTTACGAGGATTTCGACCAATCAAGTACAAGATGTAATTGAGATTTTCACGACTTCCGCCTCACACACACACACCTGAGGTTACCTGTCACGGTCATGCGGATTCTCAAAAGGTTCTTCCGTTGGATTTTACTGACTTAATATAGAAGGATCGTCCAAAATGGCGTCAGAATCATAGTAAGACTCCAGTTAGAATAAATCCGTCCACTTACTACTACCAGTTAGGAGATATACATCTAGTCTTTGTCTTATCCCGTTCACACACACACACACACACACACACACACACCTCTCTCTCTCTCTCTCTCTCTCTCTCTCTCTCTCTCTCTCTCTCTCTCTCTCATTGCAAGAAACAACTAAACATACTCGAGATTTAGCAATAAAAAGTTAAATTATTTTTCCCATGTGAGCGACACAGACGCTCAACACGCTGCTGTCACTTAAATTATTCAGAAATTATAAATGTCACTCAAATACAGTGAACAGGTGGGTGATAATGGTGCAGGTGGATGATAATGGTGTAGGATGAGGAGCCCGGGCACACCATAACGGTACCATGCCACCATGATCTTCCTCACACAAACAACAACAATGATAATTAGTCTCAAACGTTCCCATGAACCATTAGGAGCCTAGGGCACCCTGGCCTCCCAAGGTGGGTACTGGGGCACTGTGGCCTCCCACGTTGAGTAGTAGGGCACTGTGGCCTCCCACGGTGGTTAGTGGGGCACTGTGGCCTCCCACGTTGGGTAGTAGGGCACTGTGGCCTCCCACGGTGGTTAGTGGGGCACTGTGGTCTCCCACGGTGGGTAGTGGGACACTGTGGCCTCCCACGGTGGGTAGTGGGACACTGTGGCCATCCACGGTGGGTAGTAGGACACTGTGGCCTCCCACGATGGGTAGTGGGGCACTGTGACCACCCAGGGTGAGTGTTGGCAGGAGGTGGGGGCGTAGTGTGGGTGATGGAGGTGGAGGGGGCGGTGTTATGGGTGAAGGGGAGGGGACTGAAGGAGGTGTTGTTACTCATTCAAACTCCTCCCTCACCACGCCTCATGATCCTCCTACACCCCCCCCCCCCACCTCCCCTCCCCCTCACCACATGACACACACACTGCCCTTAAACAGTTACAAAGAGGTAAGCGGCTCACCTCCAGGTATCTGTCGCGGAGATGCTGCGTTATGTTATGGGTCCTGACGCTGTGTGTGTGTGTACCTGTACCTGTACCTGTACCTTTACCTGTACCTGTATCTTTACCTTTACCTGTACTTGTTCCTGTACTGACGAGTATAAATTTATATAAATGAAATAAAAGATGGCACGACAAATTGGCTTTCATACAAGACTCCCCTGCTAGATGGTGCCCCTGGATGGTTCTGTTACAAGGTGGCGCCCCTACGACAAGAGAAGGTTCCCAGCCCAAGACCCGTCGCCACCTGTGGGAGGTCACGGGCCCACGTGTGCTGGTGACAGGGACGAGTTATGGGTCTCTCTCTCTCTCTCAATAAGTAATATATTTATGGACCTATAATAAGTAGAAACCTAAAGATCAGTAAGAATAAACTCTGACGATTGAAAAATGAACTTTGGTTCTTCACAATGATATGGTCAAACTCTTATTTCTGGTTATTTATAGTTTTGGAATAAATAAATAAATAAATAAATAAATAAACAAATAAATAAATAAATAAATAAATGATTCCGTATTTTCTCAGTCTTCATTAACGGTGTGTGCAGTCATCAGCGTGTATAATGTGGGTGGATGAAATGTGGGTGACCTTGTGTGTGTGTGTGTGTGTCTATCGATGCTGTACAGGCCACACCACTACCACTATCACCACTATCACCATCACATCAAACACCATTTCTACCACCTCCCTATGGCATCTTCCAGTAGCATCACCATACTTCACACACCACCCATCCCACACACACACCACCCCTCACCCCTCACCCCACACACCAACCCTCACCCCACACCCCACCCCTCAACCCTCACCCCACACACCAACCCTCACCCCATCCCTCTCCCATACTCCTTCGATCATTTACAACAGCATGAAGACCTTTACATCACACACCCATCGACATTCCAGCCACACCATCTCCCTCCTCCTGTAAGTCAGCTCCTACGACAAGACGCGAAGCAAAAACTGGTAGGCGAGGAGGGTGTTGGCCCGTGTGTGTGTGGACGAGGAACACACTGTGGCCAGTCTTCAATACCAACAGGAAAACTTACTTACTTGTTTTGGATCTCAACTTAATCCCTTGGTGTGTTGTTGTTGGTTGTGGGTTGTGGTTGTTGATTGTGGGTTGTAGAAGGTGGTTGTTAGTGGTTGTGTGGTAGTCTGGGAGGTGGGGTTGTGGTTGGTTGTGATGGTTGTTGTTGGTGATGGCGGTGGTACTGTAGTTGTTTGGGTCGGTTATTCTCCTCTTAAGTGTCTACCTCTTCCACCTTCACACCTCTCTACTCTTCGTGTCTGTTTGTACGTATATTCCCCTCCTTTTCCCACTTATCCTCCATCATTATGCTTATTCCATTACGTTATCATCTATTCCTATTACGTATTTAAATTATATCATTACCTTTATTTTATTATTGTTATTATTATTCAAAATGTGCCTTCTAGTTTTTAAATTTTTTTCATTTTTATTCTATCTGTTATTCATTTAATTCATTCATTTATCTATTTTTGAATGTCTTATTTCTTTACTTCATTTATTCATTTATTTATCAATGTTCTTTCCTCATCGTTTGTACAATTTATTTGGTCTTTTTATTATTTTTTCGTTTGTTTTTTCATTATAATTTATTCCTTTATTCTATTTATTTAACTACTTATTAACCCTTTTTTTGTTTCCTATTTCCATTTCTGTCTTCTTATTATGTCTTTTTCATCTTTATTATCATTGCCTCTTCTTCTTCTTCTTCTTCCTTCTTCCTTTCTGCCCCCCTCTACAAGCGTCTCTTGACCTCAGCCCCACCACTGGAGGTCACTGTAGGTCATGGAGGTCAAGTAGCAGGAACATAGTCACGTCCACGCCACATCCGCCTACCTCTCCACCCCCAACCCCCCCCTACTCCCCCCTCCACCCCCAACCCCCCCTACTCCCCCCTCCACCACCATCACCCTCCCTCCATCACCCTCCCTCCATCATCTCTTCTTCGTCCCCTCCTTCCCTCTATCCACCCTCACCCTTCTCCCTCTCCACCACCATCACCCTCCCCGACCCCCTTCTCCTCTTCATCCCTCCTTCCCCCTCTTCCTACCCTCCGCCACCCCCCACCCCCCTCCTCCCATCTTCCCCCGCCCCCTCCCCCTCCTACCATCCTTCCCCGCCCCCACCCCACCACAACTACACCTCATAATCCTCAACAATTTATACGCCACACTTCTGCCACAAGTCGGACACTAACCTGCCACATCTGCTCATATTATCCCCAGAGTTCACCTGCTAATGGTCTCCAAGCCAGGTGTGTTCAGGTAGTGACTCAGGTGAAGAATAGAGGGAAATAGGTGAAGAATAGAGGGAAAGAGATGAAGAATAGAGGGAAATAGATAAGGAATAGGGGGAGATAAGTAAAGAATGTAGGGAAATAAAGTTAAAAATGTTGTATTGGTTCCTGATTGTATGCCAAAGAGGAATTTCACCTATAGAACTTCACGTAGGATTTTATATTGAGTCCTTCACTAGTTATAAGACACTGCTAATACACCTCCCTTAGTGTGTAGCTCCAAGGAGAACGAGTTGATCCCTCAGATGTGTGTGTGTGTGTGTGTGTGTGTGATCGTTTTAAGCCTTGTTTATAGGTATGATATTGTATTATTATTATTGTTGTTGTATTATTGCTGTTGTATTATTGTCGCTGTTGTTATTGTTGTTATATTATTATTATTATTATTATTATTACTGTCAATTCCTATTTACTGCCATTAATCAATCAGTTATCATCGTCATCATCATCATCTCCCTAATTGTATCCATTTACCTGTCTTCTACACCTCAGCCCACCACTATTACAGGTAAACTCATTACTAACACCAGCAGGTATTGTGACAGATAGTAAACAAAATATCACCTCTTATACTTCCGCTATAAACAGAGACTCGTGTTCCCAGACCGCTATTGTGTGGGTTATTATTACAGAGCCACGCGACAGCAGGTTGTTTGGTGTAATAGTCAATATAGGTTATATAGTTAGGGAGGGAGGCGTTGTGTATTGGTGGCTCTGTGTGTATGGCTCAAGGTCACAGTGACGTCATCGTTTGTTATGAATTTTCTGTCCCATCATTGGTTGAAAATGTTGTATATACCTTTTGTTGACACTTTCCTGTCCTCTCATTGGCTAAAGTATGAACATTTGTTGATACTTCCCTGTCCTGTCATTGGTTAGAGTATTACCAGTTGTTGATACTTCCCTGTCCTCTCATTGGTTAGAGTGTGACCTTTTGTTGACACTTCCCTGTCCTCTCATTGGTTAGAGTATGGCCATTTGTTGACACTTCCCTGTCCTCTCTTTGGTTAGAGTATGGCCATTTGTTGACACTTCCCTGTCCTTTCATTGGTTAAAGTATGAACATTTGTTGATACTTCCCTGTCCTCTCATTGGTTAGAATATGACCATTCGTTGACACTTCCCTGTCCTCTCATTGGTTAGAGTGTGACCTTTTGTTGACACTTCCCTGTCCTCTCTTTGGTTAGAGTATGGCCATTTGTTGACACTTCCCTGTCCTTTCATTGGCTAAAGTATGAACATTTGTTGACAAGTTCCTGTGTTGCCATTGGTCAGAGAGTCACAGCGTCTGGTGGGTGTTGGAGCAGTGCCCAGGTTGTCCTTTGCTTCCCACACTCTTACACTTGGCCTCCTTCCTCGTGCGCATGTATGTGTGAGTATTTGTGTGTGTCGAATACTCTTTCACAGGAAAATCATCGATAAGTTAGTATAATACATTTGGTCTCCTCCTCTTCCTCCTCTTCTTCCCCTCTTCCTCCTTCCTTTCCTTCTCCTCTTCCTCCTCTTCTTCCCCCTCTTCCTCCTTCCTTTCCTTCTCCTCTTCCTCCTCTTCTTCACCCAGACGGCCACCTCCACCCAGACAGTCCAGGTAACAGGCCAGTAATCCGGTCCATTATTTTTACCTCCTGATTAATGCCAGACTTACCTGACAGGTGAGTCGAGTCTACCTTTGTAACCTCACCCCTTCTTATCCCCGACCTGTCCCCGATAGATATATTAATTAAAAGAGAGATAGATATTCATTCATAAATAGAGAAATAGATAGTTATTCATTCAACGATAGATAGATAGATTCATAGAGAGATAGATAGATATATAGATAGATAGATAGATAGATAGATATTCATTCATAAAAGAAGACATAGATAAATATTCACCGAGAGAGAGAGAGAGAGAGAGTGTGTGTGTGTGTTTATGATGTTTATAGACTGTGGAGTGTTTATATTTTGTCGTGTGGTTGTTTGGCTGCGTGGTAGGTGGTTGTGTGCAAGGTGGGTGGTTGATTGGTTGGGTGTGATTTAGTGCGTGGTTGTCTGGCTGTGTGTGTGATGGGTGTTTGAGTGGTTATGTGTGATTGTGTAGTAGGTGGTTGTGTTACCGAGTGTGCTTCTGCTGCCGCTGCTGGCTGTCCGTCAGACTGCATGACTGTGTGGGTGTGTGACCAGGCTGCTTTTTGTGATGGACGGGACCCGGCGTGGCAGGCGTTTAGCACAAGCTGCGAGTAAAGGGAGGAACACACACACACACACACTACTGAACGAGATGCTGTAAAGGAACTTAATCACGGTCAATGTTGGTGTGTGTGTGTGTGTGTGTGTGTGTGTGTGTTTAGAATTTACTCGTAAATTAAAAAAAGAAAAGCATACAGGTTTGGGGTGTAATGAATCAACACAAGCAGAAAGAGTAGACCTGATTTCTCACGTCCATTCTGATGTATTTTCTGAACTGTGTTAAACATAATGGTGAATTGGTCCAAAACTTTCTTGTGAGAGAGTTTTTATTGGGAGGAATAGACAGGTAACAGAGCCATAGCGGGCGGGCTGGTGACTGTCTGTGTCACTCTATCTAGAAGTCAGTGGATGAACATGACAATTGAGCTGCATAACAAATGAAGTAAGAAATATCATTACTAGTTTACATTGAGTAACTTGTAATTGATGAGGTGTCGCTCTAATCTGTGATTAAGGCTCGTTAACCCCTTCAATATGGTGATTTAACTCCAGTACAAACTAACCCTTTGAGTACTGTCTTAAAACTTTGAATACGATGACTTATTCCATTGATGACGTTAATATTGTACTCGAGGGGCTCAGTCATCATATACAAGGGGTCACGTCACGTAAATTAACATGCAAAAATAGACTCTAAATACTCACCCAACTCCTCAAACAGTGATGGATACTGGCTGTAACATTCACCCCAGGAGACACTCATAGTAAAGTTCGAAACCCGGACGCGACAGTGGACCTAGATTTATATTAGAAAACTATAGGTAAGTTGGGTTAGGTTAGGTTAGGGATGATAAATTAGGTCATGTTAGGTTAGGGATGATGAACTAGGAAGGTTAGGTTACGGTTAAGGTACCTACGCTATTTTATTAGATTAATATTATAGTTTCTGCTGTAAACATAATGTGCAGATGATCGTTTTCTATAAATAAGTGTCAGAGAAAATGGTACATGGACAGTAATTTGTAAGGCATGACTTTAGTAAACTACCAACACTTTATTATCTTCTTATGCTTAGTGTATTGATTATGATATAATAATAACATATATTAAAATTATTAAGAGCAACCATTACTATCTCTTATCAATGTTACCCGTATCAATGTAATTATCTCCCATGTTATTGTTTAAAGTCGTCCATTAGAAAGGATGAATCATTAACCTTGACCTTACTTCCCCTTCCTAATTTTGTCATTTTTTAGTTTAATGACAGAAATGTAATCTTATAGAGGCTGTGTTGTCGTAGTGTGAGATGATCAGAGTGATGGCGGATATTTCCTCTAAATCCTGGGTGAGTGAGTGGTATGTGTAAATGATTGTAGTATAATTAACAGGAAGTAGATTGTTTCACGTGTACGGTCTTGTATGTTGATATTCCGCGGCCGTACAAGTGTTCACACAAAACAATTGAATAACTACGGAAACGAACAATAAATGGTTGAATGAGGAGACTGAAAGGTGTAATATTATTTCATGTTATCATTCGTAAGAAATTCCATTAGGGGTTGTTGGTGTGACTCGAGGATGGTAAGGACGGTGGTTAAGGACGGTATTAAGGACGGTATTAATGATGGTAGTAAGGACTGTATTATGGAAGGTATTAAGGACGGTGGTGAGGACGATATTAAGGACGGTGGTAAGGATGGTAGTAAGGACGGTAATAAAGACGGTGGTAAGGACGGTATTAAGGACGGGCGTAGCAGAGGGAGTCAAGTATGAGGGTGGAGGTAGTAGCGGCAACGACCCTGTGGGGAGGAGCCAGGGTGAAGGGTGACGCCCTCAGGATACCGACTGACACCCGCTTGCACTTCTAGGGGCGGCATCTCCCCCTCCCTCCTCCTCCTCCTCCTCCTTCTCCTCCTCATACTCCTCTGAATAGGCAAACTGTACTTCAGGATTTGTCAATAAATATGCTAAACTAAAAAAAAAAATCTGCCTCCTCCCTCTTCTTCCTCTTCCTCCTCCCTCTTCTTCTTTCCCCTCTTCTTCTTTCGCTTACTCCACCCCTTCTCCTTCACATTCCTGGAGTGCAGTGACTACCTCTCACGTAACGTACACTCTCTCTCTTGCACTCAAACCGTAATGCTTGGAGAGTTCATTGGCTGCCTCTCATATCCAAACTCATCCTTTACTCTCCCACACCCTTCCTCACTCTCCCACACCCTTCCTCACTCCCCCACACTCCCCCACACTCTTCCTCACTCCCCCACACTCTTCCTCACTCCCCCACACTCTTCCTCACTCACCCACACTCTTTCTCACTCTGCCACCCCCTTACTCTCCCACATTGTTCCTCACTCACCCACACTCTTTCTCACTCTCCCACATCCTTCCTCACTCCCCCACACTCTTCCTCACTCACCCACACTCTTTCTCACTCTGCCACACCCTTACTCTCCCACATTGTTCCTCACTCACCCACACTCTTTCTCACTCTGCCACACCCTTACTCTCCCACATTGTTCCTCACTCACCCACACTCTTTCTCACTCTCCCACACTCCCCCACACTCTCCCTCACTCTCCCACACTCTCACCATAATACCCATAATTTAAACCACTAACAAGGACTCTCAACAAATCTACCCATGAGACATTAGAAGCATTAGTCCATCACTCAGCTCTACACTGTTCTCTCACCTCAGGTATAGTCTACGTCCAGTTGTGTCAAACTCAAAACCTTTCGATGGCCAATTCTTATTTTAGTTACCCTCTTCAGGGCCAACACAAGTGCTATATCATGTATTTGCTGGATTGAAGTTTACAGCTTCACACATTGCCTTACCTGGCTTGGGTTTGTCTGATCTTAGGTATGTAAATTCATTTTACTTAATAAACATGATTACATATATTTCTTTCATAATTTCACTGGATAATAAATTTTACCGTCTTCCCGCGGGCCACACCTGACCATGAGTTTGACACCCCTGGACCGTCACTCTATGTGTTGGGAAGGGTGTGTGATCTAGTACTCAAGACTGACTTCGGGCAGTGTGTGTGTGTGTGTGTGTGTGTACCAGTACCTCTACCTGCACTGTTCTTCATCAATAAGTAAACTACTAGACGGTGACTCTGACGAATACAACTGACCGCAGGCTGTGTAGTTAACATTGATGAATGTTAATGTTTGGTGGTTACGATGTTTAGGTCTCTCTCTCTCTCTCTCTCTCTCTCTCTCTCTCTCTCTCTCTCTCTCTCTCTCTCTCTCCATATATGTCATTGTATACCTTATTATTATTATTATTATTATTATTATTATTATTATTATTATTATTATTATTATTATTTTCATTATTAAAATTATTAGTATTATTATTCAAATTATTATTATTATTATTATTATTATTATTATTATTATTATTAATAAAATTATTATTATTATCATTAAAATTATTAATATTATTATTAAAATTATTATTATTATTATTTTTATTATTATTATTATTATTATTATTACTATTACTGTATCATTGCTATATTAATATTATTATTCCTGAAGGTGTTTAGTAAATACCTTCACTATTATTTTTATTACAACTATTCCCAGGGTCATCAACCTTAACGTATCGTAAGAAATAACATATTCTGCTCTGTCATTATAACGTAGCCCTGGTTTAAATGGCAGCCATCTAACAGGGTGGCGAGGCGAGGCGAGGTGAGGCAGGGAACGTGCAGGTAAGTGTTCTTCTCCCACTACTTGGCCTCTGAACCTGACCCTAGTGGCCCCGCTGCCCCCCTGAACCCTCTCCCTCCCTCTGCCCCGGGAAGTGGGCGGACCCGCAGCCAACAGTGTACACCGTCACCACACCGACACCACACCGTCACCACCACACTGCCACTACTACAGTACTTCACTAATAATGATAATAATAATAAAGTCCTTTAGGAGTGTGAGGATATTTTTTCTCATTATCTCGTGGCAATTAACACATACACACACACACACACACACGTACAAGGATACCCACCACCAGGACGCCTCACGTTACCTGGGGACACATGTCACTCCTGCCGAGTCTTAGGTGTCCCTGGTTTGTATCGCCTTTCTCCAGGTATCACGTCATTCCTGAGGAACACGTCACTGCTGAGAGAGAGAGAGACGCCACTCACACGTCACTCCTTAGGGACGCGTTACTTACCCGTTACTCCTGACATGAGGGGGAACTCCACTCACACGTTACCTTTGAAAGACATATCACTTATACATCACTCTTGAGTAACACGTCACTCACACGTTACTCTTGAGATACACGTCACTCACACGTCACCCACACGTCACTCCAACACACGTATAACAGCTCATTTCGCAGTCTGTTTTGCAGGTAGGTTCTAAATTCCTCATGGTGATCAGGGATGCTCTCTGCAAGATTTTTGCCAACATTGATAAAATAATCATTGAAGTGGTTGGTAATGAGGGAGGGTTCCGTTATAACTGAATCATTTATCATAAAAGCTGAGTGGGGGGCCGTGGGTTGAGCGTTCCTGTTCTGAATAGAATTTATGATATTCCAGGTTTTCTTACTGTTGCCTGTTACTGACGAGAGCCTATTTGTATAATAGCCACGTCTAGCATTCCTAACTGCTTGAGTTACTCTATTTCTGATGCTTCGGTAAGCATCACCGAAAGTTATGGATCTTTTTGCAAATTTCCTTTTGAGTTTGTGTTTTTCTTTTATCATTGCCTTGATTTCACTTGTGATATAGAGTTTGTAAATGGATACAGGTTTCACTGACTTAGTCTTGAGGGGGAAGCATTTATCAAAACAAGCATTGAAGATGCAAGAGCAGTTGCAGCAGTTCACGTTTGGGTTGTTGGAGGCACAGGCAAGATCCCGCTTAGCATTCATTAAGTTGTTTTAAAAAAGGAGCATTACGTCAATAAGGTTTATTTATCAGCAAAGGCGCACAGGTGTTAGGTGATAGGTAGTAGTGGCAGGTGACAGATAATAATGACAGGTGACAGGTGGTAGTTACAGGTGACACTTGATGATAAACATTTACAAAAATATTTTATGTACTTCTGTGTCAAAATCTCTTTCCAGTTAATTAATACACAGGTACAGACGTCTCAGAAAAGTGTATACAAACAACCTTAATATATAATACTTGTAAAGACCTCATGAATGTTTTATATATAGCTACAGAACAAATATTCCTACTACGTATACTCTACAGTTTCTCATTCACGTAGACACTTAATAATATAAGTTCACAGCAGCCAGTGATTCAAGAAGCCTCTCTATCTTAGTCAGGTTTACAATAAGTTGGTGTTCAGTGGTTGATAGGAAGCTTAAAACGTCACTCAGGTATATTACTTTGTGGACCTGGGACAATAAGCGTCGTCCGTGTGTGTGTGTGTGTGTGTGTAGAATATGAAGGCCAAAGGTGTAACCACAGACAGATCTACTAAGACCTACTAGAGGTGGACTCACACTAAGCACATAACACATCTATGTTTTTTATCTATTTTTTTTACTGTCGACTCCCCTTATTTCATACACACACACACACACGCACACACACACACACACGCTGAGGACCACCTGAATAGTGTACCTAGGAATGTTACCGACAGTAGTAAAAAAACAACTCAACACAACCAGTTCACGAGATAAGAGTTGAGAGGAAATACCATTGACGCTGCCTTCAGGAGGGTGTTGTCCGCAGTGGGTTATATAAACAGGCGGATCTTTGTCCCGTCTGCAGGAGGAGGAACTAACTCTAGTATAATTCTTGTATGTACTGTCAGGAGTTAGGGTTAAGGTTAAGTTAGATTGGGTTTGGTTAGGTTAGGTTAGGTTACGTTGTGTTATGTTATATTTACCCCTTGAATACATTGACCTAATCCCTTGCGAAATATATCTTAGTAATCATTAGAATACAACAACCTGCTCCTGTAAGTATGATGACTCTGTTGCTCAGGGTAAGATTAAAGTCATTGCAATTATGGGGGTTAACTGATCTTGCATTAGTCAACGGAAGAATACTCACACACAGGAAGAGAGAGAAATTATCACTCTATCTTTAGAGGTAATTTTGGGATTTGAACAATAAAAGCTCTGTAAATATGAAGCGAACTCACCATTGTTAAGTTCTGTTACACAATACAAACATTATCACGTGTTAAAAAAAGGAAAAAATTAAATTAAGAGTTATTAAATTATTATTATTCATTGTCTTCTAAGCTTGTAATTTTGTCATGACTAAAGCTTGACACATTTATTCAGCATGTATATAGAGTTTAGAGTTATACGATGGCAAGAATGTTAGTCTGGTTCAAGCTTTCAACCAAGGATAGCTCAAGAAACCTGTTAAAAGCTTATTACCTCAGCGTGTTATTCCCAATGGTATGCAGAGCGTCTGTACGAGAGGCGGGATGTATCATGTTAACTCCATCATGTTCTATTCC
This sequence comes from Homarus gammarus, assembly GCA_958450375.1. Lineage (NCBI taxonomy): Eukaryota > Metazoa > Arthropoda > Malacostraca > Decapoda > Nephropidae > Homarus > Homarus gammarus. The sequence continues at coordinate 5,393,540 of CAUDMG010001775.1, forward strand.
CGGTGCTGTACAATCCCACTGAAATGTATTATCATGTTTGAATTAGGATTTTTTTGTTTTTTTGTCACCGTGAGGGAAAGAGACTGTAAGGAGGGCGGAGGAGAGCCACGGTTAAATGAGGAAATCTGGATAGAGGCGACGGAGGAAACGGTACGTCGCAACCAGGGTGTGGGCGGAGGTGAGGAGAGAGAGAGGTTGGGTGGATGGGTCAGGGAGGGAAATGAGGTAGGGTGGGTGGAAAAGGGGAGGTTGAGAGGTAAGGAATGGGAGGGGAAAGGTTAAGGATGAGGGTGGGGAGTCTGATTAGGTATGAAGAGAAGAGGAGAAGGAGGGTTGTGAGAATGAGTGGAGGGGTAGGGGAGGAGGTGTTTGGAGGGGGGGGGGGTTCTAATGTGGGGTGAAGGGAGACAGGTGTGGGGAGGGAGGAGGAACTGCTGGCGTTGAGTGGAGGCGGGAGGGTGCGCGAGGCTGTTGACTGGGGCAGGAAACAACGAAAGTATATAAGACCTCAGAAGTGAAGACAAGTGTGATGGAACACGAGGGTGGGTGATGTTAGTGCGGGAACATGAGCGCCGGAATGTTGAGGTTCAGTCAGTTATTCTCAAACTATCCGTGAAAAAATTTCTCTCGTTAACTCTATCAGAAATAATCGCTTTTGTAAGCATTAACATCTGATGTGTTATTTAGACGGTGATTTCATTAAACCACTTAAATTGTCGTCCAAACTGGCATCGAAACCTCACCTGAACTCTGCTGTGTGAAGAAAGAACTCATAAACTTTCTCGGTATCCCAGGTCCTGGCGGCAGGTTTTTTGCGTGCAGCTCGGCGGGTGGTCTGTATATACTGTCCTGTAATGAACGTAATTGCCCCTCGTGACGGGAGAGTCCAGGATATTTTTCTTTTCTATACCAGACAGCGGAAACAATACATTACACGCTATACCAGGTACGGGAAAAGAGTTGCGATGCGGTTGACTGGTTGTGACGCGAGGCCCTGGGAACAGGTCTACTATGCTCTCTAATTCTTACCAGCATTAGGGTTATTTTTTTCTACAGTCAACAAATTGGTGTTTTCCTTTATGCTTTACTCTACGTGTGAAGGAACAGCACTCAACCAGGCTGTCAAGTAGTTATGAAGTGAGTGAATAAGTATCCCTTGGTGCACGGAGAAAATTTCCTCGTTTAAGGTTTAATTCCCTGTTTAGGTTAGGTTAGACTAGTTTGGTTAAGTGAGGGGTTGGTTAGTTTAGTTACGTTAAAGTTAAAGCTTGACTAGACTGGCCAAATTAAGTTACATGAATATAAGTGCGGCAAATTTAGTTGAACATTATCAACTTGAAATTAACACTCGGCTGTGGTACTGTACTGTATATGACTCTCCTTCACTGAATCTACTGTACTAATGCTGTGCTCACATGTTGTCCAGCTGTACATCTGGCCAGCCCACATGTTGTCCAGCTGTACATCTGACAGCCCACATGTTGTCCAGCTGTACATCTGGCTAGCCCACATGTTGTCCAGCTGTACATCTAGCCAACCCACATGTTGTCCAGCTGTATATCTAGCCAACCCACATGTTGTCCAGCTGTACATCTAGCCAACCTACATGTTGTCCAGCTGTACATCTAGCCAACCCACATGTTGTCCAGCTGTACATCTGGCCAACCCACATGTTGTCCAGCTGTACATCTAGTCAGCCCACATGTTGCCAAGCTGTACATCTAGCCAACCCACATGTTGTCCAGCTGTACATCTGACAGCCCACATGTTGTCCAGCTGTACATCTGGCTAGCCCACATGTTGTCCAGCTGTACATCTAGCCAACCCACTTGTTGTCCAGCTGTACATCTAGCCAACCCACATGTTGTCCAGCTGTACATCTAGCCAACCCACTTGTTGTCCAGCTGTACATCTAGCCAACCCACATGTTGTCCAGCTGTACATCTAGCCAACCCACTTGTTGTCCAGCTGTACATCTAGCCAACCCACTTGTTGTCCAGCTGTACATCTAGCCAACCCACATGTTGTCCAGCTGTACATCTAGCCAGCCCACATGTTGTCCAGCTGTACATCTAGCCAGCCCACATGTTGTCCAGCTGTACATCTAGCCAACCCACATGTTGTCCAGCTGTACATCTAGCCAGCCCACATGTTGTCCAGCTGTACATCTAGCCAACCCACATGTTGTCCAGCTGTACATCTAGCCAACCCACATGTTGTCCAGCTGTACATCTAGTCAGCCCACATGTTGCCAAGCTGTACTTCGAGCCAACGTGTGGGACAAAGGCGGTGCAAGCAAGTAACTGAAATGTCATCGACCATAGCCTCGTGAGGACGTGGTGTGTGAGAAAGAGGTCAGACATGCCACGCTGAATCCTTACAGTGTTGAATGTGACTCGCTGGTTCCCTGTCTTGACCACACACACAAAAAAGGTTAAAAAATTACTCTTATGCCTTTGTATTTTAATATTTCTCCTTTAAACTGTCATTATGTATAACTGGAACGTGTGTTGTGGTCTGATATGAGGTAGTTAATTAAGTGGTTCTGTAGTTTGCGTCATTTAATTTTTTCGACTGTCTAGTGTTAAATGTTACGATGGTTGTCTTTTGTTTCACCTGTGTATAAAATAAAAGAGTAGCCGGGAGTGCAGAATCGACGTTGAAAGTAAAATTGTTGTGAAGTTGTCACCTGGTGAAGTGAGACAAGTGTGGGATCAGGATAGGAGTTCTAAAATGAACCCCGCGGGCCAGGCCAGAAGGTCGCAAGGCCGCGGAGAAAAATGAAAAATGTGAGAAAGCGAATTGCTCCCCGGACACAACATAAAGCTTCAGAATTTTAAAACTGTTTTAAGATTCATTAACAGTTTTTAAGCAGTTGTTTGTTTTGAAGTTTCCGTTTGAACATTATTTGCTAAGTAACACCAGCAACTTACTGGACGTAAATAGATGAGCTCACCTGCGACTTCTGGTATCGGAGATTACACAGGTAAAAGGAGCTGGCGGGCGTACGATGTTGACTAGGGGCAATTACTATTTTTTAACTTGTTATTGGTTTTAATTGCCTTTTTATCTTTATTATTTCATTAATAAATATTGAATTACTATTTATAATTATGTTATACTTAAATAATAACGAGAAATACAATTTTGGGGTAATTTGTCGTTGTGTACGTTTCTGTGTGTGGGTGAGCCGGCAGCCAGCGCTCAAACCATAATATCGTGTGTGAAGTGAATGGCGGGTTTAACCGCTGCTGTATTTTAGTTTTAGTCAGTGAATTACTATGAGTTTAAAAGTGTTTGTGTTCGTAGTGGATAGATGATAGCAATTAATGTTGCTAAGTGTATTTATGTGTGAAGTTATTGTTGAAGATGGTGAGTGATAAACCGAAGAAGGTGTTGGGATTCTTGAAGTCTCGCACGAGCAGGCGGGATCGAGACAGCTCCAAGAACAGGTAAGATTCATTATGTCCAGGTGGTTTTACCTCACTCTAACACTGTACCTATCTTGTTGAATGTATAAGCTGCCTATATGAGCCAGGGTATAAGAAGTAAGGTGAGAGTAGCGGTAGGAAGTGTGTGGAGGAGTATAACTACAGGGGCAGCGCCGCCGCTTGCCCTCACCACAACTCGGGGCTCAACAGGTCACCTCAGAGATCACCACTTTTGGTAGCATTAAACTTTCGCGTATTCAAATTTTGTCAGTGGGATTAAGGTTATATGCGGGTGCTTGTATTTCCAGATAATGGTTATTTGTTCGTTTAACATGTAAGAGGTGAGAGTTAGTCCATCATAACTACACGTAGATTTAAAATACGTAAAACTCATACAAAATTAAAGTCCATTCTTTCAAAACATCACCCGTACACTAATGACTGTAGGGGGGAAATGTTTACGGTAAAGTTCCTTTGTTGTGATCTACTACTACACGTTATATTCTGTTGATAGTTCAAGTAAAAGTTTAGTAAAATTCAGCCAAATATCGTTGTGGCCACCACTGTAGTACAGTGACTCATTCCCACCAGCGGCCCAGGGCTGAGGTAACGCATCAGTACGGCCTTTTCACAAGAATAATACACAAAGCTTTTTTCCTGTAATCACCTTGTATTACAGTATTACTATGCTCCCAAGTTTAAGGGTATTGGAGATGAGTTACATTGAAAATTAAGGACCCGATCAATGAGGAGCTGCGGCTACTGTCCGTTGTTACCTTGTATTTTTCACAACAGGAAACGAGGTAGTTTATGTTTAAACAGTTTAATAGATGCTGTTAGAAGTGTCATAATCATTGGTATAGTTATGATCAGTGGTATAGCCTTCACCTGGACAGTAAGAGCCGTTGGTATATCATGTACAGTATCATTGTTTTTATTTGGTCCTAGGAGTAGACATTGTTGTACCCGTCTGTACCTGTATAAAGTATATCCTTCAGCATGACATTATTCCCAAGTATGTCGAGTGAAACAGACTCGCCAAGACTCAGAAGGGCATAATATACAATAATTCATTCAATATTTACCCCAGGAAATAATTGAATTGATTGTCACACTCACCTAACTGCCTCACAACCATTCACATGACTCGCTAAGTTGTTTCATGTAAGGCTTCACCATTTCAATTCTTAATATGCCTGAGACACTGCTGCTCATAGGAAATAATAATATTTTTCGTAATATTTAAAAAAGTTGCCGATTGGAAAATTAGACTTAGTGAACAACGCTTCAAGAGTACAGTATGGGCCTTACCGCACATTAACACATGTAGATTAAAACGGTCTAGCTATTTCTGTGGTTAAATCACCGTGTTGATTTATAGTCATGACTGAGTCTGCGTAAACACTCATAAATGTTTTTCTCTTTACTCTTTAACGGCTTTGTTGTGTAACTCTTGGGTATTATATGAATCACCGGAGGTTGAATAAAAATTTATTAACGAGCATTAATAGTTTTTTAGTGTCGGTTTATTTTATAGTTTGTGTAACTTAGAGAAAAATACACTGCCCTGACGAAGGTAGATTATATGTATATTTCTGACAACACTAACCTAACCAAGCCTGTCAGTAAAGAATATGTCTAGGTTAAAAGTTCACGCTCATTATAATTTAATTTTTGTGATAACGGGTTTCTATTCAAAGTATTAACCCGAGACATATTAATTAAGTTGGCATAATTAAGATTGAGGTGACGCCCTTTTCAACAACTTAAGAAAACTATAAAGTTCAAGTTGGTGTTTTTTTATGTTACCGGAGTCGACAGGATACATATGTAATTGTTTCATTTTACAGGTAGCGGAGCAGGATGTAGGTGGAAGTTTTATACAGCTGTAATAAATGACCACTACTTACAATGATACCCCCAGTTTTTTTTCATGGTCGTTATTCTATGTACATCTTCCTGTTTATTAATATGTACTGTACACCATTTTGTAACTTGTTATTATAAAGTGACAGAATAGGTAATGTGTCCATGGTGTTAGTATTGATGGCATTGTGTTGATATTTTGCAAGAATCATTTGTGTTGTGGTTGGGTTATTTGGGTTGCTAATATTTCAAGGTTAAAGTCACGTTACAAATATAGATGTTACGTGGATTTAAAGATTAAGAACATCTTCCAATATTGTGTTTACATGTATAAATTTGTGCGGTTTATTGTATACAAGATGGTGTCTATATGTAAGTTAGCCATGTACACTGGACTATGTAGAAACTGTTTTGTTAGGAGGTTCTCTCTAGGGTGATGTGTAGTGAGGGGATGTAGTCTTGTGTGTTTCTACTGAGGATGATTCAATGTTATCCTTAAACATTCATCCTCAAAGGGTTATTTATTCAACGTGTTTTAGGGAATTTGGCTTCGTTCTAAGTGTTAAACCTTCGTCTTCAGAGTTATGTCGATTTTAAACAGCCGCCACTGATGTGTTTATTGTATAACAACTGGAGTTCCTTAGGTAAAAGTTGGAATGTTCACTTACATTTCTGCCACAGTTTTAAGGCAGCTATACGACCCTAGAAATTTAATGCACGATTTAATAACATGTGGTTCTCTGTATCATTGGGGTTGCTAGTTGTATGCTTGAGGTATTCATTTAAGTGAACACGTGAGATGAAGGAACGATCCATATATAAGGCTCCTGGGTAAAGTGATTGGCGGGGCTCTCAAACAAGGTGCTAAGGACAGGCGACATTTTACCCTGGCAGACGTGAAGTTGTAGAGTTTAGTTAACCTTGTTGGAGTTGTCATTGTGGAGCTGACCGTACTCAACGAGCACAATGGGGAGAGGAAGAAATTATACGCTAAATCTGTTATTTGCTTTACTTGGTGGACATGATGGCGGGGAGCGAAGGGGGTGTAGTAACAGATGGTGGGTGAGACTACGCCACCGGAAGTGACTACTGAAGCACCTCGAGGCTTACCTGGAGGATCAAGTGATGTTTACTAGTCGTTGCTTGAGGCCAGGAGCTACACTTGGCCCAGGGTTTGAAGTCTACATTATAGTACAACTTTTTTGGAGTCATTATGGCCGCCTTATTTGTTTCTTAACTTCAATAAAGTGTTGTATTCACTGTCACATTTCCATTAAGAGGAAATATAACGTAGGCTACACAACTGTTACATCTTCAATTATTATTATTATAGTACTTTGTTATTATTACTGATGAGCCGGGTGTCTAAACTACTCGAGAGGGAGGAAGAAGCAGCAGCTAGTGTATAGTGGGTGGTTGAGACGCGGTGGTGTGTTTGAGGTGACAATAGTGTGTGTTAAAACCTGTCATATGCTATAAAAACCCTGATAGGGAAGCTTCAGCCTATAGATATAAAGGTAAACACGGAAGGGGCTTCTTTTTGTATAAATCTCAACGTACAGTTTGAAGGCAGACGACTATGGCTTCATTGTTCAGAGATGGGCGAAACATCATTCTGTTTAAAATATTAAGGTCGAGCAAGGAGAGGCTTCATTGCACACATCATAGACGAGTTGAATTGAAGGCTTTGTTCTGCATACACTGTCAAGGCCGAGATAGGGAGGAGGGCGGCGGGTAAGACTTCGTTCCGCAAGCAGGATTCCTGTGTGGGTATGTCAACAGTGATTCATTGTGTTGACTGCCTCACATCTCAAGGTCGTCTTCCCCATGCACGAGAACACTGTATTGTACCTTCAGGTGCACCCCCCCCCTCTTTTGTAGGTGGCCTTTGTATTAAGCAGACGAATAACACAGGCAGTCACACAGGTACGAGCGAAGAGATTTTAAGAATGTTTTCAACGGAAGGGTTCAGTCAGTTTTAGTTAGGCATAATTATTCGACTCGACTTGGCTGTCTTACTTATTTAATAACGTACCTACGTCTCCTCCTCCCAAGGTATCATCTTACTTGCCGGTCGACGGGTCGTTCTCTGTTGCAGGTACTGGGCTTGCATACCCAGATTAGATTTCATATTCAGTGCATTAAGAAACCTTCGTAGGAAAAGAGATATTTGTATACAGCACAAGTTCAGTGTTATTTCTACCTGGTGGTAGTCTTAGGTGTGCAGTCATCTTCGGTGGTTGTACAGTGGGAAGGTGGTAGTCTTAGGTGTGCAGTCATCTTCGTTGGTTGTACAGTGGGAAGGTAACAGACAGACCGTACTTGGTTATGCTCATTACCACACCTCATGGAAATTAATGTTGTGACAGACGTAAACATTGCAGACTTTAGATATGCTTTATAAGTAACTGGAAAAATATGTTGGTGCGTTTGCCAGTGAAAGACATAAACACTTAAGTTATAAATATACAAAACTTAACTGGAGAAGATGAAAGGTCAGCTGAACATCACCTTAACCGCAGGCTGCTGAAAATGCGTATAGCCTTGGCCGGTTGGGAGCGTTAGGCACTGGACCTACAGTATGTGCCTCTCTGTTAGGTCTTGTAACTAGTGATTTTCTTTTATAAATTCTTTCACGATAGACAGGCTAAGGCGCTACCATCCTACTGTACGGCGACTACATTACTTGCCTTGTGTGTGTGTGTGTGTGTGTGTGTGTGTCACTTTTCTCCGCTTAAGACAAGACAGGAATGCTTGTGTGGGACAGGTATATGATGGTGAGTAACTAAACCCCTCTCTATATCTCCATCTCTCCTCCCCCGTCTCCATCTCTCCTCCCCCGTCTCCATCTCTCCTCCACCGTCTCCCTCTCCTCCCAGGCTGCCCTCCACGTCACAGTAAACACGGCAGGAATGTGTGGCGTAGGGGGGGGGGGGGGAGGGGTGACTCACGGATCCCTCTACCACGCTACCCCCTCCTCCCTGCCCCTGCCTCCTGCTCTTCCTCACAACTCGCCACCTGCCTTACTCCTCCCTCCCCACCAACTCCTACCTCCCCACCACCACCACCTACCACCCCCCACCTACCTCCCCACCACCACCTCCTTCAACCCCCACCACCCCCTCCCTCGTTACACTCACTCGGACCAAATTGACAGACTAAAACACCACGTGGTCAAGTAAAGCGAATAAATAGTTAATGAGAAAATGAAAATGTCGTTTTCTGTCCGCTGTGAAGAAAACGGCAGAGGGGAAAGGCTATTGAGAGAGAGAGAGGGAGGAGAAGGAAGAATTTATCATTATTTTTCTTAATATGTGACGGGTGACCAATATGGGCTTGATACTCAAAACAATACCCGGTAGTTTAAGTTTTTGGATATTTAATGATTTTTTACTAATTGGTTTCACCGTCCGTGTTTTTTTAAGCACGTAATTGCCAGTCTCATTTTGTTCTCGATTGTATTCCAGTTTTATCGATATTTTCTTTTATTTCCAGACAGATGTTTTTATCTGTATGTCTTTCCTTTCTCCTCTCGTTTTCATTGACAAATTCGTGACAGTATTTTTTTATATGTCTGGTGCAGTGGGGAGATATTGTTAGGTGTCCTTTTAAATCATGTCAGGTGTCCTAAAATTGTCAGGTGTCCTAAAATTATGTCAGGTGTCCTAAAATCATGTCAGGTGTCCTAAAATTATGTCAGGTGTCCTAAAATTATGTCAGGTGTCCTAAAATCATGTCAGGTGTCCTAAAATTATGTCAGGTGTCTTAAAGTCATGTTAGAAAATCATGCTAGGTGTCCTAAAATCATGCCAGGTGTCCTTAAAATCATGTTAGATGTCCTAAAAATCATGTAATATATCCTAAAACCATACCGGGTGTCTTTCCTGAACATGAATGATGAATAGCTGTTACCATCTAGTGTGGGTACAATGCTCGCCTCCCTTCCTAAGGGGCACTAATTCGATCCCGGGGCACCACCTAATCCTCCCAGCTTACCTAACTTTACAGCTGGGGAAGTGGATGTGGTCGAGTGCAGTGCTGACCATAGCTACTGCTTCCTTGTATATCTATAGGAGTGTTATGATGCAGTGTACTATATCCACACTCTCTTAGGTCTCCAGAGTTAAGCGTCACCATCAGAATTGGCGCACGTGAAGATTAGACACTCTTAGTCATTTCACCTGTTGATTAATCACCCTAACGCTACCTGTGGGGGTCATTTTGATTAGGTTAGGCTAAGAAAGGTTACGTTAGGTTAGGCAAGGTTGTGTTGAATTTGGTTAGGAAAGGTTAATGTTAAATTAGGTTAGGTTAGGAGAGGTTATGTTAGATTAGGTTAGATTAAGAAAGGTTATGTTAGGTTAGGTTAAGAAAGGTTATGTTAGATTAGGTTAGATTAAGAAAGGTTAGGTGAGGTTATGTTAGATTAGGTTAGATTAAGAAAGGTTATGTTAGATTAGGTTAGGTTAGGAAAGGTTAGGTTACATTATGAAAGGTTAGGTTAGGTTGAGATATATTAGGTTTAACGTTAGGGTGTTTAATCATCAGGTGTGTCTTCAGGTAAATCTCAGCTTTTTTCAGTGGAGTTATTGACCAGGTAGGAAGACCGGCACAGGTGAGTGTGGCAGTGTTATGATCCAGGTGTAATCCAATTATACTCTCTGCGTCACTCTGCTGCCTGTTCTACTTGTTGTAGTAAACGCCCTAACTTAGTCCCCTGGCTGTAAACAATTACCTTGGTCTACTGGCTGTAAACAGTTACCTTGATCCACCCGCTGTAAACAGTTACCTTGATCCACCCGCTGTAAACAGTTACCTTGATCCACCCGCTGTAAACAGTTACCTTGATCCACCCGCTGTAAACAGTTACCTTGATCCACCCGCTGTAAACAGTTACCTTGATCCACCCGCTGTAAACAGTTACCTTGATCCACCCGCTGTAAACAGTTACCTTGATCCACCTGCTGTAAACAGTTACCTTGATCCACCTGCTGTAAACAGTTACCTTGATCCACCCGCTGTATACAATTACCTTGATCCACCCGCTGTAAACAGTTACCTTGATCCACCCGCTGTAAACAGTTACCTTGATCCACTTGCTGTAAACAGTTACCTTGATCCACCCGCTGTAAACAGTTACCTTGATCCACCTGCTGTAAACAGTTACCTTGATCCACCTGCTGTAAACAGTTACCTTGATCCACCCGCTGTAAACAGTTACCTTGATCCACTTGTTGTAAACAGTTACCTTGATCCACCCGCTGTAAACAGTTACCTTGATCCACCCGCTGTAAACAGTTACCTTGTAGAATCTTTGGTGATGGAGAAACAACTCGTATAGAATCACTTAGCCAAAAAAGAATCAGAATCACAGACAGACAGACAAAGAAAAAAAAATCCTTGTGAAATCAGTGAACGTGAAGTTAAGTGTTTGCATGTGTGTATACTGTGTGGGTTAAGGGCTTCAGTCTGAGTGTGTGTGTCTGCCTGAACACTCGGGAGGTAGAGAAACCGTGACGGACTCAGATGGCTGGCTACTTTACACCTGATTGTTTACCTGTTTCATAATGTGTTTGATTTGATTGCTTGTTAGTGTTTGTTTTTGTTTGCTTGATTGTTTGGGTTAGTTTTTGTTTGCTCGGCTGTTAGTGTTTTTGTTTTGTATTATTGGTGTTTATTTTGTTTGTTTTGTTACGGTATTTGTTTATCTTACTTTATATTGTTTGTGTGTTTGTTAATTATCACCGTGGATAATAATTTGTGGGTTATTTTTTCTGCATTTGTGGTTTTTATTATTTATTTATTTATTTATATCCGTAAATTATATGTAGTCTAATATCTACGTCTTTGTGTGTGTGTGTGTGTGTTTCATCGTTATGTGTAATTAAGTCATCCAGTCAGTTATATATTTTTGCCCACGTCAGTTATCCATTGTTCAGCCATTGGGAATTTTATCGATGTCAAACTTTAAAAAAAATATAGACTTTCTTTTAATTGATTTATTTATTATGATGATGGTGTTTTGGGGGTAGAATTATGTGAGGAAAGTGGGGAGGGAGAGGAAAGAGGGGGGGGGGAAGGAGGAGGAGGGGTGGGGGAAAGTGGGGAGTGGGGGGAGAAGGAGGGTAGAGTGGAGAAGAGAGGGAAGGGGAAGGGGAGAGGAC